>JBAIZL010000005.1:236114868-236399868 GCA_036971475.1 Prosapia bicincta | reverse complement strand
TAGAGTAGAGACGAGGGTGTTCACGAGAGAATGGATACGGGGATCAAGAACGAACGCTAATGATGCCGATTGGAACGCCATTAAATTTAAAAAGGTTGCTTGGAAATTTTATAAATATGCATCATTATTTCTAAATGAAAATACTCGAACAAATTATTATACAAGTAATACACGGGTGATACATAAACTACTCCTGACATCTGGTGGGAAACTTAATCACGCCAATTAGCGGACCTTCTGGTGCCTCCCCACTGACAGGAGCATGTCCAAACTCACACAAGAAGAAGCAAATTACAATTTATCCCGCGTGTCAGAAGCGTATAGATTTCGTATATACGTTCAGTATCGTCAATAGCAGCATCATTTCGTATCTGGCTGACGAAACTGAAATATTGATCTCCTGTGCACTTTAACAATGGCGCAGTGATTGCTTGGACGAGTATGGACAAGCCTAATTGAATTCTGACATTTCTTCAGTGTACCAATGCAGTCCATATTGCATACAGCTGTCGTAGATGGTACGTATTGTAATTTATTTATTTCAATTTCGTGTAGGACACTTACGATTGAAATAAATATTTCTCGATAAATCTTGCTGTAATAGAAGCCGAAGGAAAATGATTTACGAATTTCAGTAAATGTTCACCTCAAATTGAAGACAGCCATTTTGTATGTTTCCTGCATTTCTTTATTTAAAGACGATGCTACATCTGTAAATTTATTTTAATTTAATAGGATGACATTTTTACGCTTGAAGTGCTGCATGTTTTTCTATTTCATTTGTAACAGAAAGTTTTCTGCAAAATGTCATTTAGATACGTATAAGGATTTTATATTAGATTTCAGTAAACTCTCCTGCTCATGTTTTATTTTCGAACCGTGTGTTTTCATTGTTATTTCAATTTTATAATCAAAACTTTGACCGTCTTCTCTCAGTTGCACTATTTAGTCATCTATCATGAGGGTAGATACCCTTAGAAGTTGCAATACCTGCCAGTATAGTTAAACATCTTCAGTTAGGTTAGATGTGAACTTTATGCAGACAACTCTGTAACTGTAGATTGGGACAGATATTTACAATGGTAATTTTTACGTCGAGATTTTGTTTCTTACGCTACAAAGTTCCCTCTTGGACGTGGTTTTTCATGGAGCTGGTTTCCCAGGAGGAAGAACCTTACGCTCGTGCGAGTTTATCGTATACCTCTACCTGCCTAATATTAGAAGCTATATTAGGAGGTGAAATTGTACATCTCTTTTATGTGGCTGTGTTGTATATAATAAGTTAATTGGCTAAAATCGATTCCCCCATGTCTTAACATTTGTGTCGAAGGGTTTGTGGTTCTCCTAAAATTTATCCGTTTTATCACAGCTCACGTTGATGACTAGCTATGTTCTTCCTGTGTACCAGCTTAAGGGATATATATATATATATATATATATATATATATAAATAAATAAATATATATATATATATACATACATATATATATATATACATATATATATATATATATATATATATATATATATATATATATATATATATATATATATATAATACGTTTTCTTGTTTAATAATTTAAAACAAACAAATGGTTATTCAAATACAAGAATATTTATTAATTTGTATTCAAATATAAGAATATTCAATATTAAGTATATATAATATAATAAATATTCTTGTATTTGAATAACCTATGTCGTTTTAAAATATATATATATACATACACACACACACACACACACATATATATATATGCACACACACACACACACACACACATATATATATATATATATATATATATATATATATATATATATATATATATATATATATATATATATATATATATATATATATATAAAGAACATAACTCAAAATACAAATAGGCTACAAGAATTATAATTGAATTTACAATTCAAAGCTTTTCGTTGGCTAACAGTACCAACATCATCAGGAATATTAAACAACATCATTGTTTAATATTCCTGTTGATGTTGGTACTGTTAGCCAAAGAAAAGCTTTGAATTGTAAATTCAATTATAATTCTTGTATTTATATTTTGACTTACGTTCTTTATTAATACACAAGAATACATATTGCGATATATATATATATATATATATATATATATTTATATATATATATATACATATATATATATATATATATATATATATATATATATATATATATATATATATATATATGTGTGTGTGTGTGTGTGTGTGTGTGTGTATGTATGTATATAACATACAAGACTTGCCTAATACAATATCCCGTAGCGTATCAGTGGAAACTAAATATTGTACGACTAACATTACTGTAAGCGTTCTAGAAAATAATTTCAAGCTACTACCTTCAGTACAAGCTTGCGTCATCGCCGTAGTTTTAGCTCGAACCTCGAAACTTAAAAATTATGAATTAAATAAATAAACAAGCAATTCAAATAAAAATATTTTAGACAATTCCTACTTAGGCCAACAAAGAATATATTATTTTAGTTATTTTTTACTAAAAAATTACAATGATTATGAATATAGTAACATAACTTAGGTGTTAAAACAGATGTTCTACCAAATAACCTGTAACATAATCAGCTGTTTTATGAAATCATATGTTATCACTTATTTTAAGCCAAAGGACGAAATAACTATATTGCATACTTTGCCCCTTTTGTGAAAAGTGTCTGTTCCAAATAAAACTAGAATTATTTTATTAATTAATAATTAACATACCAAAAGAACTATATTAACGAGATGGATCCATTACAAATTTATAAAAATATATTTGAAGTTTAGTAATGATTAAAAAGTATTTCATTAACGATTGAAAATTTGAACAATATATGTATAAGGAGAATGTGAGCTAATAGAAGGAATTGAAAAACAACTTCGTAATAAAATAAACGTTAACATTAATATAGTTAAAGTATGGACCGGAAACACAACCTCTAACGTAACATAGACTGAAAACATACCAAAAGTTATTGCGTCAAGTTTTCAAACTGGAAACTGACTGTGATAAACAGACTGCAATTCCCAAATAAATGCACTGGAATATTTAGCATAATAATATTTACTGTCAAATCATATGCTTTCTACGTCAGTTGATATAAAACGTTAATAGACATGGTGAAGTCAGTTTTAGATTTGAGCACGCTCTCCCGACTTACAAGAGAATAAAAAAAATGTTTTGTCTAAGGGAAGCCTTAAACCGACTTGCACGTTTGCCCTCGTCACTGTGTGTTCAGTATTTTACTCTCTAGCTTGTAACTTTTCAGTTGTTTTGAAATAAGATGTTATAGACGAATTTTAAGAGTTTTTTGATGGAGAACTCTGTACAATTAACTAAAGAGGACCATTGAGGTTGTAAGTAAAGTAAAAACAAGTCATATGTATATATATATATATATATATATATATATATATATATATATATATATAAATATCGCAATATGTTTTCTTGTGTATTAATAAAGAACAAAAGTCAAAATACAAATACAAGAATTATATTTGAATTTACAATTCAAAGCTTTTCGTTGGCTAACAGTACCAACATCATACATGATGATGTTGGTACTGTTAGCCAACGAAAAGCTTTGAATTGTAAATTCAAATATAATTCTTGTATTTGTATTTTTACTTTTGTTCTTTATATATATATATATATATATATATATATATATATATATATATATATATATATATATATACAATAAATTTTAAACTAAATCCCTCCTTAGGCCAACAAAGAAAAATTTATATTTCAATTATTTTTTATTAAATAATTACAATTAATATAAATACAGTAACATAACCTATGCGTTGAAACAGCTGTTCTACCACATAAGCTATAACATGAAATCAATATCACTTATTTTAAACCAATGGGACGAAATAACTATATTTCATGCCGTAGCCCTTTTGTGAAACGTTGTTCTCCCGTACAAAACTAAAATTAATTATTTTAATTGGAATAGTAAAATAATATTTTAAAAAACCTGTATTATCAATAAGTATATACTACTACAGTTTAAAAAAATGTATTTATAAAAACTGTACAATCAATAAGTACTATCCACTACAATTTTTAAAAAAATGTATTTGAAGTTAAACGGATGAATAAAAAGTATTTTAACGGTTGAAAATTTCAACAAGAAATATATAAGGAGAGTATGAACTAATATGGAACTAAAAAAGAGCTGGAACATTTTGATCTGCAAAAAATGTTCTACACATGAATGTCGTATTTTATACAAGAGAAAATATTGAGTATATTCATTCCAGGTAGAAAAAAGACCACACGGTTGATTAATGTTGCGGAATTGATTTTGTGGTGATATAGTAATATGGCTGATAGTAACAATAAAATAGCTATTATGATTACCGACGTTTTAAAATGACGTGGTGATGCCGAAGATTATGTAGCGAAGTAATATGAACTAAGATGTAGCAAAATAATACCAATACGATCGTCAGTGATTCCGTGTTCGAGGGGGGTAGCTAAAAGGGACGCATGCAAATATTCTTAATATGTTCTCTTCGATAAAAAGTTCCAGCGTTTAAATAGCTAAGTCAATGTCGTGAACACAAGTTCTGTCTGATTTTACCCTAAAAACTGTATCGTCATATTGTGTTGCTAAACATTTTTGTACTTGGAGAAATCAAATCAACATTATTGAGATCAGGCAGTGACTAGATGGCCTATATTGCATTATGATTGTTCGACCGAACATCTCTTGCAAGATAAATATTACAGCTAGAGCAATATTCGGCTATTAAAATTAAAAAGGTATTTGGAAATTCGATGTAATCACCACTTCGATATAACTCTACCATTGGCTCGTTCATTTCTCTTGCACTAGATACACTCTGCCAACAGATAAACTGGTTGCATGAACACCGCAAAAGTTGTAACGGGCTCTAGTTACGTGTTATTACAAAACAACTTTTAGTTTTAATTTTACTCTCATGCCCAACCTTAAGTAACAGTCATTGAACAGAGGGCAAAACAGGAAACGGGAATCTAAAATGGGTGTAGTAGGGAAAAGCAGAAGAAATAACCTCTTGCACTAGATACGCTGTGCCAACAGATAAACTGGTTTCATGAACACCGCAAAAGTTGTAACGGGCTCCAGTTACGTGTATTACAAAACATCTTTTAATTTTAATTTTACTCTCTTGTCCTAGCTTAAGTAACAATGATTGAACAGAGGGCAAGACAGGAAACGGAAATCTAAAACGGGTGTAGTAGGGCAAAGCAGAAGAAATAATCTTTCGCACTAGATATACTGTGCCAACAGATAAACTTGTGTCATGAACACCGCAAAAGTTGTAACGGGCTCTAGTTACGTGTTATTACAAAACAACTTTTAATTTTTTAATTTTACTCTCATGCCCTAGCTTAAGTAACAATCATTGAACAGAGGGCAAGACAGGAAACGGAAATCTAAAACGGGTGTAGTAAGGAAAATCAGAAGAAATAATCTCTCGCACTAGATATACTGTGCCAACAGATAAACTGGTTTCATGAACACCGCAAAAGTTGTAACGGGCTCCAGTTACGTGTTATTACAAAAAAAAAAATTAATTTTAAGTTTACTCTCATGCCCTAGATTAAGTAACAATCATTGAACAGAGAGTAAGACAGGAAACTGGAATCTAAAACGGGTGTAGTAGGGAAAAACAAAAGAAATAATCTCTGACATTAGATACGCTGTGCCAACAGATAAACTGGTTTTATGAACACCGCAAAAGTTGTAACGGGCTCTAGTTACGTGTTATTACAAAATAACTTTTAATTTTAATTTTACTCTCATGCCCTAGCTTAAGTAACAATCATTGAACAGAGGGCAAGACAGGAAACGGAAATCTAAAACGGGTGTAGTAAGGAAAAGCAGAAGAAATAAACTCTCGCACTAGATACTCTGTGCCAACAGATAAACTGGTTTCATGAACACCGCAAAAGTTGTAACGGGCTCCAGTTACGTGTATTACAAAACAACTTTTAATTTTAATTTTACTCTCTTGCCCTAGCTTAAGTAACAATGATTGAACAGAGGGCAAGACAGGAAACGGAAATCTAAAACGAGTGTAGTAAAGAAAGCAGAAGAAATAATCTTTCGCACTAGATATACTGTGCCAACAGATAAACTTGTGTCATGAACACCGCAAAAGTTGTAACGGGCTCTAGTTACGTGTTATTACAAAACAACTTTTAATTTTTTAATTTTACTCTCATGCCCTAGCTTAAGTAACAGTCATTGAACAGAGGGCAAGACAGGAAACGGAAATCTAAAACGGGTGTAGTAAGGAAAAGCAGAAGAAATAATCTATTGCACAAGATATACTGTGCCAACAGACAAACTGGTTTCATGAACACCGCAAAAGTTGTAACGGGCTCCAGTTACGTGTATTACAAAACAACTTTTAATTTTAATTTTACTCTCATGCCCTAGATTAAGTAACAATCATTGAACATAGAGTAAGACAGGAAACTGGAATCTAAAATGGGTGTAGTAGGGAAAAACAGAAGAAATAATCTCTCACACTAGATACGCTGTGCCAACAGATAAACTGGTTTTATGAACACCGCAAAAGTTGTAACGGGCTCTAGTTACGTGTTATTACAAAAAAAAAAAAAATTAATTTTAATTTTACTCTCATGCCCTAGATTAAGTAACAATCATTGAACAGAGAGTAAGACAGGAAACTGGAATCTAAAACGGGTGTAGTAGGGAAAAACAGAAGAAATAATCTCTCACATTAGATACGCTGTGCCAACAGATAAACTGGTTTTATGAACACCGCAAAAGTTGTAACGGGCTCTAGTTACGTGTTATTACAAAATAACTTTTAATTTTAATTTTACTCTCATGCCCTAGCTTAAGTAACAATCATTGAACAGAGGGCAAAACAGGAAACGGAAATCTAAAATGGGTGTAGTAGGGAAAAGCAGAAGAAATAATCTCACGCACTAGATACACTGTGCCAACAGATAAACTGGTTTCATGAACACCGCAAAGGTTGTAACGGGCTCCAGTTACGTGTATTACAAAACAACTTTTAATTTTAATTTTACTCTCTTGCCCTAGCTTAAGTAACAATGATTGAACAGAGGGCAAGACAGGAAACGGAAATCTAAAACGGGTGTAGTAAGGAAAGCAGAAGAAATAATCTTTCGCACTAGATCTACTCTGCCAACAGATAAACTTGTGTCATGAACACCGCAAAGGTTGTAAGGGGCTCCAGTTACGTGTATTACAATACAACTTTTAATTTTAATTTTACTCTCATGCCCTAGCTTAAGTAACAATCATTGAACAGAGGGCAAAACAGGAAACGGGAATCTAAAACGGGTGTAGTAAGGCAAAGCAGAAGAAATAATCTCTCACACTAGATATACTGTGCCAACAGATAAACTGGTTTCATGAACACCGCAAAAGTTGTAACGGGCTCTAGTTACGTGTATTACAAAACAACTTTTAATTTTAATTTTACTCTCATGCCCTAGCTTAAGTAACAATCATGGAACAGAGGGCATGACAGGATACGGAAATAAAACGGGTGTAGTAAGGAAAAGCAGAAGAAATAATTTCTCACACTAGAGACGCTGTGCCAACAGATAAACTGGTTTCATGAACACCGCAAAAGTTGTAACGGGCTCCAGTTACGTGTTATTACAACAAAAAAAAATTAATTTTAATTTTACTCTCATGTCCTAGATTAAGTAACAATCATTGAACAGAGAGTAAGACAGGAAACTGGAATCTAAAACGGGTGTAGTAAGGAAAAGCAGAAGAAATAATCTCTCACATTAGATACGCTGTGCCAACAGATAAACTGGTTTTATGAACACCGCAAAAGTTGTAACGGGCTCTAGTTACGTGTATTACAAAACAGCTTTTAATTTTAATTTTACTCTCATGGCCTAGCTTAAGTAACAGTCATTGAACAGAGGGCAAAACAGGAAACGGGAATCTAAAACGGGTGTAGTAGGGAAAAGCAGAAGAAATAATCTCACGCACTAGATACACTGTGCCAACAGATAAACTGGTTTTATGAACACCGCAAAAGTTGTAACGGGCTCCAGTTACGTGTATTACAATACAACTTTTAATTTTAATTTTACTCTCATGCCCTAGCTTAAGTAACAGTCATTGAACAGAGGGCAAAACAGGAAACGGGAATCTAAAATCGGTGTAGTAGGGAAAAGCAGAAGAAGTAATCTCTTGCACTAGATACACTGTGCCTACAGGTAAACTGGTTTCATGAACACCGCAAAGGTTGTAACGGGCTCCAGTTACGTGTATTACAATACAACTTTTAATTTTAATTTTACTCTCTTGCCCTAGCTTAAGTAACAATCATTGAACAGAGGGCAAAACAGGAAACGGGAATCTAAAATCGGTGTAGTAGGGAAAAGCAGAAGAAGTAATCTCTTGCACTAGATACACTGTGCCTACAGGTAAACTGGTTTCATGAACACCGCAAAGGTTGTAACGGGCTCTAGTTACGTGTATTACAAAACAACTTTTAATTTTAATTTTACTCTCATGCCCTAGCTTAAGTAACAATCATTGAACAGAGGGCAAGACAGGAAACGGAAATCTAAAACGGGTGTAGTAAGGAAAAGCAGAAGAAATAATCTCTCGCACTAGATATACTGTGCCAACAGATAAACTGGTTTCATGAACACCGCAAAGGTTGTAACGGGCTCCAGTTACGTGTATTACAATACAACTTTTAATTTTAATTTTACTCTCATGCCCTAGCTTAAGTAACAATCATTGAACAGAGGGCAAGACAGGAAACTGAAATCTAAAACGGGTGTAGTAGGGAAAAGAAAAAGAAATGATATCATAACAATATAAATACAGTATATACTTGGTAATTAGATACACTATTTAGGGTATTTGTAGTGAATGGGACTTTAACATTAAGCTACTTGGAAATGACGAGATTTTAAAATCTAGGTATGTGGATATCTTTTTCAGGCAATATATTATTGTAAAACGGGGTCGTGACATTCAATTTGCCCAAAACCTTTGACAAATTGACCAATCATAAAGCATCGGGTTAGTTGAGCACTGATGTAACATAAAGGCCGCTTTGAGAAGGATAATGGTGTCTAAAACAGTCCAGGCCCTTGTGTGCGATACTTTGTGCACGATTGACAGTTTATTTCAAAATTGCTTTTCTATTTTTTCACTTGATAAGCCTTTGACAGCTTGTTTTGTCTTTCAATGAGTTTTAGAAACTTACAAAGAACTTCGAGTTTTTTAAAAAAAACCTTTTAAATTGAAGTTATGCAAGCTACTACCTACATATTTGTCTTTAGAATAAAGGATGCATTTGTTTACACTAGGGGATAATCCTATAATTACAGTTTCAGATGAAGGAAGAATCGATGTAAGATTAATCGTATTCTGAAAATAACTTTTTTCTAGTAAAAACTTGATCACGTTTCTTCCTTTGTAGCTTCTCAGCGTCGCTTTATCGCAAGATGTTTCTTTGATCTAGTTTACTGTAATTGCTTTCATTCATAATTATAAAATAATATTTTTATGTTAACGTGCCAGAAACACAAGAGGAAAAGAACTTCGTTCTTTGGTTTTACATGAATAAAAACGAAGTCTTTCTGCGAGTGACCCGTTTTAACTCTTTTGTAAACAATTTTACTAAAGTACACATTTTGCGCCAT
Source organism: Prosapia bicincta (assembly GCA_036971475.1). NCBI lineage: Eukaryota > Metazoa > Arthropoda > Insecta > Hemiptera > Cercopidae > Prosapia > Prosapia bicincta. Next base: position 236,390,159 of record JBAIZL010000005.1, on the reverse strand, counting down.
TTAATGCACTTGAAGATATAAAGGTAAATTTTCTGTAATCAAACGTATAAGAAGGACTGTTATATTCGAACATAATAATCGCCATTGACAGATATCGCACATACGTGTGTAATTGTAAATCGTACCACCAGTCTATGCGTCTCCACTCGTTGCGCTCACTACATATCTTCTTCACAAAAGGTGCCTCCAATCCTGTAATTAGGAAACCATTCTCAAAGAAGTTTTTTGATTTACTGATTCTAAAAGGTTTCAAATTTAGAGTAAAGTGTAACTCGGTATTAAACATTATGATTATCTTAGCTCTATGTTTTTTAATTCCTACTATTAGTTCATACTCCCCCTATATATATATATATATATATATATATATATATATATATATATATATATGTATGTATATATTCTTGTATATTAATGAAGAAATAAAACCATTTACAAATACAATAATAATTTATTGAATTAACAATTCAAAGCTTTTCGTTGGCAAACAGTACCAAAATCCTCAGGAATACTCCCTGATGTTGGTACTATTTGCCAACGAAAAGCTTTGAATTGTAAATTCAATAAATTATTGTGTTTGTAAATTGTTATATATATATATATATATATGTATGTATTATAATATATATATTATATATATCTTGTTCAAATTTTCAATCGTTAATAAAATACTTTCATCCAGTAAAGTTCAAATTCATTTTTTTTAAAGTTTACATTGGTCGATGTTACTACAGTTTTTTTTTTTTTAATTAGTTCATTAATTAAATTAATTTGCTTGTTGTAATCAACTTGAATTCACTGATTAAACTAAACTGAATAATTCCTAACTAAGTGAATACATAAGGGCTTACTTGCTTAAGCTTGGCTAAGTATTCGTCTAGTTGAGTATTATTTAATTATCGGTAAATTTTATTAATTTTAATGATTAATTTAGCTTTCTATTTTGACACCTAATATTTTGATTCTGGCATATGTATATGTCTTACATATTTATACTAATTGTAATTATGTAATTAAAAGTAAGTAAAATAAAATTTTTATTTGTTCACTTGAGTAGGAATTGATTAAACATTTTTTTTCTATATTACTTGTGAAGAAGAAATTCAGTAGAATTCTTACTTTATACAGAATATTTACGAAATTGGAGTAAGTAAAGGTTCAAAATATTGTGAGACGTTCGTAATTATATATAAACTAAAATCAAGTGAAAACGTTTTACCCGAACTGACACGATTCAAAATAAAGAGATAACAGAAAAAAGCGTTTTTTCAGGTGTCCACATGAATTATCAGCTTAACCTTTCGTAACATTGTTCTTCTTGCCTGGTTATATTAGATTAGAATAAGTTAAATTAGGTTAGTTTGAATAAGTCAACGTCGATGAGGGCTGGTGGATGACGATCTACTTTTAAAGCACAGTCCGCTATAAGCGGTAACTAGTTTAACGGGGCCCGTTATAATGTGGTTTTATTGCATTTCTATTGGATGGACGAGTTTTTAACCCAGAAAGCAAAATATTATTTGGTTTTATTTATACATTAAACTATTATTTAAGCCTGGAGTATGCCGGATGGTTCACAGCCTACGTTATATTACCATGTATGCTTACAAGTACACAAATTTCTCTTTCTAGATGTTGAAAATGATAAAGTCTGAAAGTTCAGCTATAAAAATAAAAAATTAAAAAAACCTCTTTAACCGCACGCATGCCATTCCTAATATAATCATCTTTATTTCTGTTAGGAATATTAGTATACATTTCAGTATATTCCTATGCCTTCCCTAACATTAAAACATTTTTCTTCGTTGACTTCTCTTGAAATAGATCTCGTCTAATGAAAACTGTACTCTTTAACTATCAAAACATTATACTGAAACCATCGCTTCAACGACAAATAATGATTTCAGGAAAAGCAGACGAATGTACTCTCAACTGTATACAAATATGCCACAGTAATAGAAACAATATTTTTAACTGTAAGACCTAATTCTCCCATCAGTATAAAAGTACATTAGGTAAGAAATATGATATTCCTGTTTGTTCTGGTAAAACGATGCAGACTAGTACATTCTGGCAGTGATTTTAGGGTTGGCTAAGAAGGAACTGGCCAGCGTCGCGCTGTCTTCCTTATTGCACATTAGCAAAGTAAAAGATTTAATGCGCGTCTGGATGCACGCAACCACGAGAAACGCGATCGTAATGCCCCTTTTACCATGTAACTGGGTAATAAAATAGTTTTATTACCTCTACGCATTTGCCTTTACGACAGCCTAAATCTAGTTCGATTTCTTAGCCTTGTTTTTAAGAAGTGGGTATTTTGTTCTATAAAAAGCAAGAAGCTTTTTTAAATTCGCTTTTATTTCTAAATGACCTACAATGTACAAAAAATGTTTTTCTGTTACAGTAAACATTGGAGGCTTCTTAATTTCTTCTATTTTTTTTTTTTTTTCAACGACGGGAAATGCTTTATGCACATAGTGTGGGACTCCTCTCGACATTGCATTAGGCTCTACATGAGAGTATACCCACTAAAACCCGTCTTTCCCAGGCAAAGATTCCACCCCGGGACCGCCGAAGCATTACTTCGAGGTGGTGCCTTTTATCTAGTGCCCTCTATCATGAATCTAACCATCCCTCTTCTTTTTTACAGCGTAGGATGGTTTCGATATACCATTCTACAGTCCTCCAATTGTCTTCAGTTGCAAGCATCATCCGCACGATATTCTCTGTTGAGAGACCCGCGGTACGTGCCATCAACCGGCTCCTCTGGTCTGCGAATCTGCCACACTCAAAAAATGTGTGTCTTGCGTTATCAATACAATCGTTACACACCCGGCAGTACTTTGATAAGACTTTTCCCATCCTATAAAGATATGCTCGGAAATAGCCGTGGCCTGTCAGAAATTGTCATGAAAAAACTAACTTCTCCGTGTTTGCGTTCTGTCCACTCCTTCGCGTTGTTAATCAGGGTGAACGTCCATCTCCCTGTTGGTTCAGTATTCCATCGCTGCTGCCACTCAGCCATGGTTTTGGCCCTAGCTCTCTTCGCTGCCTCCACTTTACCTACATCCTTGCTGGAGGTATAGGCAAGTTTCCTCTCTTAAGCCAATAAGTCAATTGGCACAATACCTGCCACCACCAACACTGCAGCCAACGAAACAGTACGGTAGGCACTCGCAATTCTTAATGCCCCCATTCTCTGTACTGAGTTTAATCTGACACAATTTCTACGTGTTTTGACAGCATCTGCCCAGATTTCAGCACCGTACAGCAAGACAGATTGCACCACAGACCACAGGAGCCGGCGCCTGCTTGCACTTGGGCCGCCGACGTTGGCCATTAATCTCGCGAGTGACGAGGTCGCCACCGCAGCCTTGTCACAGGTCATACGAAGATGTTCCCCGTACGTAAGCTTGTTATCCATTACTACTCCAAGATATTTGGCCGTTCTCCTAGTGTAGATAGTCTCCTCTCCCACTAGCATTGGAACTACCATCGGCAACCTCGATCTTGTCAGCAGCATCATCTCCGTCTTGGAAACTGCTAACTCCAATCCGTTCTCCTCCATCCATCGGTTAATCCTTCGCATAACCTTCGCTTTAATTCCTTCTATTACTTCACACTCTCCTTATATATATCTTGTTCAAATTTTAAATAGTTAATAAAATACTTTTTATCCATCCATGCAAGTATAAACACATTTTCTTAAATTTGTAGTGGATGACATTTGATGTTAATACAGCTTTTAAACATTGATTCCTTAATTAAGTTTAATTAATTAATTTTAGATTTATATGGGAGAAAAACTTTAAAAAAAGAGCATGTATAGAATATAGTTGTTTCGTCCTATTTGGATTAAAATGAAGGATAACATGATTTTATAAAACAGCTGATTTTATGTTATAGGTTATGTAATAGAGCGGCTGTTTTAACGCATAGATTATGTTACTTTATTTATATTAATTGTAATTATGTATTAAAAGTAAATAAAAAATACAATGAACTGTAGGGAATTACGAGGTAGTTTACTTTTAAAGAGGTTTATCTAAATTTCATAAACATTTTTTATTGACAGTACGTATAACCTGTAGTTGTGAAATATATTAGGTATACGAGTATACCTACCTCACACTTTTGGTTCACTTTAAAAAAATTCGAATGTTCTTTGGTAGTAGAAAGATTATTTTGTTCCTTTTAGGTCATTCCGAGACAAAAACATGCTTTAATTCTATTTAATCTGTTGTGGTTAGATAAAAATAATGTAGGTATCGATAGTGGGTGAAAAAGTCTTTACAATGTTTCAATAAGTGGCGCAATTAATTGTTGCATTGCGTTTTTATGATTCGTTTTATTCACCGAAGGTAGATGACTTAGGAAACGTTCAGTTCAATTTGGCATCAGAAGTGGGTGGATAATTAATACTCAAAATGAACGAGTTGAATTTAAATGACTTGTTTCATTAATGTATATTTATTTTTTAGAGCTAATAATTTTAATCGTAAATGCAAAATTTGAACTCAAATGAATCTCGGGAAAGGAAGAAAAATTAAATACAGTACTGTAGTCAGATATTTTCATATTTTATTTACGCCATAATTTTAAAGTAGAATTGTATTCTTTCACAATAGCACTGGCATCGTCATTTATACAGAATTTCATATTGTTAGTTTATCTGAAAATTGGTAAAATATGAGTTTTCTATCACGAAAGTAAAAGATTTAGAATGTATTCGAGCACATTTCTCTGCCTTTTAAGTAGTACTATGTAAGTTTTGAAAACAAAGTAATTCCGAAACACGCCAACAAAGGAAACAAGTATAATAATCGGAATAGCCGAAAAATGTACTCGAATATATACAAATATTCCTAACAGAAATGGAGATGAGTATATTAAAAATTAGAACAAAATAATAAGTTTATCATTTTAATAAAAATTGTGTTACTATACTCAGACATTTCGTACGAATTTTATAAAAAGTGAATAAAACAAATATAGACTCTTTCGGAAATGCTTAAATATATTTTATTTTTTAAATTTTTATTTAGAAAAAATATTTTTTCTAGCTTCACATTTTGTTTGCGACTTTGCGTTCACAATCCTCTTGCCTTGGGTTATCTGTATTTTTGTGACACTTGGTCTAATATTATCTTTCCATCAGCCTTATATAGCTTTACCTCCGTCAGTAACACCTGCATTATCTACATAAAGACGGACTTATTGTTGTCAGTGCGGCGCCAGACCTGACAAATTCCATTATAACTACCTAAGCCGGCTCAGTGACCTAACCGACGCTTGATGTTATAGCTGCAGAATGCCATGTTTATTGCGCTGCTACCAATTTCGGTTTAGTCACTTTGCCCTCCCCGCTCTTCCCACGGATATTAGTCTAATCTAAGCTAAGCTCAGAATGATAAACTTCAGTTGTGTGTACGTAGGCTGGAACTCCAGATAACCGATTCTAGGGTTTTAAATTTAATTTACGCAAAGATGAAACTATAAAAGAAAGTACAGTGATAGCCTACTCAGTAGAAACTTCCAGCACTACATAAAAACTTACGTCTTAATTTATTTTAAATAAAAACAAAAGAAGTTAAGAAGGAACGAACTTATCCTCAACTAGGATATATGTCTCAACAAAGAACAAAGTTTGTAATAAGGTAGGCCTAATCAGTAGATATTTAGTCCATGATAAAAACAAACAGTTTAAAAACATTATTGAAATATTCAGGTACTTCTGAAAATAATTTAATAGAAAACATGAAAATGAAATTTCACACACACACACACACACACACACAAACACATATACACAAACACACACAAACACACACACACACACACACACACATACACACACAAACAAACAAACACACGCATACACACACAAACACACACACACACACACACACACACACAAACAAACACACAAACAAACACACACAAACACACACACACTCACACATACACACACACACACGCACACACACAAACACACACACACACGCGCGCGCGCGCGCACAGTGTATTTCTACGAACGTGATACAACTTGTCGAATTTAAAATTAATTTCTTTTAGAATTAGCCTTTGTATTTTAGCTTGGAGATGTATCACGTGGTAATAATGGCTTGAACAGTAATCATTGTCTTACGCTTATTGGCCTGCTTGCCTCCGCTTCTTACCTTCACTAAAGCTGGAGAATTCCTCTCAGCGGGCCTGTTCATCCTAACTGTCAAACAACCAGTTAATTAATTATGTTATTCAAGTTATGGTTATGTATCGTGTAATTATATATACACGGACCAAACGTTTATTATAAGACTAAATTTATTTGCAGAATATATTTTTAGTTATTTGACTCCTAGTTTTATTATTTTTCTTTCTTTGTTTCAGTTCCTGTTGTGTAAGGAGAGATACCCGACCTTTCTCCCTAAAGACTCTAGGTATTTATAGACTTTAGCTATATTCATTGTAATTATAGTTCAGTCTTCACTTTACATATTACATACGCATGGTATAAAGGTTTTTTTCTTTCCAAACTCATTAAGTCTATTAATTAATTTTAAGCATTTATTTTTAGTTCATTTTTTGTTTCACAATCTTTTCTCTTCCATTATCTTTTATTCTCCGCCTTATCTAAGCTCTTTTTTCTATGATCCTTTTCATCCTACAATCAACACTCATCGCTTTTGTGACAACTCTGTTTTAGCCCTTTATTTCTTGAACACTCTCTCATTGATGAACCTAATATTTCTCTTTGTAGTGAAAGATCTTAATAATAGCACTTCTAAGTCGTATGGTCTAATAGGAGGATTTAATGTCTTTGATAGTTTAACTAAGGGCAGAATTTCACAGACGTTCATATCAAATTTTTCGTGATATTTTGTAGTTTGGTTTTGTGAGACGTAATTTACTGTGATTCCATTTTGAGAGTTATAGTACCTTTTTAACCTCTCGACCATTATCTAGTGCTGCCGTATTATCTTCCTCGAGTACCATATGGTCTACGAAAGGCAGCTGTACTCATGTCTCCCCTAAACCACGTCAATGCTATAAATTAGCCGTTTTGTTTTTATTTCAAGTACAAATAACATTATTTCATTATGATTCGTTTCCAATAAAATGAATATTGACCCAAAACACATTAAAAAAAAGAACCTAATATCAATTTAATTATTCTAACTAAAGTTTCGACATGAATGATCTTCTTTAGAGGAGTAGTTTCACTAAATTTAATTATGAGCTTTTTATAAATCTATAAATCAACTGTGGAGTAAAGTTTAATTTAAATAAACAAACCTCTTTATCACAAATAAATTTTAATTTATTTATCACCTTATGTACATTTCAGTTACTCAGCAGTCATCCTCAGAGGTAATTTAAAAAACGCAATTCACTTTTTTATTTTTATAATTATTCTTTCAATAAATTTAGAAGTTATTTTCTTTTTTTTACACATCTTAAGAAACTTTATATCCGCTAATAATAAATTAACTTGTAAATTAAATGTTGGCATCTGTTATGCTTTTTTGACCGAGATGTCATAGTTATAACTGTATAAATAACTGTTACGTAATTTTTAATTTAAATATCAAATATCAATTTCATTTATTTATCACCTTTTGTACATTTCAATTGTGCACAAATCATCCTCAGAGGCAATTTATAAAACAAACTAAGGGAGCAATATTTAATTTAAATAAATAATGCCTCTATACCACAAATATCAATTTAATTTCACAAATATCACCTTATGTTCATTTCAGTTGCACAGCAATTATTCTCAGAGATAATTTACAAAACAAACTCCCTTAATTTGTTTTGTAAATTGCGTCTAAGGAGGATTGTAGTACAATTGAAATTTACATAAGGTGATAAATAAATGAAAAGGTTGTATGCGGTATAGAGGATTTATTTATTTAAAATAAGCTTTTTAGTTAGTTCAACTCTGTCTCTCCTACACCATTTCTCGTGTAATTCATTATTATTCGATGAATAAAAATGATTATACTTGTCATAACTTTTTCCTAACCTTTCTATCGCATATTTCACACTTACACAGGGTAATATTGCCAGCACTGTTGGTAAGTAACGTTCTGTTGTTAGTGGCCAGCCGCGAGAAATTATAGGTTATGTCGTGCGAGATATAACATCTGTATTCAATAAGCAATGCCTTATTAAGCATTTGAAAGGGAACTGTTCTGCCTTTAGCTATTTATACGATGATTGCTGTGGTTTATCGTCGCGTGGGGAGTCCGGTGCTCTGTTTATTCTGCCGTTCCGCTGTACGCGCATGCTCCTTATTAATCCAGTACAGAATTAATGATGTAAAATACATTACTTTATTCTTCTCCAACTCTTTACAAAGAGCTTTAACTTTGTTTACTTCCAATATCTGGCCCCTTTGCGCTTCTAACGTTGGAGCTTAGTTTATTCATGTGCTGTGTATCCCCAATGTGCATTTATTGCTGTAATGAATCTCTATACTTTTGTAGCGAGTTTACGTTTCTCGCTTGCAACGCTATAACATCGTAACTCAGTTAGCAGTACCGTACTGAAAAACCAATTTGCAAGGTACAATAATGGGGTAGGAGGGGAGGGTGGAAATGATACAATGTAAGTTTAGAAATATTAGTAAAGGTGACTTATATATTTTAAAGCATTCAGAGAATTATTCAGTTCCTTTTGTATGCTACGTTTCTTGGAGGGCAGAAGGTTGTATAGGATTTTATTCTTCTTGCTACTAATCTGGCAAAAAACATTTGTGTTAGTCGGGATTGTTGAGTGGGAACTACGTGCGTAGGGAACGTTAAATAACCCAATGTTTTTTAAAGTACGATATCATCCGTGTGAAGTTTGGTAGAGCGATGAAGCCTTCTTCTTCACGATCACACAATAGTAACATTTAGAGTTGCACTTTGGGGATAGGAACCTGTAATCCGTTGAACAGGCTGGAGTAGAAGGGAAACGTAGAGTAACACGTAGACATGGCTACAGAGCTGATCTACGTCTGCCAGCTCTGGGAGTAAAAAATGAATATTTCTTGATAATATTTCTTGTTAGTTACGAGCGCATTCATTAGGGTGCGGTAGAGTAGCATTTACTCTGTCTAAGGTAATATGTAAAATTGTAAAAGCTCAAAATAAAAGATGATCATAGAAGAGCTTAGATTTTTCCCATAGGAGATGTTAAATCTTTGGTTTTATTGAAAATGTTCTAATTTACCAATATGGTAAATGTAACGATTTTAAAAATATTACATGAATGGGTTTTATCAATAGAGTTAAGGGGAAGCTATGTTGTACCAATGACGGTTGGTAAATGTTGGTTTGGCGAATACAAAACGGAGTATTTCTTAATACTTTTTTTTGCTAGCAACGAGCACGTTAATTAGGATAAGGTTAGGACAGGTAATATTTACCGTTGCTCCCAGGCAAAACCTAAACTTAGTGAGTGTATGATAGTGAACGATGATCACAGAAGAGTTCTGGAATTATTTCAGCTAGGTAAATCTTAGGTTTTACTGGAGAATTGTAAGATTTATCCGAATAAGTTGGTAAATATATAGATTTTATAAACAATAAATATTTCCGGTTTTTACCGTTACAGTCTGGAACATGCGAAGTCAAACCAATGAGGGTTGGTAAATGTTGGTTGGTTTGGGTATTTGAAAAGGAGTATTTGTTAATAATAATTTTTCTTGCTAGTAACGAGCGTGTCCATTAGACGGACCAGGCGATGGCGAGTCGTGCGATAATCGCATGGTCACTAAATACGCAGTGTTTATATGGGAGGTTTCCAATACAACGCCGGGCCGTGCCGAGCAATGCCTGGCTGTGCGATAATCACATGGTCAATAAGTACGCAGAGTTTATATGGGAGCTTTCCAATACAACGCCGGGCCTTGCCGAGCTGTTTTCTGCAGTCCTACCTTTCCCTAATTCAAGCGTTTTTTCCAAACTATTTAAGCCTTCGTTCAGTCTGTTCGGTGTTCCAGTCTAGTGAGTCAAGAAATATCGCGGAAGTTATTATTGAATTTGTGCACAAATGGATTCCATTGTCGAAAACCTATAAGTACACATTCTGAAATATCTTCAAAACCATTCATCTTCTCGGAGTTTCTCGTACGGAGTTAAGAAACTCCACTAGTCTCGTAATCCTTATTAATATTGTGAGTTCAGTATTGCCTTCTTCCTCCCACAGATTTCTCATCAATTGAGGAACTATTCAATAACACCATCATCATCATTATCAATTCGAATTTTTACCATTAAGAATCGGAAACGTTATTTTCCGGGCAGATTTTAAAACAATATACGGGCTTGTACGGTAACGTATGTGAGGAACTCGATAATCATTACAATCCTATTGTACAAACATGAGTCATGGTCTACACGCAATTTGCATGACTCATAGTGTCGCACAGGTACAACGTAGCTTGCTTATAGCGTGCGCAGCGTATGTGTAATCGATATATTAGCATTAACTGTTACCAGTAAAATTATTAAATTTTGATCCTTTTCTCTCTTTGTCTTCTTGTAACAGTTGTTGTTCTGAGGGATTTATAGCGGTATAATTCGTTAAGACCATAGTTTTGCAATAAGTAACGCCCTTTCGACGGTCCTGTACAGTACTCATTTTATTTATTATAATCTGTCCATTATTATTCATTAACATTTGCTTTGCTCATGTCCATTTGTTTTTGCTTTATTCAATGTACTCCTCCATCCTCCACTTGTCACTAAACTTTGCTTATTTTAAATGTTTTCATTAGTGAACACTCTCCCTGTATATCTTGTTCAAATTTTCCATCTATAATGAAATACTTTTTATCTATCCACTCAAGTTAAAACCTATTTTTTAAATTTTGTAGTGGATGATACTTAATGTTAATACAGTTTTTTCATATATTACTACATTAATTAAATTGATGAACAAAGTTTAGTTTTATATGGGAAAAAAACTTTTCAAAAAAAGAGGCAACTTATGCAATATCGTTATTCTGTCCTATTTAGATTAAAATAAGCGATAACATATGATTTCATAAAACATCTGATATTATGTTATAGGTTATGTGGTAGAACAGCTGTTTTAACTTATAGGTTATGTTACTTTATTTATATTAACTGTAATTATCTAATAAAAGGTATCTAAAATGAAATTATTCTTTGTTGACCTGATTAGGAATTGAATACAGTTTTTTTTGTTTATATTTCTATTATGTAAATACTCTTGCTTTTATGGTGCATGTAATAAATTGTTTTATCCAAAACTCTCAAGCACTTTTAGGGATGGAGAAAAACTCTTGATTTATTTTTCGATCATTTTTATGCGTGATTTAACTTTTATAAAGTTACATACATTAACGTATGTATTCAAACAACAGCTGTTTTATTGAATTGTAATGTTAATTTTTAAGTTATAAATTATTCACCTAAAATGTTATTCAATATCATCAGTCAATGAAAATACTAATTAAAGTTAAACCATTCTGACTACAACAAATTCAATATATGAACGCGATTGATATACTTTTCGGAAGGGATTAACCAATGATTTCATATATCAGCGGTTTTATTTAATTAAAGCTTATGTTAATCCTTTTTTGTAGAATAATAAGATAAACTGTTACTATTCAAAATTATTATGAGGTTAATTTAATGAAGGGGTAGATAAGACATTTTGGAATATTTTTCCGTTAATCAACTTTGCCTGTTCTTTTTTTAACCTCGAAGGCAGAGCTTAATGTATAGGGGATTACAGGTGGATAATTCAAATTTATAAAAGATTATCAACAGTAATGTATGGAGTGTTTACCAGTTATTTTCGTTATATATGCTCTTTGTTGTTGTAATGAGGGGCTGTGTGATATCATCAGATTCACGTGGTAGGCCCATGTATATCGGCCATTTTGAACTTGAAGCATTTTGATTCGGAATATTTTGTTGTTCTACTACTCTTATACAGCATTGAAATCTTTGTTATTCTCTTTCCTTTTCCCATTATTTTCTGTTCTTTATTATAGTGGTTTTGTGTATAAATTGTGTAATTTATTTATATAATTACTAGTTTTATTGTAATATTTTAAGGCATTTGTTGTAAGTTTTTAAGCAAAACCTAGAGTTACTGTACTCGTAATTTACCATATTTGTAATAACTATTGTTTTTTTCTCCTTGATGAACTTTATGTTTTGAAAACATTCACTTGTATGGTCTTTCTTATTTTCAACATGTATTTATCTTCTATTTTGTTAGCAAATAGCACTAGCTATATGAGGGCTACTATGAAGGAGTCAGATGTCCATGGGTTAGGTATAATTTGTATTCCAGAAAATATTTAGTTTAAGTGAGTGTGGGATATTGTCGTCATAAACGTAGGTCTGCTGGTAAAGTTTTATATTTGGCGAAGAACCCGAAGTACGTTGTGAAATCGATTGTGGGTTATTGGCTTAATTAACGTAGGAATACTGGGAAAGTTTTAGATTTATCGAAAAGCCAGGAGTACGATGTCAAAGCGATTGTGGGTTATTGTTTTAATTTACATTGGCCTGCTGGCAAAGTTTTAGATTTATCGAAAAACCCGGAATACGTTGTCAAATCGATTGTGGGTTATTGGCATGATAAACGTAGGTCTGCTGGCAAAGTTTTAGATTTATCGAAAAACCCGGAATACGTTGTCAAACCGATTGTGGATTATTGGCGTGATAAACGTAGGTCTGCTGGCAAAGTTTTAGATTAGTGGTAAAATTAGGAATACGATGTCAAAGCTGTTGTGGGTTATTGTTTTAATTAACATAGGCCTGCTGGCAAAGTTTTAGATTTATCGAAACACCCGGAGTACGTTGTCAAATCGATTGTGGGTTATTGGCGTGATAAACGTAGGCCTGGTGGCAAAGTTTTAGATTAGTGGAAAAATTAGGAAGACGATGTCAAAGCTGTTGTGGGTTATTGTTTTAATTAACATAGGCCTGCTGGCAAAGTTTTAGATTTATCGAAACACCCGGAGTACGTTGTCAAATCGATTGTGGGTTATTGGCGTGATAAACGTAGGCCTGGTGGCAAAGTTTTAGATTAGTGGAAAAATTAGGAAGACGATGTCAAAGCTGTTGTGGGTTATTGTTTTAATTAACATAGGCCTGCTGGCAAAGTTTTAGATTTATCGAAAAACCCGGAATACGTTGTCAGATCGATTGTGGGTTATTGGCGTGATAAACGTAGGTCTGCTGGCAAAGTTTTAGATTAGTGGTAAAATTAGGAATACGATGTCAAAGCTGTTGTGGGTTATTGTTTTAATTAACATAGGCCTGCTGGCAAAGTTTTAGATTTATCGAAACACCCGGAGTACGTTGTCAAATCGATTGTGGGTTATTGGCGTGATAAACGTAGGTCTGCTGGCAAAGTTTTAGATTAGTGGTAAAATTAGGAATACGATGTCAAAGCTGTTGTGGGTTATTGTTTTAATTTACATAGGAATACTGGCAAAGTTTTAGATTTATCGAAAAACCCGGAGTACGATGTCAAAGCGATCGTGGATTATTGTTTTAATTTACGTAGGCCAGCTGACCCAGTTTAAGATTTGACGAAAAACCTAGAGTACGATGTCAAAGCGATCGTGGGTTATTATTTTGATAAAGGTATTTTGATGCCCCAGTTTTAGAATGTCGAAAATCCGGAGTACGAAGTCAAAGTGAATGTTTGTTATTTGGCGTCATAACGTATGCTTGCTGACCCAGTTTTAGATTTGGCGGAAAACCCTTGGGATGATATCAAAGCGAGGGTGTCATAAATGTAGCCCTGCTGACCCAGTTTCAGATTTGGTGGAAAACCTTTGGGATGGTATCAAAGCGAGGGTGGGTTTTTGGTGTCATAAATGTAGCCCTGCTGACCCAGTTTCAGATTTGGCGAAAGAGAAAAACCGGGGGACGATAAAAAGGTTTTAACCTCTATACGTTAGCTAATACATCTTTATAGCTTGTTAAATATAAATTATACGGTTTATAAGGCATATTACATTATTTTATATGAAACCTTTTGCAGTTTAATAAGAAATAGTTGCTGATCTATAGTAGTAAATTTCGCTAATACTCTTTCATAATTTACAAGACAAGTTTTAGAGTTTGATCAAACGCCTTTTAGAGCTGGTTAAGATGTTAGATTTTGCTATTTTAACATTTAGACTTTGCTATATTACCATTAAAGTTTGAGGTTATATCGTTAGTTTATTATGTTAAAATTTAGACTTTGCTAAGATACCATTGAATTTAAATACTTTAACCTTCAGAGTTTACCAAGATACTGTTTTTTGTGCGTTACTTTCGACTTTTAGATTTTGCTAAGATAACGTTAGAACTTGTTAGGTTAATTAGACTAACCTTTAAAATTTTCGAAGAGTAATTCCGTGGTTTATTAAATAATACTGGGCTAAGATTGTGGTAGATTTAGCTGTAATACCTTAAATGGTTTATTGTGACACTTTTTAGAGTTTTCTAATATAAATGCATGTTTTGTAAAGTTTTGCTAAGACGTCAAATTTTGGTGAAATGTATTTTATTTATAGTAGTTATTTTAAATACCTAGAGTTTGTGTTGGAGGGGATCTATGATTTACCGTTTCACTTTGATAAATTTAAATATTTTATTAGAGAGAGAGAGAGAGAGAGAGAGAGAGAGAGAGAGAGAGAGAGAGAGAGAGAGAGAGAGAGAGAGAGAGGGAGAGAGAGAGAGGGAGAGGGAGAGAGAGAGGGGGAGAGAGAGAGGGAGAGAGAGAGAGGGAGAGCGAGAGAGGGAGAGGGAGAGAGAGAGAGAGAGAGAGAGAGGGAGAGAGAGAGGGAGAGAGAGAGGGAGAGAGAGAGGGAGAGAGAGAGAGAGGGGGAGAGAGAGAGAGGGAGAGAGAGAGAGGGAGAGGGAGAGAGAGAGGGAGAGAGAGAGGAAGAGAGAGAGGGAGAGAGAGAGAGAGGGGGGAGAGAGAGAGGGAGAGAGAGAGGAAGAGAGAGAGAGAGGGAGAGAGAGAGAGAGAATAAACTAGTAACTGTGGTTTAATTATAATTATTTAATGAAAATTAACTAGAATAGAATTTTTTATTGCTGACCTAACTACTTGAGTTTTAAATTTTTTTGTATGTCACGTACTTGTTTAATAAACCAGAAGAGTCAAATTTATAATAAATATACTATTTAGATTTATATCGTTTTCAAATATTCGCTAAAAATTAGTAATATTGTGAGACGTTTCATTCTATTTTAGCATATTTGACACTAAATATGTAAAGGCGCAAACATTTTATTTCATTTATCTGTAAGATGTTTACTCGTATAAAGAGGTAGGAACAAGGTTCAATGTTGCGTGGGACAACATACCGAAGTGTTTTAGTTTCGCGTTGTCCTGCAGTTGCTTGATTTTATCCCTTTGCCACGTAACTCAACGTATTGCAAAAATGTTGCTCATATAAACATGTTGCGCATCGAACGTGCTCTTAAACTCAATTCAATACACCTGATCAAACATTGTAATAATTTTACTCAATTTACTCATTGATCACATGTTACTCATTTCGAATAAAATTGTTGCAGCCTTGCTTGTGTCTTTGTTTAAAAAAATTGATTAAAAAGTTTGTAATTATTACAGTGCGCCAGGCAACACGTGTATCTCTGTTCATATTTATGAATCGCAATGAATATTCATACGCCAGCAACATATGCATAGGTACGGTGTTACCAATAGAGGACTATGGCTGTGTAGGAGGTAATGTATGGTTTTACATGATCACAAGCATTGTAGTTCTGATGTTATCAATATCAACCTAATGTTATTTATGTTGCATTATTTCTTCAGCGTTATAGCCAGTTTGCTGAAAGATGAGCGGATTTATTCACAGAGCTTTGGAGATTAAGGACAGCATTATTACCCTTTGAAAAGTTTCTATTTTATTTAAGTGAACTATATAAGGAAAAGGTTTAACCCCTCTACACGCGTTACACTGGGATCATTTGGAAAGCACTTATTTCTAGTTGAATAAACTATGAAAGGAAATGTTTAAAACTCATACACACACACACACACACACACACACACACACACACACACACACACACACACACACACACACACACACACACACACACACACACACACACACACACACACACACACACATACACACACACACACACACACACACACACACACACACACACACACACACACAAACACACACACACATACACACACAACACACACACACACACACACACACACATACAACACATACACACACACACACACACACACACACACACAAACACACCCACACACACACACACACACACACACACACACACACACACACAACACATACACACACACACACACACACACAAACACACACTCACACACACACACACACACACACACAAACACACACAGGTACGCATACACACAAACACACACACACACAATGTAATATAATAAGGTTCAATATGGAAATAAAGGGTGTAGCTTCCAAACAGTATTTTCACTTTGACATTAGCTAGAATTTACCTAATTTATTAGCTCAATATAATACCTTATAATGGTGGATTTAGCTTCGAGATACGTATAGTTGCAAATAACTTGACACATATATTTTAGTCTATACATCTAACTTATGCTTCTGCCAAGATCTATACAAACAGTAAACCTTGCATTTCTTAGATGTGACATCTTTTTAAATTCCTTCTATTAGCTTACACTCTCCTTATACATGTCTTGTACAAATTTTCAATCTTTAATAAAATACATTTTATTCATCCAATCAAGTTCAAATATATTTTCTTAACCTATAGTAGATGAAAATTGATGTTAATATAGTTTTTTCAACTATTTATTCATTCATTTCGAATTAAAAATTTGATGTCCCGGGCGGAATCAATCTGTGAATCTCTATGCTTGAAAACCGGCACATTTATCACAGAGCTAACTTTCCGAGAGCTAAGAATTCCTTAAAGGTGTACTATATGAAACTATGCAAGAAAGGTACTTTGCAATAGTGAAGCTGTACAAGAGGTGGATAGAATGAGAAGTTATAGACTACCATCAGCTTCTTAAATAAGAAAGGATAAAAAGAAAGCAATTAAATAGTAACAATCAAAAATAATAGTTCAACACTATATATTTTATAAAGAGGAAAATGAAGGATTGCTAGAAATTCGCTTTATATGTTGCCAATTAATATTGTGATCTTGTCATATATATATATATATATATATATATATATATATATATATATATATATATATATAAAATAATTGTAATTATAAAATAAAAAGTAACTCAAATAGAAATTTTCTTTGTTAATCTCATTAAGAATTTAGTTTAAAAAATTCTTTTTCTATATTACTTGTTTTAACGTCAGCACGTTACAGATCTACCCTGCTTATAAACCAGTGAGAACCACCAAAGAAACAGCATATATTTGGTGGCCGCTTTCCATATCAGCAAGTTTACAGACCCCTCCCTAAGTTATTATTACAGCAGCTTGTTGTTGGTTGTCATATCAGCTTGCATTTGGATGTAGGTGACGTAGAGTAAACCTGCCACCATGTCGATAGGTACGCTTCAGAATCGTGTCACAGTGGAGTCCAGAGCGCTGCCTGAGTTACATAAAAAAAAAAAATCGGCATGCTTTAGAAGGCAGATTGCGATAAACACCTGCATAAAAGGTTGAGGAAGGTCGTGGCAACCTTGTATTCGTTCATCTCAAAAACCCTCATATGGCCTATCTGGTTGTTCTTTTCCGTCTTACAACAGGCTACAACAACTGTTAAGACTACCTTCACTGAATCTTCCAGGCAAACTCAGACCCATCCCCTCTGTCAAAGTGGATAGAGACTATAGTATGTATGATCTAACCCATCTTGTAGTCCCAAGCTTGTTTAGACGTGCCTTATCTCTTGCAGGATCTGCCATAAGATTCCCTAATAAATCAACTACTAATATCCCCACTAAGCAAATTAATTATTTTATCTTAATTATAATTTCCAAATTGATATCGAATATTTGAGAAGTACTTAAGACTAGAACGATACCAAACACTAGATAATATAGTAAAAACATACCTATTTATCCCCGTTATCAATCATAATTTTATCAAATTTAGTTTAACAAATTGTGTCATGTTTGGAATCTTTCTTCCAATATTTGTACGTACTTTTCAAATATTAGGCATTTGGTAAATATGAAAATATTATTTAATTCACCTAGTTTAGTGATAGTAGCAGGCTCGCTAATAAAACAGCTGCGAGGGATAAGTGACGTCCGCGATAGCCTGATGTTTCAAGACAGGTTACATCATACCGATTGTACTCTTATACCAGGTTATATTCGATGAACCAAAGTACTGGCTTATCAGCTGGTATGCATGTCGTCGAATAGTCGAGATGTCAAGGACGGGCGTTGTAAAAAATAAAATTATAAAAAGTGTCGTTAGATTACAACGGTCTAAAGAGACCAGACTAGTCACAAGATTTTAAATAAATGACTCTCATGGAGGAATGGACAGTACATAGATGGTAGACAGACGAATAGTATCACCGTGCACCGGTAGAGAAGAGAAGACATGGTTTGAAGGTTAGAGGATTAATATTATTAAAAATTATTACGTTTTTTTAGAACAAAAGGAAATACTTAAATAAAGGTTATAGTGTGTTACCGTTGAAAAATTCAGTTGACGTCCTTCACTTGATTATAAGCATTTGTTCTTAAATTCGAAAATATAATACAAATGGAAGGGGGTGAAAATAATAATAAATTTAATGATACAATATATCAGTTTAAAAATATTAATAAAATATTTCCTTGGTGTAGCTACTTGCGAGATTGTAATTTCTCTATACAAAAGTATAAATTATTCGATATTTAAAGTTTAAAATAAAACTCTGTCTAGTAATTAACTTTTTACTTGAGTCTAAATGGTACACAATTTTTAATAGAATGAGAACTAAACACGACTGTTAACGACGCCTGCAGCGTATGTTACCATTACAACAATGCAGTCCACTGGCTTTAACATCTATTTCCAGCTTAATTAAGGCCACGTGCTGTAGCTTGCCACTTCCTTCCTTGTTCACTCGAAATCGCGTGAGTCTGTGAGTTTATTTGTAACTCTTACATATCATGTGTTTTTATCAAGCAATCTGAGACATCTGATCAAGAGACCAAAGGCAAGCGTTAAAAGTAAGATCTAATAAAAGTACCGCAGCCGGAATCTCGTGATAAAGTATTTTTGTAGAAAACTCAAACAAATCTATTGTTGAAGATTTAACTCTCAACACAATTTTGATTAAAAAGACGTTTATTTCTTGACTCGTGAAAGCAACCTGTATTTTCGAAGAGCTTGTTGAACAGTCGCAGTTGAACATTATGAAAGGTGTACTGCTTTTAAACCAGTAATGTTTCTACGACAACGTAGAGGTTTCAACCATTTGGCAAGTGTATTTATGTAACCTGTATCATGGTTAGATCAAGTCTAGATAAGTCGTAGACGGCTGGAAAGCATCAGGTGTGAAAGGCAGTCAAAAGATCATCCCTTAACCTGGAAACAATACCTAATCTATAAGATACGATGGAATTTTTTAAACAAAGAGTTATACGAAATACAACCTTAAAATATATACGTTTACTTTCTATATCAAGGCAATTTACACGTCTGCGAAAATACTTATTTTTGTTATTGCATCAGCAATACTAGTAGTGAAATAGTAAATTAAGTTTATGTGGGGGATCGTATTTTGTAAGTATTATTTTTAACGTGTTTTACTTTAGTTCTTTATATTCTCTTACCACCCATACTAACCTTTATTAATAATTTATCATTTATAAAATTTTAGGTTTCAAAAAATCATTTTTTGACTTTTACACTATGACAAGAATTCTGGTTTTTATCCAGTAGATCTACAAAAAAGTCGATGTTTCAAACATTTGTAAGGCTATTCATGTAAGATCTTGTATTCGTGTATTCTTCTGATGTACATTACTGCGTATGTACTTTCAGAGTATTACTGGAAAGCATCAAGACTGAAAGATTCTCCAAATGTGGTTGAAAGATCGTCTCAAAACTTCATGACAATACCTAAACTATAAGACCAGAACCAGAATAATAAAAAACTGTTCACAAAGCTAACGATGTTACGAAATATGACCTTAAAATCTATTCACTATATATGTCAAGGCCATTTGTATATTTGCGCCATTACTTACTCTTTTTATTGGACTCAGCCACTTAATATTATTATTACTAAAACTCAGAGGGACCTTATCGGTGTAGAGCACTTAGCTGCAGCCTTTGTACTCTCTTCCTATACCACCACAGAACTAGCTTAGTGGATACCTACCTCTTTGCAGAAACCAAGTACCCACCTGATGCTAAATCTTCTGATATCCTCTGGTGACTGATTCTCATGGAATGTGACCAGCTCTACAGTAACTCTGACTTGAGGTCTACTTAAGGAGAGTAGTTCTTTGTCCCACAAGTCTCCCGAGTAACCCCACAGTACTTTGGATTTGTTCAACCTCAAAGTCGCATTCCCTTCTTCCCTACACAACCTGTCCATATGTGCCGTGATCCTCTTGCGCCCCTCCTGAGGCGGCATGCCCACTCCCCTCAGCAACGGTCCTTGAATTATACACCCTTGTTTTGCTAAGGCGTCAGCTCTCTCATTCCCTATAAAGCCAGAATGTCCTAGAATCCAGTTTAGGTTGAGCGAGTTTTACTTACTTAGCTCTGCTAGAGAAGCTATAGGCTCAGTCAAAAGCAAGGCACTAGCCTTACCTAAACTCTTCGGAGCTGCCTGTCTGTCCGAGCAAATCCAGATGGTCTTGCCCCTCCTGCCAGACCCTGGACTCGGCCACACTTGTAGCGTAATACGAAACTACGTTTACACTAGTGATGCTACTTTTAATATTTTTAATTCTTTACATGTCTTACTTTTGTCATTTATATCCTTCCTTTCACCTAAATACCCTTAATAACTGTCCTAACATTTATAAAAATATAGGTTGTTAAATGGAATTTCTAGTTGTGCAATATGAAACGTATTCTTTTATTTTATCCAATAATGTTTCTACGACAAAGTCGAAGTTTCAAAAATTTTGTAAGACTATTCGTGTAAGATTTATTTAGGTTTCAGATATAAGAGATCAGTATTGGAAAGCATCAGGTCTGAAAGACACTCGAAATATGATTGAAAATTGTTTCAAAACTTCAATACAATACGATTAGAATACGTGAGGGAAAAAACGTCTTACAAAACAAATGTTAGTAGGTAATATGACCTTAAAATAAAACCTGTTTACTCTCTATGGCAAGGCAATTTGTATACCTGCGCCAACACTGATTCTTTTTATTGCACTCAGCGATACTAGTAGCGAAATATTGAACTAGGTTTATAATGGATGATAGTACTTTTATTATTAACATGTCTTACTTTTGTTAATTATATGGTTTGTTTCTACCTATATTATCCTTCATATATGGTTTACTATTTATAATATTATAGGCTATTAAATAGTTAATTTGTAGGGTTGTATACTACGAAACAACGGCGTACCCTAGATCATAACTGGGGGGGGGGCAAAAAAATTGTCTTTCAGGTTTCGATCGACAATAAAATAACGATAAATAACCCTAATTTCATAATTTTCAATAGTGTAAGTTTTTTTTTAAATTAATAAATTAGTTTTTGAATTGTAATAAATGACAGCAGCAAAATTTATTAACCATTTATTTATTATAATTTTGCTTCCAAGGGGCAGCTTAACCCCTGACCCTCGCTGGGTACGCCCATGCTACGAAAGGTGTATTGATTTAACACAAAAAACCAACCATTTTTTAAGAATATTTCTGTAACCTCTAATAGTGCTTCTAATGTAGCCGATTAGCCTTAAGTGGACTATAAAGCTGCAACCAGTAATTAATGACGTACAGCTAAAAAATAAATAAGTAAAAAAAAATAATTAAAAAAAAACGATTTAGATAATTTTGCATAACAAATTTTTCAACACGTCCTTTATTAAGTGAAATAAAGTGCATTATTAAAATTGATTAAATTCAAATTGATAACTTCTTTAATTTATATGTTAATTAATATATTAATTTATAAAATAAATCTTTCTACATTATTTTAATGTAACAAAATAATACATACCTATACATATATTTATATATCTTGTTCAAAATGTTCAATCCTTAATAAAATACTCAATTTATCCACTAAAGTTCATATACGTTTTTTTAAACTTGAAGTTTATGGTACATGATGCTAATACAGTTTTTCAAATAATAATTCATTAATTAATGAGCTTCCTATTTTTTCAGTTAACATTGTGATTCAGTCATATGTACATAGATATTTGTAGTTAATATTTATTTACATATTAATTGAAATTATTTAATTAAAAGTAACTAATCGTCATTTTTTGTTGACCCAAGAAGACTAGTAATTGACTTTGAATTTTTAATACATTACTTTTTGTGTGTAAACGTATTATTTGAATGTCATAGACAGATAGTTAAGCTGAATTGTTTTGTTTTGAGAAATATATGAATTATACTTTTATTAGAAATACTGATTGAAAATGATTTAGTTGGCGAATGATATCATATATATCGGGCGATGGCTATAGTTGTTTTTCAGAAATTTTAAATACATGGTTAAAATTTATGAATTAGTTTCTTCGTAAAATTTAGAACACGATAAGAATCGTATTGGGAATTGCGGTGATCCAGAAGCAATGAAATAAATAAATAAAATTAAAATGACGTTTTGAAATGTTTTCCCAAAGTATGTGAATCTATTTCAAATAAAAATATTACAATTTGAATGGTAATTTTTCTTAACAACTTTGCTTGACATTTCTTTTTTCTGATATCGCAGCAATGCGCGACGGGCAAGGTAGTTATATAATTATTGATTCATCTCTGCTCAACGACGAACTGTTTGATAAATATATCAAAAAAATAAATACATATATATATTCATGAAACTATAAATGTCAGTGTTTGTTTACTCTGATATAAAACCAAAATAGGTAACTTGACATAACAGGTAACAAGTAGTTGAAAGAGATAAATAAAAATCTGAAATAAAGTTGTATATTGTTCGAACATTTGTTTCAATAAAAGACTTTCTATATCTGAACTATAAAATGCAATATAAACAGAAAATTTTGAAAGTTAGTTCCTATTTGAGTCGACAAAGATAAATTATATATTAGCTACTTTTTATTACATAAAATTAGTATAAATAAAGTAATTTAGCCTATGCGTTAAAACAGCTGTTTTACCACAAACAGAAAGTCAGCTGTTTTATGAAATCATATGTTATCACTTATTTTAAGCCAAAATGGAACGAAATAACTATGTAGCATACCTTGCGTACTTTGTAAAAAGTTTTTCTTCAATAAAAAACTAAAATGAATTGTTTATTAAATTTAATTACTGAATTTTTTGCACTGCAGAATGAACGGATGTATTCCAGATAATAACTATTCATCGTATTTTTCCATTCATGAAGGAATACGTATCAGCATATATATATATATATATATATATATAGATAGATAGATAGATAGATAGATATATAGATAGATAGATAGATAGATAGATAGATAGATAGATAGATAGATAGATAGATAGATAGATAGATAGATAGATAGATAGATAGATAGATAGATAGATAGATAGATAGATAGATAGATAGATAGATAGATAGATAGATAGATAGATAGATAGATAGATAGAGAGGGAGAGAGAGAGAGAGAGAGAGAGAGAGAGAAAGAGAGGAATATGAATTTATACATTATTAATTTTTAAATCCTAAGACAATAGAAACACTAATTTCATGATAACAAAAGTTTGAAATGGATTTTACATTTAAAAGTTCCATTGTTTAGCTATTAATTTATAGAAGAACCATGAAGTTCCAATTAGTTTTACCTCAAAATATAAACGCGAACAATAAACATACAATAGTTCTTTGCTTTACCACACTTACTAGGCTACATCGCGTTGTTCCAAAAAGTAGAAATTATTTGATGTTAAAAACTCCGATATGGCTTCTGAATTGATTAACTGGCGCTGCGTCACCGCTGTGTTTCCTGAGAAGCAGGATGTCTAGTCAATTAACTGGGCACAGCGTCAATCATTCAGTTGCAGCTTGATGCCAGAGCGTGATATCAGTTAGCCTGCCTCGCTCTGGTCGTTGTACCAAGGGAAGTATTGTTACAAACTTTAGGCGGCCTAGGTGCGTGTT
This sequence comes from Prosapia bicincta, assembly GCA_036971475.1. NCBI lineage: Eukaryota > Metazoa > Arthropoda > Insecta > Hemiptera > Cercopidae > Prosapia > Prosapia bicincta. The sequence continues at coordinate 236,365,878 of JBAIZL010000005.1, read as the reverse complement.
CCCTTCACTTGCAACGTAATATTATCCATTTACATACTCGGGAGTTATTCGGAAAATATAATGATCAACATTACTCTCATATCATAAAACATCTTTTTATTTCCGACATTCCATTATACAATTGAATGTTTTTGTTCAAAAATAGCCCATGTTTACAACTTAGTCCGTAGCTTCCCATTGTTGATAAAGTGGAAAGAAGTTGTCTCTAGACTAAAAGAAGAAACAATAAATGAACATGTTGTTTACAAACTATTTGCATTTTGTTTAAAACGTTTATAAGTTACGGATATGTATTGAGTATAATAATGTTGAAAACAACAAAATAACCTTTTGCAATCATCTGAACAAATATCTCTTACGGGACCATCCATGTATAGACAGTATGTGTGGCACAGTCTGAAGAAAAGAAAGAGGATGAAACAGGAGAATGGTGACAAGGAACGACTAGTCGCTCGATCTCTACCTCCCAGTCATAGGTTACAAGGTCATGGCATATGTTTGGGAAATATCCCCAGTTAAGCAAGTGAAACCACATCCCCAAGAATCCAACGCCTAGCTCGTGATCCCCAAGCAGGTGACTGGCGTCAGATCTGGAGCGGAATCTTATTGGAACGTCTATAGTACTAGTCAGTAAGACCTGGACTCGAGAACGGCCCACCCTTGGGAAGAAACTATATTCCTATCAGGCAATATGGTCAAGCTCAATTTTCCAAGAATCATCTGACTTTTTCAGTCCAGTCTGACCTTTAACCAGTCTCATTTGACGTTACCTAAGGGCATAAAACCTTAATTATGTGAGCACCATCCATTCAGCACTCAAGCACAAAACTCGATCTATTACGAGGTTTACATTCTATATAAGATATGGATGTCCTCTTCTATTGGAGACGTCGTACAATATATTCAAGGCTAGAAGGCAGTTTATAAACGCAGATATGAGAACCGAATTAGTTATCTGTAACACCAACCCTATTGTTATACATTGCTTATGTATCGTAAACGTATACGCGAGCTCTGTTACACTAGAAACTTCAGCAGCGAAACTGCGCAACTGTTATGAACGAGGACCGCTCAATTGTCAGATATAGCTATTTTTTAAATGCAGCGTTGTCATTTTGACAAGATATAAGAAATCTAGGGTAAAAGAAGGAGTACAATTTGACTGCCAATAGTTGGAGTAAATATTTAATTACTGTTTATCAAAAGTAAATATTTAATTACTGAAGTTGAAGAGCGAGTATTTCAACTGTTGTTGCGTTCACCTCGTCAATGCTAGATGCGATTCGTCTAGATGAGATTTGCTAGCGGAACGTCGGAACTGCGATTTTATGCACTGCAGAATGAACGGATGTACTCCAGATAATAACTATTCATCATATATATATATATATATATATATATATATATATATATATATATATAATTAATAAATTAAAAATATTTCAAAAACAAGAATACTTTTAATGAATATATTTATTCAAAGCTTTTCGCCGATAAAATAGTACCAGCATCTCAGGAAAATAATTATCTATTAAAATATTTTAAATATATTAACTATATTACAAGAAAACATATCACCATATTTAATATATATATATGAAAAAAAAACGAAAAATACAAATACAAGAATAATTTATTGTATTATACAATTCAAAGCTTTTTGTTGGCAAAGAATACCAACATCTTCATCTGAACAAATATCTCTTACGGGACCATCCATGTACAGACAGTATGTGTGGGAACAGTCTGAAGAAAAGAAAGAGGACGAAACAGGAGAATGGTGACAAGGAACGCATAGTCGCTCGATCTCTACCTCCCAGTCATAGGTTACATGGTCATGACATATGTTTGGGAAATATCCCCAGTTAAGCAAGTGAAACCACATCCCCAAGAATCCAACGCCTAGCTCGTGATCCCCAAGCAGGTGACTAGCGTCAGATCTGGAGCAGAGTCCTATTGGAACGACTATAGTACTAGTCAGTAAGACCTGGACTCGAGAACGGCCCACTCTTGGGAAGAAACTTTATTTCTTATCAGGCAATATGGTCAAGCTCAATTTTCCAAGAATAATCAGTACAACGATCCCGTACCTTTAATACCTCATCTGACTGTTTCTGTCCAATCTGACCTTTAACGAGTCTCAATTGGCCTTACCTAAGGGCCTGACCCTGAGATCATGGATTTGGTTCTGGGGGGATAAAAACCTTAATTATGTGCGCACCATCTATTCAGCACTCAAGCACAAAACTCGATCTATTACGAGGTTTACATTCTATATAAGATATGGATGTCCTCTTCTATTGGAGACGTCGTACAATATATTCAAGGCTAGAAGGCAGTTTATAAACGCAGATATGAGAACCGAATTAGTTATCTGTAACACCAACCCTATTGTTATACATTGCTTATGTATCGTAAACGTATAGGCGAGCTCTGTTACACTAGGACTTCAGCGGCGAAACTGCGCAACTGTTATGAACGAGGACCGCTCAATTGTCAGATATAACTATTTTTCAAATGCAGCGTTGTCATTTTGACAAGATATAAGAAATCTAGGGTAAAAGAAGGAGTACAATTTGACTGCCAATAGTTTTAGTAAATATTTAATTACTGTTTATCAAATGTAAATATTTAATTACTGCAGTTGAAGAGCGAGTATTTCAAATGTTGATGGGTTCACCTCGTCAATGCTAGATGAGATTCGTCTAGATGAGATTTGCTAGCGAAACGTCGGAACTGCGATTTTATGCACTGCAGAATGAACGGATGTACTCCAGATAATAACTATTCATCATATATATATATATAAGTATTATACTTTATGTCATCATATACCTATCAATACTAACGCTATAGCAATAATAACTGACATAACATTTTTCTATAACTCTCCAAAACCACAAAGTAGGTTTTGAGTTTATATTTTTGGGAAAAAACCCTAATTAGTTAGATTAACCACTTTTAAATGTGTTGGTTATTTAAAGTAGATTTAAAGAGAGAACTCTGTTAAATATGAAAATATATATTCATGTTTGTATAAGCTATCATAGAAATTATGTTATGAATGAAAATGCTGTTGATAACCGATTCAACAATATTTATTTTAAATCAACAACGTTTCGGCGACTAGTTCGTTCCCCCTATCAAGCATAATACAAAATCATTAAGATTTCAGTCAAGTGTGTAATGTGAGGAGGTAAAACAAAAAACTTTCTACACTTCACAGTAAAGTTCTTCAAACTTTAAAGTAATAAACTCCTAATTATCAACCGCATAATCATTCATATCAAAAACTTATAACTATTCAAAAACAGGATAAAAAACGAAAGTGTGTAATGTAAACCCCGTAAATAAACAGAACAGAGTTTTTCTAGCCTTTCGAAAAATTTCATTTTGGAAATATATGAAACCCAATTATATAGAGTTAAGAAAGTGGAAATAGGAGACAAATATTTTTATTCTTGGAATAAAATCAAAAGATTCCGAAAAACGTCCAAAAACAATACTAAAACGTGAACCAATAAAAAAAACTAGAAATTGTGAAAATATGACTTGTAAAATATAAGCCCACAAGATCTTAAATATACTACAAGTACAGCTGTAAGTGAAGAAAGTGAACTAAATAGCAGTTGTGAAGTAAGTCATAACGTGTAAATAATAGTTTTAAAGTAACTTTAAAAAATAGAAGGAAAGGAAGAGAAACATAGCTTCTAGAAATTGAGTGTAATTGTTTGTGTTGAGCTATAAAGCAATAAGTCAGTTTGACGACTTTAGGCCTTTGAAGCATAAACAAATAGGAGTTATGGAGAAGTACGGTTTGTGCAAGGTGGCTCAAATGAAGCAGATCTACTTTTTACATGGATCTGCAGGAGCTTTCTACCATATAATCCTGTCTGTAGAAAAAGGTAGAAGTAAGGTTAGATGGACAAAAATCTAAAAAAGGGAAACAAGATATAAAATTTTGGAAGATGGAATATTTCGGTAGCTCAACAGCAAGGACATTTAGCTGTGTATATGTACAGTTTACGACTAAATGATAACAGAGAAGAGTCGAAACGTATTTTATCGTAAACTGCCCATCATGACTTGATTTAAAACAGTTTGGATAATCGCCTTCCTGCTGGATAAAACCCACAGCTTCCCATCGACGATAGTAACTCGTCCCTACAAAATGTGTTCAGCGTGTATAGGGACGAGGGTTTCTTGTCATCTATGTTCGTCGTTGCTTCAAGAAGCTACGTCGTTTTCTTTCTTAATTGTTTAGTCTACTTGATCCTTGTTAGTGTGTTGTCGTCTCCATGCTTTAGGTAAGCAATTGCAACACGTTTCTCATGTCTAAGTATTTTATTTTAGCGCAACGCAATATAATTGCCGCGACGAAATAACTCGTGCCGCTAAATCGCTTTAATCCTCAGTGGGTTAAATTTATATATTTCGACAATCTTTTTCGTATAATTTCCTCATATTTCTCTACAATGAAGATGCCTCTTTAGTGAATGTACAGTTAACTCCCGATTAACCGTGGGCGGATGAACCGGTTTGCGGATTATCAGGGATCTGCCATTGTTTTACAAATATCCAATTTTTATTCCAATCAGATTCATGTGTTTAAATTTAAACGGTGAATTACGACGTTAATACATATTAGGCTTAATAGAAATAAGATGAAGGGAATAGATATGTAAATATGTACGTACTAATTTTTACATTGAAAGGGAAGCATCCCGACGCGGACCAGCGAAATAAAAGCGACGAGCAGACTACTGTATATAAGAGACAATGAAAAAATGCTTGGACTCCAGAATGTGTATCATAAGATTGTAAACAAATGTCAGCTAATCTCGGCTATAAATAGTCTAGGACGTGACATATGCATTATCCATGTCTGTCATATTCACTATCGATCTTTATGGCCTTGTGACACACGTGACACAAGTAGACACTGTGCGACAAAATGGTTCTCAAGAAACTTAGATCGCACATTAAAGCTAAATCAATGCTCACAAAAAACAGACGAAAGTGACAGATTTTTTTTGTTAGAAAGTGAAACTATTATGTGTAAAGGAAATTACATATGTACATACATACTTACTTTTGACATATACTTATGTATGTATTGTAAATAGCTAGACATATAAATGTACATGTTATAATCCGTCAAATACAATTATTTTCTGTATTTATTTTGTCCTCTGAAGATTATTTGTGAATTGCATTAACCGGGGTCATTATTTGTGTAACTTCATAGCTGATTATCCGGGAAATTCATTATCCGGCGTTGCCGGGCCACCCTATTCCACGGATAATCGGGAGTTTACTGTATTTTTAATAATTTTATTAACTACCTTAAGAAATGACTATCAGCTTTAGGAATAAGTGACATTTACAAGTGACAGCTTTATCAGGAGTTATAATATTCTTATAAATAATTACACTATTACGTCAATAAAGCTAATGAAGCTAAGTTAATATTATTTTAAAGGGACGATCTATACTTTGATTTGTGAACAACTTGGCAACGTTGTATCCAACGATTTTTGAAAATCGTCTTCAGGCCGGGACAGCTCTACGCTTGCGTTGTGATTAGTTCCGATGAATTACCACCTACAGCTAGAGTTTATTACCATATTTTGTACGGGTTGTAAATTTTGTTTGACGTAACCTCAAAAATCCTATTTAACAATCCGAGAGAGCAGTGGCGGTTACTGTATATGCCCATCCCCCCCCCCACGCTAGTCGAATCGTAACTCCGTTGATTAGGTCTAATCACCGACGGTCAACGAGTCACGGTCACCCTGTTGTTTCCCCTCTCTCACACTCTTTATTTCTATGCTTTCTCCCTACATACTTGTTTTATTTTATCCTATGTATTAGACAAAACAATTGGATTTTGTGATTATAAGGTGTCGTAATTCTGAGGACTATGTTCATATTTCGCCACTAGCATTAACGTTTGCGACGGTTTTCCATCCTCCTTCATTAATTAAATGTAATCGTTAATTATGAACTAAATTCCTAAACGTTTTGAAGTAGAACAATTACAAAGTATTAAAAATGTTTCACTTACTGACGCAATGCCTATATTTTTATAACATCAGGAATGTAACTTCAATAACGAACAAAATATATATTTAAAAGGTTGAAGAAACTAAATAATATGTATATCAATTGGAAATACATTTTCTCGCTTATTTAAAAACTATGGTATAAAATACAAAACGTCGAACAGAATCAATACAACAGAGGAAAAAGAAATTTATCATACTCACATGTACAAGCAAACCTTGAATCTTCTAATTAAAAACAAACAAACAGGTGAGGTCTTAAATCTAACTAAAATCTACAACAAAAAACAAAAAAAAAAAAAAATAAACTCCAAACAAATTTTAAACAACAGAACAGATCTGAAAACACATAGAACACACAAACAGAAATAAACTCTAAACAACAGGGCAGCTTTGTAGGTCAACAAGTAGATAAAGAACACAAGACTGTAAAATTGACACTGACTTCCTTTTGCTAAACACATAAATAAACATGCCACACACGTGGACGTCAACTATAACCTAGTTATCTCCATCAGCAATCGAACAACATGAAATTTACAAATGGTCATAATCACAAACCATATTAAAAGAACAAAACCAAGACAAATTATATAAAGGTTTTGACTACATTATAGAAAACCTGTCTTAATACTCCTGGTCTCCGATCGGAACGTTTTGTGCAGGTAGATCTTTTTTTAAACTACTCAAGTTATAAGATGGCCAATTCGCTATTTTTTTTAGTTTAAAATAAATAGATTAATAAAAAGTATCGAAATTTCCTTATTAATTAACAGTAATATATGCCTTATGTTTACACATAAAATATGTTGCACATTTGTTGTTTTATAAAATTTTGTTTAGTAGTGAAAATAAATACGAAAAGTAGGTTATTGCTTGGTAAGTAAGTTATTGCTTGGTAAGTAAGGGAATGCTTGGTAAGTAAGGGTTTGTTTAAGGTAGAAAACGTGCAAGAGAAAGTAGTTCAAATGTAAATAAAAATACTGAGGTTTTGTGAAGTGAGGCATTAGAGTTATGTTTTTAGCAGGGAATGTACATACGATTTTTTATTTTCTTTTGTTTGGTTTTGTTGGGTTGGTACACATATCTCTGTAACACTAGTTACAGATATATAAATTAATAAATCCGTAACATAGAAAATAATCTTTTGCATGTAACTAATTCCGTTTGAATAAACTGTCAATAGAGCATTTTTGTAAGACATATTTATTTAGTTTTCTTAACTAAATGCACACTGTGTTATCTGGTAAAAACATGAATGTCTGGAATATAAATTAGAAATAAACTTTATAAAAGTATTGTTGGAGACAGACCGAAATATGGCGCATTGTCTCAATCAGCGTTGCCAATGTTTTCCATTAAAACAAAGCTTAACTTTTTACTCAACTTATTCTGGTTGCGTTCGGATCAAGTTTTCACGCTACAAGTTGAGAAAGTTTCTTGCTCTTCCATACAGCTGCCGCTTATCTCCGGGGATTGCCCAACCCTTTACTGTCAAAATAAACTGTCAGAAAATGACATCTGAAACTAAAGCCGCCGTTCCGTTTTACAGGAGATGTAACAAAAACTCATGCATTTCGTTCTCGAAACGAACGTAACGTTATGAAAAAGAATCGTCCCTTCAGCTACTGAAGTAGATTCATAAACGTATGAAAATAAAATTACATAAACTATTTTCTTCTCCTGCATCTGTGAATTGTATTCTGTGTTTCCAAACTATCAGTAAGAGACAAACACTACGATCGTAATAAACTAATGTCGTGTATCTGTGAATTGTATTCTGTGTTTCCGGTTATCAATAAGAGACAAGCACTACGATCGTAATAAACTATTGTCGTGTATCTGTGAATTGTATTCTGTTTCCTGCTATCAATGAGAGACAAACACTACGATCGTAATAAACTAGTGTCGTGTATCTGTGAATTGTATTCTGTGTTTCCAGCTATCAGTAAGAGACAAACACTACGATCGTAAAAACTATTGTCGTGTATCTGTGAATTGTATTCTGTGTTTCCAGCTATCAGTAAGAGACAAACACTACGATCGTAATAAACTAGTGTCGTGTATCTGTGAATTGTATTCTGTGTTTCCAGCTATCAGTAAGAGACAAACACTACGATCGTAAAAACTATTGTCGTGTATCTGTGAATTGTATTCTGTTTCCAGCTATCAATAAGAGACCAACACTACGATCGTAATAAACTATTGTTTTGTATCTGTGAATTGTATTCTGTGTTTCCAGCTATCAATAAGAGACATTCTCTACGAGCATACTAAACTATTACAAGTTTATACTCACCGTAAGGTTGAAAATTAACATAAAGAGTAACAGTAGCTGACGTTTAAATATTTGCATTAAGTTGACATAAAAGGCGTGAGTAATTGAACCTCGAAGAAATTGACATAAAGAGTATCAGTAGCCGACGATTAAATATCAAAACAAAGGGCATAAGTAAGCGTTAAAAAAGACGTAAAAGGGGTGAGTATTTTAGGGTATTGAACCCTAAAAAATTCATATAAAACATGGGTGAACAATACAAAAATTTGACATAAAACAGCAGTTGAATATTTAAATATTTCTGTAAAGAACATGAATGAACGTAAAAAAGATGACATAAAAGACTCAAGTAGTTGAAACGTAATGAAATTGAATGGAAAAGCATGAGTGAATGTTAAAAAATTAACATAAAAGGTATCAGTAGCTGTACTTTAAATACCAACATAAATGGTGTAGAGAGTGTTAAAAAGATGATATAAAAAGGATGAGTAGTTTAACCTTTGAAAAATTGACATGAAGGTTATGAGTAGAAGAACGTTAAAAAATTAACAAAAAACAATTAATTTGAAAATTGTATTTTAAAATGAGATTTGCTTCGAGATCGTGGGTTTGCAAACAAAGTTTAAAGGCATCAAACGGCTTTATTTAGAAACAAATTGACGCTAAATTCCCTTTGTGCATAAATAAAGTCAAGTTATTAAACGGACGATAAATTGTATACTGCTGTAAAAGAAAGGCCGCATTAAGGAAATCCGTCTCGATTAATTAGTGCACAAGTCGACGTAAGTAGGGCCGTAAATCTATAACATCAGGTTGCACTGAACACGTCCTAAGCCAAGCAGTATGATTTACGCAGTGTTATATTGGCGCAATGCATTATACATTCAGGCTCGAAATTGTGACGTCATGCAGTGATTTAAGGTAGCTTTCTGAAACCTATTTCGTTGTTGTGACGCTTAGATTTTATTGTCCAGTCAATAAAACTGGCAACAAAGGGAGTTGAAATACTACCTTTGTTGTGTACTATGTGAAACTTGTGCATAGACTGATAAGGTTTTCTGTAACGTTATCACGTGTAAGTGAGGAGAAATATTTCCAGATTAAAAGACATTTCCATTACAGATTCATGCAACATACAACGTTTGAGGTGTGAAGTCGCCAATTTGCGAACAATATATTAACTTTAAAATGAACGCACCTAGTAAATTAACATGTGATTAAAATTTGTGAATATATCACACAAATATAAACAAATTTCTAGATGAGCAGATAATCTAAATTTGTTTATTAATTGGAGTTATGGAAATTGAAAAAACATATAGATCTAATTAGATATTAGTTATTACGTAACCGATGGGTGAACCCATATATTTCCTCCCCTTACATTAGTAGGAGACCAGCATGTACCCTCACTATATCCTTCATTATCTCCTTTTCTATATTGGAACGTATCGAATATGGAGCTTCCTTATGGGCTCAATATGGAGCTAGTCTTCGTCAAGCCAGCAAACATTTTGGGCCTGTTCAATCGAACAATAATTTTCCATTCCTTCAGGAATCCTTGGGTGTCTAGGGTTAATTCACTCCACCAATTTCTTCCTTAAGCACTTTCATACGTGGGATTGTATTCTTCCGAAAAACTCGATAGATTAATCTACCTCATGCATTTATCTATGCACACAGATCCATTATTCCTTCCGATGTCGATGACCTTGGAGTTACGCTACTATATGTATGATTCATATACTATTCCAATACATCCTAAGAATTAATAGCCAAAATAGACTATTTGTTTTGAAACGTATACACAAACCTATACAAATAGCATAAAATAATTCATTTTTTTGAAAACATTAAATGTCTGAAAGTTTTTCACCGATTCCTTTGCAGTTTTGAGGTAACATTGCGTATGAATACGCTCATATTTTTTATAAATAAATATTTACTCAATTTATTCCAGATGATGATAAGCACAAAAGACACAAAATTGTGTAAATTATTGAAATTAATAATTTCAAGGTTATGTTCTCATTAAACAAGTAATATAAACAAAGATTTTTGACAGTCATTTCCTACTTAGGTCTAAAATTTTATTTTAGTTAATTTTTATTAAATAATTTCTGTTATATAAATAAAGTAACATGACCTATGCGTTAAAACAGCTGCCTCATCTCAAAACGTATAATATAAAATCAGTTGGCTTATGAAATCATGTTATCACTTATTTTAAGCTAATTTTGACGAAATAACTAAATTACATACCTTGTCCCTTTTGTGAAAAGTTTCTGTTTCATATAAAACTAGAGTTATTTCATTAAATTTAATTATTGAATTAACATTAAAAACTGCATTAACGTCTAGTATCAACCAATACAAGTTTAAAAATATATATTTGAACTTGAGTAATGATTAAAAAGTATTTTAACGAAAAGTATTTTAACGAATTTAAACAATATATATATAAGGAAAGTGTGAACTAATAGCAGAAATTGCATCAAATAATTTTCAAGAACGTACGTAAATTTACTTCAGAAGTAACTAATTACTATAGTCTATTACATTCATACCGTTTTCACCAACGTAGAATTAAAACAAAAATTTTAATGAGTACAACTTTTACCATATTAATATGTTATTATGAAATATGTGACGTTCAGCAATGACGTATACACGAGGTGTATTGCGTTGGACGTGCACGGTTCGTATTAATTTGAATACACGGCGTTCTGTGAGTATAAATATTTAAATCTAATTGCACTGCAGTATAAAGAGCTATGCCTATTACTTTAGTTACGTAACACGACATGAACTCGTTCCCTCCTACTCGCCAAACTCATCTCGGCCACAAAGTACACATGCTACCTTCACTACAGTAACGAAGCGATGTTTACACCGACATCCAGATGGCGTCTCTCTGTGTGGTGCATATGGTCGCGCTAATGATGCTCCCCCGTTATCCCTCAATTATTCCCTTTCTATTGTCCATCCCGGTTTATTTGTAAAAGTCCCGCTCATCCTTAGCTTGTGGAACGACATCGTTATTTGGCCTTTGTACCCGTTAGATCGTGATTTTCGTATAAGTGTGTAACTCCAAAGCGCCTTTATATATCATATCCATCGTATTTTGTTGGAAGATATCGTGATGGTAGTAAACTGCAGATGCAGATGTGTATACCAAGAGGAAGAAACTATTTCGTAAGAGAAACTACAACACCGAGAAACATATAACTGTAATGGTGTTGATAAAATGTCTCAAAATTAAGCAGTAACAAGAGATTTTATGTTTACCTGATACTTGTTGTTGTATTTACAGTTTTTAAAAAATACTGAATATAAAACTAAAAGAATAAATACGTATTATAATTATTCGTAACGAGCTTAAAGAAATGTAACTAGTCGAAACAGAAACAAAAGTTTAAAGAATTTAATAAACGTCTATTAGGACGTTAGTGGTTAATTAAATATTACCTTACTTACTTACTTACTAGCCAACGCCCACCCTTGGCTGTTGAGCCATTTGGTGACACGCTGACCAGTATAGTCGAACCAGTGGGTCATCATCATCTCCGGAATGGTCGAGCTCCATCGTATCGTGTCCACAGAGAGGGCATTCCGGTGTTGGGAGCACACAGATGCGATGTAGATGGGCGGCCAGGTAATCATGGCCGGTTTGGATTCTGAACTTGGCAACGCCCACAGCTCGTGGAAGTTTGTGGTCGATAGGCCCTGTACTGATTAGGTTTTCCCATTTTCTTCCTGCTGATTGCTGTGTGAGGTGCAGTTTGCTGGCCCGGTCGATAATTGCATTGATGAGGGCTTTCGTGCTTTGCAGCGAAGGCGCTGCAAATGGGTTGTGCCATGGATGTGCCTTTCTTGGCCAGAAAGTCTGCCCTCTCATTTCCATAGATGCCAATATGGCTTGGCACAGCTCCTTGAGCAAGGCCTTGTTTTTGAATACGAAATCTCGACTTTCGTTTGCTATATTACACTCGAAATATTTTTTGTGACAGCGACGATTTGATTCACCTAAAAAGGTTTCCGGATATGCCATTTGTTGCCAATTTGTGTAAAAGCATTGGCCTCCACACGGTATCATAGGCGGCCTTGAAATCCACTAGTACCGCCGGAGTAGACATCCTTTTGTGGTATCCATCTTTGACGTGTTGTGTAAAATTCATTACATGATCCATAGTACTACGGTGTCTTCGAAACCCAGCTTGAGTATCGTCTAGCACGCCTTTTTGTTCGATGTACTGATTAGGTCGGTGGACCACCATCTTTTCTGCCACTTTACAGCTGGCGCTGGTTAGGGATATAGGCATGTAACTTTCGGGTTGATCAGGGGGTTTATCCTTTTTCAGAACAGGTAATATTTCGGCTTTTCTCCATTGCTGAGGTACATAATGTTTCCAGGTCAGGTTCATCAAGGCTAGAAAGGTTTTCTTGCAAGTTGACAATGATTTCCGGATATCTCATCAATACCTACTCGTGGTGCCCCCTGCGTAATCTAAACGATCAACCAAAGGTTCGCCTCTTAATTAAATATTTCTTTAGGTCATATTTAGAGTTTTTTAATTTACTCTTTTAAATTTATATTCAATTTATCCTAAAAATTCAAATTGTATAAAACACATTTCTTTTATTGTGATGTTTTGAAAGATATATTTCAACAGTTGATCTTTAACCATCCCAGAAAACATCCACTAACACCGGTCACCGATTATTCTATGTGGGCCCCCAATCCTTATGGGCATGCTGGAGAGAAACAAGATAGCCAACTGTGTAGGAACCATTTCACCTTTTGGTACAACCATTGAACATACAATGAGACAATAACAAGATTTATTATTCTTTAGAACTGTGGAATAATTTTAACTCAATAAATAAAAACCCATTAACGAAGATATACAAATCTTATATAATTACTTTAGAGAGGAGGGGGAGCTTTGTTATTTAGGAAACGTTATAAATTAATTTCAACTCAATAAATAAAAACCCATTAACGAAGATATAAAAATCTTATATAATTACTTTTGAGAGGAAGGGGAGCTTTGTTATTTAAGAAACGTTATAAATTAATTTTAACTCAATAAATAAAAACCCATTAACGAAGATATAAAAATCTTATATAATTACTTTTGAGAGGAAGGGGAGCTTTGTTATTTAGGAAACGTTTTAAATTAATTTTAACTCAATAAATAAAAACCCATTAACGAAGATATAAAAATCTTATATAATTACTTTAGAGAGGAAGGGGAGCTTTGTTATTTAGGAAACGTTTTAAATTAATTTTAACTCAATAAATAAAAACCCATTAACGAAGATATAAAAATCTTATATAATTACTTTTGAGAGGAAGGGGAGCTTTGTTATTTAGGAAACGTTTTAAATTAATTTTAACTCAATAAATAAAAACCCATTAACGAAGATATAAAAATCTTATATAATTACTTTTGAGAGGAAGGGGAGCTTTGTTATTTAGGAAACGTTTTAAATTAATTTTAACTCAATAAATAAAAACCCATTAACGAAGGTATAAAAATCTTATATAATTACTTTTGAGAGGAAGGGGAGCTTTGTTATTTAGGAAACGTTTTAAATTAATTTTAACTCAATAAGTAAAAACCCATTAACGAAGATATAAAAATCTTATATAATTACTTTTGAGAGGAGGGGGAGCTTTGTTATTTAGGAAACGTTATAAATTAATTTTAACTCAATAAAAAAAAACAAATAACGAAGATATAAAAATCTTATATAATTACTTTTGAGAGGAAGGGGAGCTTTGTTATTTAGGAAACGTTTTAAATTAATTTTAACTCAATAAATAAAAACCCATTAACGAAGATATAAAAATCTTATATAATTACTTTTGAGAGGAGGGGGAGCTTTGTTATTTAGGAAACGTTATAAATTAATTTAACTAGTACTTCTAAAGATGATTAACATGTAATAGAAATATACATAAAGTAATGTTTAGTAAAATAAAGAAGATATTCACATTTTAGTTAGTGGTTTTTTTATTTATTGAGTTTGAGACAATTGAAGTTAATAGCATAAAATAATAATAATTTTCGTTACTATGTAATAACCTTTCCCGATCAGAAGCTTTGATTGTAACATAAAATATTAACAAATGTCCCACTGTTACTTTGTCTGTAATAAGATTTGAACGTTTCTCGACATATTATGCTAAATAGCATTTTCCTTGTAACTTGCTATAAAATGTAAAATGATATGCTAATCGCTATTCAAAGTATAACGTTTTCTGTTTAATGTCACAGTATTGTCATGTTAATATTATGTGTGTCATTTTATCTTCACGTGGTACACACCGTCACCATAAACTGGCACTGGATTAGGCACAGTAAAAATGCAAATTCTGTTTCCTTAGACTATTTCAATGTGGAAGATACTATCAATGCAAACATTGCTGGGTGTAAGATCACGTAATAAAAGTGATGAAATAATAGTTAAAATATTTAACACAAAGTATAAACAATTTTGGGCGCCGCTAAAACCACAGGTAGAAAGTTAACTCTCGAAGATGGGATCAAACGTTTCTACTTTTGAAATGTAATACTTTCAAACTGTTTCTATTTCAAGTAATATAAAACAATAAACTCTATCTTTAAATTTACTGAAACTGTTATTTAACTAATGAAATCACTTCGTGAAATTTCAACAATATTGATAAATGAATAAAACTTCTTAACTAAAGATTCCTCTAATCTTTAACGTCCAACGATATCCTCTGAAAATGATTACTTTGGAAATGAAATGAAGGATTTAACTAAATAAAAAAAGTTTAATTGTGGTTAAGAAGTTTTATTTATTTAATAAAAAGTGCGCCACAGTACTTTAAAGTTGTTATATCTGCAATAATATAATAATAATATTAATAATTAGTACGATTAGAATATACAAAAACAATTAGGCCTATTAAGCACTTATAAACACACGCAATAAAAGAGAAAACAATACACATACAACGACTCTTGTCTGTATTGGTTAATATAAACGAACGTGTCTATCTTACAACTCACTGACTATTCATTTGTTAGGTTTATTCATCAAAATGGTAATTTCTACTATTAGTTTAAACTCTCCTTATATATATATATATATATATATATATATATATATATATATATATATATATATATATATAGAGAGAGAGAGAGAGAGAGAGAGAGATAGACAGACAGACAGACATACAGACAGAGAGAAGTAGAGAGGGGGAGAGAGAAGGAGATTTTGTTCAAATTTTCAGACGTTAATAAAATCCTTTTTTTTTTATTCGTCCACTCAAGTTCAAATACATTTTTTTAATCTGGTAGTGGATGACCCTTGATGTTAATAAAGTTTTGTTTTTTAAATATTAATTAAATTTAATTAATTCATTTAATTTTTATATGGGAGAATAACTATTGTAAGGTATGCAATATAGTTATTTCGTCCCATTTTGCTTAAAATAACTGTTAACTTTTGATTTTATAGAACAGCTGTTTTTATATTATAAGTTATGTGATGACACAGCTGTTTTAACGCATAGGTTATGTTACTTTGTTCATTAAAAATTAAAAAACAATTTTTTCTTTGTTAGTCTAAGTAGGATTGACTTTAAATAATGTTTGTTTATATTACTTGTTTTATGAATAAGTTTTTAATAAGTTAACAAGTGTTCACAATATATTTACTATCTACAGATAGTGACAGATAGTGTTATTACAAATAATATCACGGTTATTATTAAAATGAGACCATGGTAAATGGAGTGTATATTTTTTAGAGCACGTTTATAAATTTTTATTATTATCACAAATTGAAATATTTACATTCTATTAATTATTGGTTAATATAAATATTTTTGGCTACATCAAGTGTGTACTCTACTGGATTGTTTGTTTACACGAACAATGTGTTTGAACACTATGCAAAAAATAATTTCTAAATGGAGCTGATTTAATATAGCTGTTGTGTAAAATCTTATGCTTTATGGACTGTGAAAATCCACTGATTGCAAAATTTGATACTTTAAAATTTTCTCCGTAGGTATCTTACAGTACTACTGGACCTAGTGAACATTGCGCGCGGAAAATGTGTGAAATAGTGAAATATTCCCATTTTCGACTTCAATGTATACTCGACCGGATAATTTTCAAAAAAATATAGACTATAAAATAATAATAAAATATGATGGGGATATGTAGACAAATTATTTTCTAAAAATAAACAAGGCTTCAAAAATCTATGTTCTGCCAGTGTCGGCAGGTTCTAAACATTTAAACACTGAATACGTAAGGGATCCAGCTAAAAGCCTTGGTCGGGCTGAACGTAACCCAAGGGCCGTAGTTTGACCGATGCAGGTTTGAAGCATCGTTAGTAATAAGCAAGACGTAATAGAATTGCTTGCTTCCATATCTAATAATATACCGTTTTCAGTTTTTTAAACTCCATTAACAAACATTGTATAAAAGCAAGCCTTCTCCAATAAAATAATTCCACTGTTAATTTTAAGTGAGGCACCCTATCACTTTGCTCAGAAGTTTTTTGACTGAATTGTTTGCAAACGATATTAAGTGTGGAATTCCTAATGTGAGAATTTAGATTCTCGGGACACATCTAACGTTTCACTTCAATATTTTTAGTGTCATACTTACATTAGTGCTACTGTCCGTTTCGTTTTTGTTGATATCCTTCAACAATCTGGGAATTCTAGGAATGACAGATAACTGTGGCACTCAAAATACTTATACACATGAGCTAGCAGAAACTTACAATGTTATAACTTTAGGGGTCTTTTTAGTTGTATTGAAATTTAAGTAACCTCTGGGAAAACCTTTAAAAGATTTAAAACCTCTATAACATCATTGGGAAGCGAATATAGCGGTGTGGTCCGGTTGGTAGTATATTATAGTCCTATATTTGCAGAAGTAATTTTTAACGTTCTTACATTAGAATCTTTGATTAGGTTAGCTTATGTTGGGATAGGTTAGGTTAGCTTAGGTTCTAAATTCAGCTTTCGGTTCAAACTAAAGAAAATTACAAAACATTCGGGGCTGTAAAATTACAGCAACACTAAATCACAGCTTCATTAAATATACTTTGATCAATCACACCCCAGAAGAAACATTAAAAAAACACTTCTTAAACTAACTATGAAAAAAAATCAAAGAATATTTGTGTTTTAGGATGAAAGACTGAAACCATACTACATAAATAAAATTACAGCCAAGTGTTTACACGTGAAGCCGACCAAGGTGTAAATAACCACGGACAGATGCCGTAGTCGAAGAGTTAATTAGTTCCAACATTTTCCTCCTGCAGCAGCACCATCATTCATTGGAGTTGCGAAGATTTAGACTTGTCTCGGTATGTGCTTCTGCGCCCGGCCTTCTCAATTTAAAACATATCCCCTTCCGACTCTCCCCTTACAAACCATATCAGTGTGACTGATGGCTTGTATTTTTGTCCTACTGGCAATACGTTCCTTTAATGGTCAAAATACACTATTTATAATAACAATGTTGGTGTGGTAATGTGGCAGCTTTTACAATGTTGGTAACATTATTAGAATTATTACAATTTCCATTTATTGTAACGTTACAAGGTTTTTGTATGATCATTAGAACGTTTAGATTGTTGGTGTGAGATTATTAGAACTATAACTATGTAGGTATAAGATTATTAGAACTATTACATTCCTGGTGTAAGGATATAACTTTTGCAATATTGGTGTAAGATTATTAGAACTATAACTATGTAGGTATAAGATTATTAGAACTATTACATTCCTGGTGTAAGGATATAACTTTTGCAATATTGGTGTAAGATTATTAGAACTATAACTGTGTAGGTATAAGATTATTAGAACTATAACTATGTAGGTATAAGATTATTAGAACTATAACTATGTAGGCATAAGATTATTAGAACTATTACATTCCTGGTGTAAGGATATAACTTTTGCAATATTGGTGTAAGATTATTAGAACTATAACTATGTGAGTTGAAGATTATTAGAACTATTACAATCGTAGTGTAAGGTTATTAGAACTATTTCAATGTTGGTGTATTGCTTTTAGAACTAAAACTATGATGGGTCTACAATTATTAGAACTATTACAACGTTGTGTGAGATTATTAGAAGTATTACAATGTTGTTGTCAGAGCCCGCAGGGGGGTGCGGACTAGCCGCACCTACGAGGGATTTGGCGTCCCTCGCGGTACCCTAGCCTAACACTACACCACTTACAAAAACCTACACACACACATACACACACCAACACAATCTATACACATTTCAACACTTACATCTTCGCTTAGGGAATTTTGACTGGTCAGAACCGTTGCGCGTTGGGAGTGCTGAAAAGTCCAGAGCGTGACAAACTCTGGTCTGGGACGCTGATGTGAGCTTGCTCTGCCGAAGACGTAAGCGCGGTTTCTGGTCTACCAGCCGCTTCGGTCCTTGGTCAGGGAGTGTCCGCGGTGCATGGGTGTCGGAGCCTGTGCACAGTATTACGAGTCCTCGACTGATGCCCATCCAGTCGAGCTAAGGAGAAAAGCTATAGGCCTCAGAGTTCTGAGGGTTGGAAATGATCTTAATGTGATCCAAGGGTGTACCCGTTCCTATAGTCTCGCCCGTAACGCTTGACACGATGGCTGGCAAAAAATATTTATGGATTCCAAAACCACGTCAAATATGACTAGTCTGAAGAGGACACGCCAGGATTCTCCTGACGATAGTCAAGATCTGAGTAAAAAGTTGATGGTGGCAACGTCGCAGACATTGCCATCAGCAAAGTATTTAGTTGTTTCTAGTGCCGAAGAAGGGAAAGATCTTTCCAAAGTTTCTCCCTTCCTTATTAACAAGGCTATTACTGCGTGTGCTGGAGGCCCAGTAGCCTCTATTAAGAAACTCAGAAACGGAACACTGTTAGTTGCGACTTCCACCGAGAGACAAACCCGTGCTCTATCTAAAATGACCTCTTTCTTTGACCAGGTCAAGGTATCTGTGGCTCCCCACAGATCCTTGAATTACTCAAAGGGGGTCATCACATGTAGGGATTTAATGTACATTTCAGTTGATGAAATTAAGTCCGAACTGTCGTCTCAGTCAGTTACGGACGTTGTCCCTATCATGAAAATGGACAAAGGAGAAAAGGTAGCAACAGCTTCTTTTATCGTTACCTTCGGCAAACCGGAAATACCCGAATATTTACATGCAGGTTACCAAAGGCTCTCAGTGAGACCATACGTGGGTAACCCTAGGCGCTGCTTCAAGTGCCAGCGATTTGGGCATATCAGCTCTACGTGTTCGAAGCAGAACGTATGCGGTATATGTAGCGTTGAAGGCCATGATGATAAGGATTGTGTTAATTCTCCGAAATGCGCCAACTGTGGTGGTGACCACCCAGCGCGATCCTACAATTGTCCTACCTTTAAGGAAGAGAAAGCTATCCTAGGCATCATGGCGAAAGACAAGCTGTCGTTTCCAGAGGCCAAAAAAAAATCGATCAACTCAGCCAAAGACAGACAGTAAGACTTATGCCGCTACCCTGACCGCTTCAAAATCGTCTTGTTCCAACTGTGCTGAGCTGTCCAAGAAGATTGAAGCTCTAACTGAACAAGTGTCTCGCCTTTTGTGCTTAGTCACAAATGGTCCGTCTTTGAATTTGGAACAACCTGCAGCAACTGATAGTGTTTTGCCTCGTGTACCTATCCCTTCCACTGGGGGGATTGGAGCACGAAATAAGTCACTAAGTGAGCCTTGTGTTTCTGTGCAGAAGATATTATCAACGGGTAATAAACCTGTGCAGAAGACGTTGGAAAAATCGAAACCACGTAAACCAGTGTTACGTCAGACCATATCGCCACCGTCGTTACCGGGTATTAAACAAAATGCTAACAAAGGAGGGAATGTAAAATCTAAACCTCCTAAACCCAAAACTTCCTCAGATTCCATCCCTGAACGGGTGGATATGGAATCTGAGAAATGTAAGCCTGAGACGTCTAAAAACGTCCCAGGCAAGAAAGGAGAGAGCACCAATGGGTGTCAGATCAATCCATTGCTGAGTTAATAAATGTCTGCAATTAACAAGTCAGTGATACAATGGAACGTCAACGGTGTTAGGAGTCACATAGAAGAACTTAAAGTACTCGTGCGAGATGTGTACCCAATGTTTGTATGTCTACAGGAGACACATCTCCACGAATCGCATAATTTCCATTTAAGGGAGTATTCAGTTTTTAGATCGGACTTCGTTACAGAAGATCGAGCTAGAGGTGGCGTAGCCATCCTAGCCCGTGACTGTATCGATGCTGTTTCTCTAAACTTAATAACTCCTTTACAAGCAGTAGCCGTTCAAACAGCTGTCCCGTATAAAATCACTGTGTGTTGTGTCTACTTGCCACCACAAGAAAACCTGCATCACAGTGATTTAGTAAATTTGATAAGCCAGTTACCAACTCCGTTCTTATTGGTAGGGGATTTTAATGCCCACCATTCGTCTTGGGGATCTCCGACTAGGAACTCTCGAGGTGATATTGTTGAAAGTGTAAGAACGGAACTAGACTTATGTCTGCTAAATGACGGTTTTCCTACTCATTTAGCAGCATCTACTGGTGGATGGACAGCTGTTGATCTATCGATTTGCAGCCCTCAATTAGCTACTAGATGCACATGGTCGGTACTCAATGATTTGTATGGAAGCGACCATGTGCCTATTAAGATCAGTTTATGTGACTCCCAAACCTGTTATGTTCGAAATTCCAGTTGGATTTTGCGAAAAGCCAACTGGGACTCCTACTCGAATTACCTTGTATCACTTGACATGGATTATCTGACACCCATTGATGAAAATATAGAAAATTTTACAAAAGCAATTTTAAATGCCGCTGAAAAGACCATTCCGAAAACCTCTGCGCATCCACGCCGACCGCCTGTGCCGTGGTGGAACGATGAATGCACAGAAATCCTCCGTTTACGACGAAGAGCTCTTAGGAGATTTAAACGACACCCAACGAATGGAAACCTTCAGGAATATAAAATACTCCGTGCGAAAGCACGGAGGATATTTAGGCTGAGTAGAAAGAACTCTTGGGAACAGTACATTAGCACGATTAGGCGAACAACTCCGTCCTCCACAGTGTGGAGGAAACTAAGATCAGTTTGTGGTACTTTCATTCCGTTGCCAGCCATTGCGCTGAAGCAACCAGATGGGAGATTAATCACAGACAGTGATGACATTGCTAATGTACTTGGAACATCTTTTTCTAACTTTTCTGCTACTACAGCCTATAATAGATTATTCCAGATTTATAAACTGAAGGAAGAAGCAATACCGTTTACTGTTGGGTCGTCTGAGGACTCTCCTTTAAACACTCCTTTCTCTATAGGGGAATTGGAGTCAGCTCTTGCGTCAACGAAGGATTCTGCACCAGGTCCTGATTCCATTGTGTACTCCATGCTAAAACATCTACCATCATCGGCGAAACTTGTCCTCCTTCGAGTATACAATCGTTTATTCGAGGAGCGCTCTTTCCCCGATGCATGGTTAGAATCGACTGTAATTCCTCTTTTGAAGCCAGGTAAGGACAAAACCAACCCCAGTAGTTACAGGCCTATATCACTTACAAGCGTCTTGTGCAAACTACTGGAGAAGATGGTCAACCGCCGTCTTGTCTGGTACCTAGAAACCAACAACCTTCTTAGCAACGAACAATGTGGTTTCAGACTAGGACGCTCATCAGTTGACCAATTGGTTTTGTTAGAATCCGCTATTCAAGATGCCTTTCTCTTGGGTCAAACGCTCGTTGCGGTTTTCTTTGACCTTGAAAAGGCATATGATATGGCATGGAAAAGAGGAATTCTGAACACTCTGAAATCATGGAGTATACAAGGGAATATCCTAGCATTCATCGCTAACTTTCTTTCAAACAGATCTTTCCGCGTTCGACTTGGAGGCACGTATTCAAACAGCTATACACAGGAGAATGGTGTACCGCAGGGCAGCGTGCTGAGCGTCACGCTGTTTGCCGTTGCAATAAATAGTATCACCAGTAATATACGATCTCCGGTACACTGTTCCCTTTTTGTGGATGACTTTTGTATATATGTGCCTGCTCGTAGTATGGCAACTGCGGAAAGATCTTTGCAGTTAGCAATATACAGATTGGAGGAATGGTCAAAATCTACAGGTTTCAAATTCTCTGCTTCGAAGACCCAATGTGTAGCATTTAGTCGTCGTAGGCAACACCAGGAGCCGATCCTTTTTCTTGACGGGGTTCAGCTTCAAACCACGGATAGTGTTCGATTTCTAGGTCTTTTATTTGATAAAAGACTCTCATGGATCCCACATGTTCGTGATTTGAAGGTGAGATGCAATAAGAAATTGGATATGTTAAGAGTCCTTAGTGGTACGAATTGGGGAGCAGACAGAACTAGTATGCTTCGATTTTATCGCGCGGTCGTTAGATCGCGCATTGATTATGGCTGTCAAGCCTATTCATCCGCACGACTTACAGTTCTGAAAACTCTCGATGCTGTCCACCACTCTGGACTTAGACTGGCTACTGGTGCATTTAGAACTAGCCCAATCCCTAGTCTTCTTGTCAAGGCTGGGGAACCCGCTCTTTCAAGACGACGTCAGATGCTACAAATATCTTACGTTTCTGTTCTTCGAAGCAAACCCAACCACCCGGCATTTGAAAGAGTCTTTTATAATACGCTAAATCAAGTGTACAATACACGTCAAAGTTCGACCGCTCCCTTTGGCATACGAACGTTAAGAATATTGGATGACCTTGAGTTGCAACTTCCAACTATGTTTGAACGACAAATGTGTTATCTACCTCCATGGATAATAAAAACTCCGCACTTCGATTTCTCATTGTCCAGTTATATAAAACACGATACTCCTGTTGTGGTCTACCACCAGGAATTTTTATCCATTTATAAATCTCACCAACACAGTGAAATTATTTTCTCTGATGGATCTAAACTGGACAATGGCGTTGGGTGTGCGTTTTATGCATCTGGATGTACCTACACGTACGGATTGCCCTCAGCTTGCAGTGTTTTCACGGCAGAACTATTTGCTATTTTTAAAGCTTTGACCGTCATTCAATCTCGATCCTCGCATTATCTTTTGTGTTCGGATTCCAAAAGTGCTCTTCAGGCTCTTCAGGATGTTTTCTCTAGCAACCCTTTGGTTGGGGACATTTTGTGTGCTTTACACAGGCTTCAATTGAGGGGTGTGGGGGTGACTTTCTGTTGGGTACCTGGACATTGCGGAATACTTGGAAACACAAAAGCGGATGAAGCGGCGAAGAAAGCTACAAGTTTGGTGCCTATTACTCAACTGGTTATGGCATCTGATTATGTGTGTTTCGCGAAACATTTATTGCTCGCTGCTTGGAATGACGAGTGGCATACCGTGATTGAGAATAAGCTGAGGGAAATTAAAGATACCGTCCGTCCATGGAGGTCTTCAATTCGTTCAAAACGTAGGGAGGAAGTGGTGGTTACACGCCTTCGCGTTGGCCACTCTTTTGCAACTCATGGATATTTGATGAGTCGTGAAGATCCACCAATATGCCAATATTGCGGTGATATCTTCACAATAAAACATATTTTAGTAGACTGTGTTAATGTAAGCAATGTTCGTGCCCTTTTTAATTTAAAAGGGAGTTTAAAGGTGGTGCTAAGGGACGATGCCTCGGCCATTGACCGAGTCATCGCTTTCTTGCACCACTTGAAAATATTTTTTAAAATTTAATACATAAATATATATATATTTTTTAATTTTATTTATACATATAATTCTCTGTGTTTCTTTAATCTATTTTAATTAAATTTATTTTCTGTTCTTGTTATTGTTATTGAGATTTATTTATTGGTAAATTGTTATCTATTATTGTTTTACATATTATTTATTTACTGTTATATTGTTCTTTGTTGTTATTTTGTTATTTAGTTTTTAAGAATTTTTTCATTGTTATATTGTTGTTTTTTTGTTTTTTATTGTTGGTGTTTTATTTTGTTTTGTAATTTTTGTTGTATTTATTTATTTGTTTATTTATTAATTTACTTGATTTTATTTAAAACATTGCGTTTTTTGTTAGATTTTGTTTGGCGATGATAACCACAATTGGTTTTTCGCCAGGAAAAAAAAAAAAAAAAAAAAAAAAAAAAAAAAAAATGTCAGATTATTACAACTATTTAACTTGTAATTTATATTATTGTAAGTTTAAAATGGTAGTGTAGTAATATTGAAGCTTTCACAATGTTGATAAACATTGTTAGAATGTTTAGAATGTCTTGTAATATTATTGCAATATTTACAATGTTTGTAAACACTATTATAATGTTTACAATGTTTATGCAATATTATTGCAACATTCCAATGTTGGCAAACATTATTAGAAAGTTTTAAATGTTTATTTAATATATCAGCGTTTATAATGTTGGAGTAACGTAGTTGTTTTATTATTAGAGGATTACTATAATAGAGCAACATTAATACATCGTTTGACATTTGATTCTATATTTTATTCTATATTATTTTGTTTCTACATGATTCTATAATTTTATTTATACGTTTACAAAGGTGGTATAACATTACTGATTTTATCAGTTCAACACGCGGAGCCTTTATGGAATCGGTTTTACGAAAACATTCAATCTTTTTTCTCGGAAAGTAAAATAAAACGTATTAGTAGACAAAGCAAGACCTTCGTATCAGTAGTGACGGATAAACCGCCTTTGTTATGTACCGAATGCGATAAAGTCTATTGACAACTTTTACGTCTGTCTGTTTCTCTTTCAGGCAGTGCATTGTACTAGGTAACGTTAAGTATATAGAAGTTTTACATAAGCTATGCACATATGTGGATGTGACGTAAAAGTGCTTAAGTTGGATGTTTCATCACGATATGATAGAAACAAACTTAGTTTATTAAATAATCACTATGCGTCTAAAGTAATAGCACTTGTATCAATGGAAATACCTTAGAATCTCCCACATAATTTTACGAACGCTATTTTTGCTCTGAAGTATGTGGAACAATTATAAAACAAGTACTTGAGTGACGAATTGATTCTCTTTTCTTCTTCTGAATCTATATCTTTCTTTATATTCCTTCTCTTTTATTACCTAAAATTGAGTGACGAATGGTTTCTCTGTCTGTCAATCTCTTCCTTTATATCTGTTCTCTTTTATTACCTAAAATTGAGTGACGAATGGCTTCTCTGTCTGTCTATCTCTTTCTTTATATCTGTTCTCTTTTATTACCTAAAATTGAGTGACGAATGGCTTCTCTGTCTGTCTATCTCTTTCTTTATATCTGTTCTCTTTTATTACCTAAAATTGAGTGACGAATGGCTTCTCTGTCTGTCTATCTCTTTCTACATTTCTCTTCTCTTTTACTATCTAAATTTGAGTGACGAATGGCTTCTCTGTCTGTCTATCTCTTACTTTATATTTCTTCTCTTTTACTACCTAATATTGAGTGACAAAGGGCTTCTCTGTCTGTCTATCTCTTTCTTTATATTTGTGCTCTTTTATTACCTAAAATTAGGTGACGAATGTTTTCTCTGTCTGTCTATCTCTTTCTACATTTCTCTTCTCTTTTACTACCTAAAATTGAGTGGCAAAGGGCTTCCCTGTCTGTCTATCTCTTTCTTTATATCTGTGC
This sequence comes from Prosapia bicincta, assembly GCA_036971475.1. Taxonomy (NCBI): domain Eukaryota; kingdom Metazoa; phylum Arthropoda; class Insecta; order Hemiptera; family Cercopidae; genus Prosapia; species Prosapia bicincta. The sequence goes on along the minus strand of JBAIZL010000005.1, from coordinate 236,339,835 downwards.
TCTTTTATTACCAAAAATTAGGTGACGAATGTTTTCTCTGTCTGTCTATCTCTTTCTACATTTCTCTTCTCTTTTACTACCTAAAATTGAGTGGCAAAGGGCTTCCCTGTCTGTCTATCTCTTTCTTTATATCTGTGCTCTTTTATTACCAAAAATTAGGTGACGAATGTTTTCTCTGTCTGTCTATCTCTTTCTTTATATCTGTGCTCTTTTATTACCAAAAATTAGGTGACGAATGTTTTCTCTGTCTGTCTATCTCTTTCTTTATATCTGTGCTCTTTTATTACCAAAAATTAGGTGACGAATGTTTTCTCTGTCTGTCTATCTCTTTCTACATTTCTCTTCTCTTTTACTACCTAAAATTGAGTGGCAAAGGGCTTCCCTGTCTGTCTATCTCTTTCTTTATATCTGTGCTCTTTTATTACCAAAAATTAGGTGACGAATGTTTTCTCTGTCTGTCTATCTCTTTCTTTATATCTGTGCTCTTTTATTACCAAAAATTAGGTGACGAATGTTTTCTCTGTCTGTCTATCTCTTTCTTTATATCTGTGCTCTTTTATTACCAAAAATTAGGTGACGAATGTTTTCTCTGTCTGTCTATCTCTTTCTACATTTCTCTTCTCTTTTACTACCTAAAATTGAGTGGCAAAGGGCTTCCCTGTCTGTCTATCTCTTTCTTTATATCTGTGCTCTTTTATTACCAAAAATTAAATGACGAATATTTTCTCTAAATGCCTATTACTTTCTTTATATCTGTTCTCATTTATTACCTGAAATTAAGTGTTTTCTCTGTCTGTCTATCTCTTTCTTTATACCTCTACTCTTTTATTGACTAAGAACCAGTCCAAAGCTAATTTTTGAAACTGAAAAGAGAATTTTAATTCTTTATTGCTTAACGATTGATATACACCGTGTTTTTGTGATTGGGTTTGAGAGTAGACAGATCTTGTAGATTCCGGTAGAGACGGGACTCATTTCAGGTAAACCAATCATAGTATGGGAGTTATAGTCCTCTCAAACACTCAGTACCAGAGCAGTTCCATGGATACAAGGATAATTGGTAAATATAGCAAGAACATACCTGACCTGTAAGTAGCAAGTCCGCTGCCAAATTAGGTAATAAGTATTATAATTAACCCAGGAAAATCTATATAATTTTATATTATAATAAATATTGTCTGAATACGCATAAAATAATGACACTAGCAATATTAAAAATAATAACAATGTTATAATTCATTACAATGTGTTTTAACACTGATTAAGAGGTTAAGATGTTAATGTAATTATTTTGAAACATTTACATTGTTAGTGTAATATTATTACAGCATATAAAATTTTCGAGTAATATAACAGCATTAAACATTTTCGTATAATATTATTAACGTTTACAATGTTTTTGTATGATTATTATAACGTTTTGCAATGTTGGTGTAAGATTATTAGAGCTGTTATAATGTCGGTGTAAGATCATTAGAGCTGTTATAATGTTGGTGTAAGATTATTAGAAACATTACAATGTGGGTGTAAGACCATTAGAACCATTTCAATGTTGCCGTAAGATTATTAGAACGTTTACAATGTTTTTGTATGATAAATAGAACGTTCTGGAATGTTTGTGTAAGATTATTAGAACCATTACAATGTTGGCGTAAAATATTAGAACCATTACAATGTTGGGGTAATATTATTAGAATTGTTTTAGAAACTGTTTTAGCATTAGAATTGTATTAGAAATATTGGTGTAAGATTATTAGAAACTTTACAATGTTGGTGTAAGATTATTAGAACGTCTACATTGTTTTTATATGATTATTAAAACTTTTTGCAATGTCGGTGTAAGATTATAAGAACTTTTACAATGTTGGGCTACGATCATTAGAACCATTACAACGTTGACCTAATTTTATTAGAACCATTACAATGTTGGTGTAAGATTGTTAGAACTATTACAATGTTGTTGTAAGATTATTAGAATCATTGCAATATTGACGTAAGATTATTAGAACAATAGAAATGTTGGCGTAAAATATTAGAACCATTACAATGTTGGGGTAATATTATTAGAATTGTTTTAAGAACTGTTTTAGCATTAGAACTGTATTAGAAATATTGGTGTAAGATTATTAGAAACTTTACAATGTCGATGTAAGATTATAAGAACTATTACAATGTTGGGCTACGTTTATTAGAACCATTACAACGTTGACCTAATTGTATTAGAACTATTACAATGTTGGTGTAAGATTGTTAGAACTATTACAATGTTGTTGTAAGATTATTAGAATCATTGCAATATTGATGTAAGATTATTAGGACAATAAAAATGGTGGCGTAAGTGTATTAGAACAATTTCAATGTTTTTTGTATGATAAACAGAACGTTCTGGAATGTTTGTGTAAGATTACTAGAACCATTACAATGTTGGGGTAATATTATTAGAATTGTTTTACAAACTGTTTTAGTATTAGAAATATTGGTGTAAGATTATTAGAAACATTACAATGTTGGTGCGACACCATTTCAATGTTCCCGTAAGATTATTAGAACGTCTACAATTTTTTTGTATGAGTATTAAAACTTTTTGCAATGTTGTAAGATTATCGGAACTACAACAATCTTAGTGTAAGTTTATTAGAAATAATGCAATGTAGCCTTATTTATATTAGGACTGTTATTAGAACAATGTTAGTGTAAGAATTTTAGAACTATCACAATGTTAGTGTATGCGTATTAGAACTATTAAAATCTTGGCGTAATATTATTTGAAGTATTACAATGTTGGTGTAAGCTTATTATAACGATTACAATGATGGAGTAAAATTATTACAAGTATTACAATGTTGGTGTAATATTATTAGAACTATTACAATGTTGGTAAATTTATTAGTAGGTTTACAATGTTGGTGTAAGCCTATTAGATCTATGTAATCTTGGAGTGAGATTGTTAGAATTATTTAATGTAGATGTAATATTATTGCAGCTTTTGTATGTAATATTATTGCATCGTTTACAATATTGGTATAATAATACTACAAAAGCAATAATAATATCAAAAAACAATAAATATAAATACCAATATTTTAATTTAAGAAAACTTACCTAGTTTCTTCTAGGTCCCATTGTTTAAAAAAATTCTGACAATACAAGAGTTACGGGGCTGACTAAAGCCGAATTTCCCTTACTGACAGTCTAAGTGTAGTCTACCTTTAGCCTTTCTCTGTATAAAATAAACCATGCTCTGAAAAAAGCATTGACGAAAGTAAAAGTTTGCAGTGTTATGGGATGTTTCATGTTCACAAAGATTGGCCTTTGTTATGACGTAACGACTAGTTGAGAGGTTATGTGTAAAGATTAAATAAGCAACGAACAATCTATACCACCTCTTGTACAAACCCCGTTGCTTCAAGAAATAATTGCACATTAACACTTACTGCACCTTTGGTAACGGACAAAAACAAAATTATAATAATTCAATTGAACGCCTTTTAGGTTTAATAAAATAAAATATATCCGTTTAAATACAAAAAATAGTCTAATGGTATTAAATGCAAAGGCTGTATAAAGGAATGTGTAATCCAGTAGCAGTTCCAAAGAAGGTCAGCGTAGCAATAAAATCCTTTAAAAATGGGATACGCGAGAATTTATCGGGAACGGAACACGCGATCCCTAAGTGAGTCATAATCGATTTTCTTTCCTAAGAGGATTTATGTCTAAATGTTTTAAATACGTATTCTGTGTTAAACGCTATCAGTTCTTAGTTCTTACGCTCTCTTATGCTATATTATTTCATAATCCATATAATACTTTAACATATCATGAGAACAGGGTGCAGAGTAGTTAACACGTCTAGCTCTTAGTTTTTTATCTTATTATATGAAATATAAGATATATTATTATAGTAATAATTTCTAGGTTGCTATACTCTTTAAAATCCCATTGTGATAAATTTTTCAAATAATTTTTTAAAAGGTTTTTATCACGTATTTCTAAGTTATTTCCAGTTGACTTACTATACTTAATATACTTACTTTCTATAGTTATTATGGCTTACGAATCTCAAAAAAAAAAACAATAACAAATGTTATCTTCATATGCCCAAGAATATTGTGTTTTTTCAATACTTTGTACTTGTTTTCGTTACTACTTCTGATATTAATAACATTTATAACATAAGGCCCGCGTTCGAGGTTTAACAGTGATTATATTTTTATATCTATTACCTAACTATATATAGTTAAATAGTAATAATGTATTATCATTTCGTTTGTGTTTCTTAAAAGAAAACAATGATACTATGATATTTATTACTACCACATCGAGCAAAACATTTGAAATCGTGGAAATATTTGAACTACTGCTGGACCGAGTGAACATTGCTGCCGAAGAGGGGAATACTAGCAGCACTACTATCAGACCGAGTAAAAAATGCTCGCGAAAAATATGTGAACTACTGCTACTGTGCTGCTAGCATGGGTTTCTTTAGCTTCATGTTTACTCGGACGGGTAGCGCCAATTAGCACAATTATTATACTATACTTTTTACATTTTCATCATCAGAGGTTTTGTTTAATATATATATATATATATATAGGCGATGATAAACTTGATAGGTTTTTCGCCTGGGAATATATATATATATATATATATATATATATATATATATATATATATATACTATATACTATATATATATAGTTAATAAATTAAAAATATTTCAAACACAAGAATACTTTTATTGCATATAATATTCAAAGCTTTTCGCCGATAAAACAGTACCAGCATCTTCAGGAAAATAATTATCTAACCACTAATAATTATTAGATAATTATTTTCTTGAAGATTCTGGTACTGTTTTATCGGCGAAAAACTTTGAATAATATATACAATAAAAGTATTCCTGTTTTGAAATATTTTTAATTTATTTACTATATTACAAGAAAACACATCACCATATTTAATATATATATATATATATATATATATATATATATATTAAATTTTATAAATTTTTATAAATTTCCTAGATATCACAGTAATTAGAAATGAAACGAGTTTAGAATAGGGTAATTCCGGTATAGATGGACCACCTTTTTCATTTTGGCTTTACTCGACGATTAGTGGTTCATTCTTTTTGAAACAAAAATTGTGATATCCTGTTTCAATATATTTTGGAATAATACATGCATATTCATCACCCTTTTAATTAAAAAATATTTTATCAAATTTGCAAGTGGTCCATCTAGCCCTTACCCTATGGGTTAGATGGTCCACACTATAGGGGATAGTTGGACCAGTATATTCACAGGCAGTATAATAAAAAAAAAAATTGTTTTTCAATAAAATCATTCATTATATAAATGTTTCAAAATTTTAATACACTAAAGTAAAATTACAAACATTTTTATTAGAAGCTGTAAAAGCATATGAAATCAGTTTTAATCTTCATTTTTAAAATATGAGCGAAACAAATGATTTTAGTCACTTTCTTTCTTAATATGATTTTTTTCTTAAAATCCTTTTTCCCACAATTGTCGCATATTTCTCCAAATTTTGTGCAATTTTCGTGCAATTTTCGTGCATCCATCTTGAACATTTTGTACATTTGATCAAGTCTTTTACTTTAGTAGTTTTTTCGTAATCTTCATAGCATCCTACACATTCATTTTCATCCAAACTAAGCACATCATCTTCGTCACTGACCTTACAAAATGGAAGCGCTGTTGAGCATTTTTTAACATCTTTCAAGAAGGCCTTCGTCTTCTTTAAATCAGGCTCTTCTTGTTTATCTTTAGTATTAAAAGTTGACCTTTTGAGATCTCTAAGCATTTTCCTCTCTTCTTTTTGTTTAAATAGATGTTCTTTCTTTTCCTTGGTTTTTACAATATTTAGAATTGTGTGGGGTAAGTTTAAAATTTTGGCGACACTTGCAGCTTTGCCACGAGCAGTTACCTTTTTCTTCAAAGTTGGAACGGGTGACACAGCTTGTCCAGTATCTTAGAAGGTGTTAAAGTTTTACTCTGATCCTTTTCATGATGTAGTGGTTGAGTCGAAGTGCTGGGTATTGCAATGTCATCAGCAATTACTCTATCAGGGTTATTTGTGTTTCTGCTGTCCACGTCAGTAGACGAATTCGGATTTCGATCTACTGCAATAGTGTCATGAAGGTCTTGAGGAGTCAGGAAAGCGTAATCAGGTATAGCAGACATATTAAGTGGAATTACACCACAGCTTTGAAAGCCTGAAAGGGCATTTTGAGTAGCTGTTGTACTCAAAGGGCATTTTTTGAGTAGTACTGTTGAGTAGCTGCCTTAGACCAAGCAGGGCTTAAAAGCTTTCCAAACTGAAGTCTGTTGATTTGTCTTGACGGATTGATTTTCATAAATTTATTGCACTCAGCATAGTAATATGACTTTAATGATTTAAAAAAGGTTCTGTCTAGAGGCTGCAAAAATGTGTGGTGGGACTTGGTAATCCAAGTAGAATTATGTCGTTTTCTCTGGCAAATTCGAGCATCTCTAAATAACCACAGTGAGACGAGTGTCCATCAGGAATTAAAATAACTTTCCCTTGTGGCTTTCTTGGCAAGAATTGGTTTTTAAGCCAGTCGTAAAATAGTTGTGAATTTATGTAAGCTGACTTCTCGTTCATTACAATAGCAGATCCGGGAGGCATGCCATCACTAAATTCTACTTTTTTATTTTTCCCTTTGAAAATGCAATAGGGAGGAACGTAATTACCTTCACCGTTGAAGCAACACACGACAGAGATTGTCTCGCCCCCTGAAGTAATAGTACTAACACATTTTGATCCTTCACAGCAATTACTTGACCTGGTTTGTTGTTTAGTTGCAATCCAGTCTCATCCATGTTGAAAATATGACCAAATCATGTTTTCAACCAAATCATTCCCAACTACAGTTTTTTCCAGTAACTCAAAATATTCTCTTACAACTGTTTTATTCATCCCAATCGCCCTGTTTTTTTTATATTCCCTCAGACTTTCTTATGGAGAGCTGAGGGTTTCGCCTTAAAAATGACTGAAGCCAATCAAAACCTGCCATTTCACTTTCGGTATTGAATGTATGTTCAGGACCAAGCTGATTTGCTAATCTAAATGCCATCGACCTTACGGTATCTCTGCTAGGTGTAAAACCAGAAGCTTGTAGTTTTTTTATGTGATCTGCAATTTTATATTCATTTTCAGGTCCGAGCAAGGAGTTACGTCCCATAGAACCTTTAATTAATGTGTCTTTTTTAAGTTTTCTTTTGAGTGCCGTTTTGGGTATATTATAAGTTATTACAGCTTCATTGATACCAAGACAATTATTCTTTACAGAATTTATAGCTTTTATCAAGTCATCTTCATCCCAGGACCCTCTTGTCGATCTAATCTTTCTTTTATACTCAGTCGGCATTTTCTGAAAATAAAAAACGAGAGATAAAACCAATTCAATCCAAACAATAAGATCAGAAAAATTGGTCCAACTATCCCCAAATGAAATGGTCCATCTATCCCGTTTGTCAGGGATAGATGGACCAGCACAGTATGAGCCTTGTGCAGCGACTGTCGCCATTAAACACGTACATTTATTTGCATTGCCTATTTGTTTTACTACTAAGATTCATCGCTAGAATTTCATTATAAACTAAAGTTTTAAGTGTATCAGCGTGTAAATACAACTATGAAAAAATTTCAACTCACCGGATTTAGTTTCTTCTCAATAACTTGAAAACTAATAAACAAAACTCAACAGAAATGCAGCTGTGAACTATTTGCGACCACCATGACAGTTCGGCACTGACTCCAGTGGTCTACTGCGGCCGATTACTGAACTACACAACAGTTCCAACTATCCCGGTGGTCCATCTATACCGGAATTACCCTATATGATTTATCGTAAACCTACACAAACCAATCAAATAATACCTAATTATTCCAACCATCCATATAATCAGAAAATGGCTGCTTTATATAATGTTCTTTATAGAATGAATAAAATTCCTATGAGCAATGAAAATAAAATGAGGGAAAAACATAATATACCAGATAGCCGTAGAAATTGGTTACAAAAAGAAAACAGTAGATAAATTAAATTATAATATATTACAACAAAAATAAAAAATAATATTCATTACAATAGTAGTAATAATAATAATACTGTATGGAGTACTTTTACTTACACTGATTTTGAAATAAAAAATATTTCCAAATTATTTACTAATAAAAACATAAAAATTGCATATAGAACTAATAATAGAATAATAAATATAATTAACCATAATAATAATATAAATAGTAGGCCTATACATGACAAAAATGGAGTTTATAAATTAGAATATGAATTTTGTAATAATGTTTATATAGGACAATCAAAGAAAAAATTGAAAGAAAGGTATAAAGAATATTTTAATGCTTTTTTAAAACCAAATATTTATAAGTCTAATTTCGCTACCCATTTTATTAATAATAATCATATGTTTCCTAATATAAATAGTATGAAAATTATAAAAGAAATAAATAAAGGATTAAAAATGAACGTATGTGAAGCTTTTGAAATTTATAAGCATAATATTGACAATATATTGACATAAAAAATTGATAGATGAACAAATTCAAATACGTTCTAAATTCCATACTATATTCAATGTATATAATGTTGTGGCAGCAGTGGAATAGGTTTGGCAATATTGTAATAGATTTGGCAACTGTGTAATGCTTTATCTAGTAACTTCATATCTGTTAGACAGTTCTTTTGTCATTCTTAGTATTGTAATTGCTGAGGATGTTGGTAATGTCAACCAACGAAAAGCTTTGAGTGTATTATTCAATAAATTATTCCTGTAATTAGTGTATATTATTTAATCTTAAAAATAATTCTAACAGGAAAACATATTTAATATTCTACATATATATATATATAATATTTTTATATATTATAGTATATAAATAAATTAAAAATATATATAATATATATGTAATATATATATATACTCGCATATATATATATATATAATTATAAATTAATTGAACAACACAAACGTCTACCTTAAGGGTATCTTTTGGCACCTTTTTTTGAATATAACATATTAAAACATAAAACTAGCAACAAGTTCATGTAATATCAGCATGAAAATAAGAAATAATATAGATAGAAAAATCTAAAATATTTAATTTTATGATATATTGAGAAACGTAATGATTCCAAAACTTATAAAATTTTAAAAAAACTCACAAAAAAAAACAAAAAACACACGATGATAAATGAAATTGTAATAAATTTTTCTGAAGTAAATTTCAGTCTTTAAAACAAGCTAAATGAAATTTAAAAAAAAACGGTTTCATGACGCATAAAGGTTGTGACCCCGTTAATTTCCCTGGCGTCATTCTGTCAACGTTGCCTGAAAGGATACACTCACACCAGAATTCTTCTTAATTGACACTTCGCGTCCAATGTTTAGCAGATGTGACTGTAATTATTATTAAACAGAGCTGACATTGTATGATTAAATATTCCTGCGGAATTCCAGACGTTGTCCTTCAACTCGATTTTTTATGACAAAGGACATGTAAAAGCATCGTATTTATTTGTCGTATAGGCCTATCTTTTTTTTATTTTAGTAGAAAGATGTTTTCTTCTTATTATTTTTTTGTTTGTTTGCTATTAAGTATAAACATATTTTGTCTTTTTGTTTGTTGTGTTATTTTAATATCTACATATCTTTATTCTTATTTTTGGTTTTTTGTTATATAACTATCAATCTTCTATCATGCCTAATAATTTGGTGAGTTTCGTTGTTTAAATATAAACATTTATTCATTTTTATTGTTTAATTATTTAATTTTTAACATATCCACATACCCAATATTTTTGGTTTCTGTTTATTGTGTTCTTCAAATATAAACTCTCCTTCATCCCTATTGTTTTTATGTTTGTTTAGTTATTTGAGTATAGACAGTACAGCAGGCTTATTTTGTTGTTATTTGTTTTGATGTTTAATTATCAAGAATTGCTTCACTTTTATTGTTTAGGTATTTAAGTGTCAGTTTTTCCTCGTGAGAAATCTTTTTTTGTTTAATTTCCTATGTAAACATCCACATTTGTTTCATTTTAATTGTTTATTGGCGTAGAAAAGGAACTATTTCAGATCTTAAGAATTTAGGCTCACTTTTCTACCGTCAGATTGGTTATTAATATTTTATTAAAACAAAGGAAATATATCTGGTAGTCTATAACTTCTGTAAAAACCTGTATATTATTAAATACGAGTATTAGGTTTTAAGACTTTACCAATATACATTTTTTAATAAGCAATGATAATTTGGGCTTTTAATACTACAGTTTGGGTATGCTATGTTTTACCAATTGCGGTAGGTAAATACTTGTTTTAGGAATAAAACAATGCTTATTTCTTCTTATTTTTTTTATACCAACGAGAGCTTCAATTAAGGTTAGGAAAGGCTTCTAAGCTAAAACCTATGGTTTACCGTGTGTATGATGGTAAAAATCCGAAATGAATGATGACCACAGAAGAGTTCTGACGTTTTACGATTAGGAGAAGGTGAATCTTAGGTTTTATTGGAGAATCTTACAATTTTTTAATACATAGGAGTTTACCGTAACATATATATTCTTTGAAAACTTATTGTAGAATCCGTTCGTTTAGCGGTTAGGGTTCGGGATCCTTCACCTAAGACACTGTCCCTCTATACACCACTTTTGGGGACACCGTAGTTATATTTTTAGGATAAGTTCTCTCATTTTCACGGTCATTACTGGATGTATTTTATGTAACTTTTAATATACAAGGAGTAGCTTTACTTATTTAAAACTTAATATATGATGAAGAGGATTTTATAGCGATTTATATGTTGAAGAGTCGGTTTCTAGAAATTAAAGTAAACAGAAACCTTTGTACACGAAGCAGTAGCACCAGGATTTTCTTGAGCCGTGAACGACGACCTATCGAAATGGTAGGTTCTACGTAAACGTCCTATGGAAGAAATTTTGCTTCTTGTGTATAGAGATATAAAAATGAACCTTGGTTTTTTTTATCCCATAATCAGAAAAGACGAAGATGGGTTAGTACGTGTACAACTGTTTTTCATCCTTCGTTCAAATATAAGGAGAGTTTTTTCTACCTTAGTCCTTCCCAAGATAAGGAATAAAAATATCAACAACGTTGGTCCTTCCTACTACTGATATTTACAAGAAATGTTTATTCATTTTCACATTAGTTTATGACTGTACCAACTTTAAATTTTGTAAATTTGTAAATACCTACTAAGATAAAACGTTTTCGATCGCAGACTGATGAAGATCGCTACATAGCGATCGAAAACGTTCTGTCTCAATAAGTTTTTACAAATTTACAAAATTCAAAGTTCGGATAGTCATAAACTAATGTTAAAGTGATTAATTAAGTTTCATTGAACGTAATGGACTACAAAAAAATAATAAATATTTGTTAAATATTTTATATTTATGGGATAAGAGGTATGTCTCTTAAAATTTTTAACAAAAAGACAAATTTATAAATTCGAAAGTAAACATTTTTTAGTTTTGTAATAGATATTGTCTTGGCCTTATTAAGTATGCTAAGAATGTTTCGGCGGAAATTTTTAAAATAAAATTATTTGCTAGATGTATTTGTAAATGGATATTTTCTAGTAATATGACGAGACATTTGTAGGGAATATATGAGATTGTATGTTGACGCCGCCTTCAGATCTAGAACAATACTTATTAACTTACAATAGAACCCGAGAGTTTAATAGGGACACACCCTACTAATATACTGCATGAGGTAAAGTTATGTTGGACAATGTCGATGAACAACTATACTACAAATTACGTAAGATGTATTTCTGCCTTATTTACCATTGTCAAATTATTTTTGCTAACACGTTTCGGACGTCCTTTATCTATCAGAACATTAAACGTATTATCAGACAATCAGTTTTTATGCCTATAACCTAACTTATCTATACTGTCCTATCGTAACGTGACTAATCCTAACCTAACATATCCTAACACAACCTACGCTATCCAAACCTATCCCATCTTAACCTAACTTAACCTAACCTAACCTATCCTTAATTAACCTATCCTAAACTAAGCTATCTTATTGTAACCTGACCAATCCTAACCTAACCTATTCTAAACTAACTTATCCTAACCTAACCCAAGGTATCCAAACCTATCCCGTCTCAACCTAACTTACCCTAACCTAACCTAACCTATCTTTAACTAACCTATACAAACCTAAGCTATCTTATTGTAACCTGACCAATCCTAACCTAACCTATTGTAAAGTAACTCATCCTAACCTAACCCACTGTATCCAAATCTATCCCGTCTCAACCTAACTTAACCTAAACTAGCCTATCCCTAACTAACCTATCCAAACCTAAGCTATCTTATTTTAATCTGAACAATCCTAACCTAACCTATTCTAAAGTAACTTATCCTAACCTAACCTAAGGTATCCAAACCTTTCCCACCTTAACCTAACTTAACCTAACCTATCCTTAACTAACCTATCCAAACCTAAACTAACCTATTGTAACCTGACCAATCCTAACCTAACCTATCTTAACCTAACACAAAGTTTCCAGATCTATCCCATCCCAACCTAACTTAACCTATCCTATCCTTAACTAGGCCATCATAAGCTAACCTGTCCTATTATATCCTGAACAAAACCTAACCTAACCTATCCTAAAGTAACCTACCTTAACCTAACCTTAGGTATCCTAATTTATCTCAACCCAGCCTATCTTGAAATAATCTATCCTGTCCTAACCTAACTTGTCCTATCCTGTCGTAACGTAACATAATCTAAACAGTATATTTACTGATAAATAACTTAAGGGAAATATAATATATTATAACAAATCCATTAAAAGTATAACTTATTGCTTCTTTGATACATTTGCATATATTTAATCTAATACAGCTCTGTCTGCAGAACTTTTCACTCATATTTGTATGTAAGGATTCTATTACTTAGATATAAGTTAAAAAATTTCTTTTGTATCGAAACGGAAATTTTTCATTTAGTTTTTTCTGAATAATAATAGGGACGATTTAAAAATTAAATTTCAATTTAATCTAATAAAAAGAATACATTCCGATCCCATACAGTACAATAATGCCATGTAATCACTAGATACATATGATCACATAATCATATGACATAACGATGTCATAAAATATGATATACCTGTTTGATGAAATTCTATATTGTATCACACAATTCCAAATTAAATGATGTAATAATAGTGGGCAATTTAATATCCTACAGTGTGTGTATAACACATAACAAGAGACAAAGTTCTATATCAGCCCCACACTATAGACCCATATATCGAACACGAATAAAAAGTCGCCAATTTTATACGGTTAAATACCGAATTAAAATAGCCAAGTTGATTTTATTCATTCGTTTTCTGCTCTTTTGGTATTTAATTGTTTAAGTCGTTCTTTCTTTTTTATATTTCTTCTTTCTACGTATCCTTTTTTTAGTAAGTATCTATTTATTACTTTCTATATATATATATATATATATATATATATATATATATATGTGTGTGTGTGTGTGTGTGTGTGTGTGTGTGTGTGTGTGTGTGTGTGTGTATGTGTGTGTGTTTGTGTGTGTGTGTGTTGTGTGTGTTTTTAGTCTTTATCTTATACTTCTGTCGATATTATTGTTTAGTTAAAACAATTATTCATTTTATATTAGGCGTATTGGTTTTACCGTTTAATTTAAGTCTAATCTATTAAAATTATTTTATTTTCACAATTTCATAAATAATTTGAAAGTAATATCATGATTTTTCGCCTAAATATTTTAACTTTAAGTTTATATAGATAGTAAGAAATTTTGAATACGTGTATAAATACAATATAAACTTTTCTCGGCACATATACGCATAAACACCTTTTGGTTTAGTTACGCTATTGTTTTCTTGTTTTCTCCCAATGATGACCTTGTTTCTTTATGCTTATGATGACCTTCAAGGAATAACTTTAATTAAAAGCCATAATAAGCTAGATAAAGTTTTCGGGCTTTACTAACTGAAGTCTATTTCTCTGTGGACATTGGAAGTTTCATCTTTGTTCGACGAAACTGTGCATACACCAAGTTGTTTTCAGAGTCGCCTTCGAGTAAACAAACAAGTATTACAAAAGTATAGGTCAGACTCGACGTCGCCCTGTTTTGAACAACAAACTAATATCAAGATTATGGCAATTGATTTTATCCTCGAGTATGGACGAATACCGTTTGAAAGAGTACATTAAAAATGTAAAACTTAATAATAATTTTAAAACTAATTAAGTTTTAATTCATATTTATTTATTTAGGAACTCACTTGAAAGTTTTATGTGAAGGATAACAATGGTTGATAAACGCGTCACGTGAATTTATTTATTTTTCAGTTCCATATGTTAGTTCACACTATCCCTTTATATACCTTATACAAATTTTCAATCGTTAATAAAATACTTTTGATTCACCCTCTCAAGTTAAAATGCATTTTTTCAAACTTGTAGTGGATGACACTTGTCGTTAACAGAGTATTTTCCAAAATTCTAGATATTTGATTGATTAATCAGTATATTAAATATTAAATAGGTTATCAAAATTTTTTTGAATTAATAATCAAGTCTCAAATCTAACCTATAATTATAACACTTACATTGATTGCTCAACACTTTTTATATAACCCTGTAAGGTTAGTTTTATATAAACATAAAATACGTTTTCTTGTTTAATAATTTAAAACATCATAGGTTATTCAAATATAAGAATATTTATTAATTTATATCCAAAGCTTTTCGTTGGTAAACAGTACCAACATCATCAGGAATTATGCTATACATATATAATTAGTTTCTCGATTTTATTTCAAATGTAAAACGTCTAATAAGTTTTATAAAAGGGGTAGTAAAAAGAAGAAATCTAAGGGAAACCGGTTACCATAATATTTTTTCAAATGTAAAACATGTAACAAGTTTTATAAATAGGTAGTGCAAAGTAGAAGAAATCTAAGGGAAACCTGTTACCATAATATATTTTCAAATGTAAAACATGTAACAAGTTTTATAAATAGGTAGTGGAAAGTAGAAGAAATCTAAGGGAAACCAGTTACCATAATATATTTTCAAATGTAAAACATGTAACAAGTTTTATAAATAGGTAGTGCAAATTATAATAAATCTAAGAGAAACCAGTTACCATAATATATTTTCAAATGTAAAACATGTAACAAGTTTTATAAATAGGTAGTGCAAAGTAGAAGAAATCTAAGGGAAACCAGTTACCATAATATATTTTCAAATGTAAAACATGTAACAATTTTATAAATAGGTAGTGGAAAGTAGAAGAAATCTAAGGGAAACCAGTTACCATAATATATTTTCAAATGTAAAACATGTAACAAGTTTTATAAATAGGTAGTGCAAAGTAGAAGAAATCTAAGGGAAACCAGTTACCATAATATATTTTCAAATGTAAAACATGTAACAATTTTATAAATAGGTAGTGGAAAGTAGAAGAAATCTAAGGGAAACCAGTTACCATAATATATTTTCAAATGTAAAACATGTAACAAGTTTTATAAATAGGTAGTGCAAAGTAGAAGAAATCTAAGGGAAACCAGTTACCATAATATATTTTCAAATGTAAAACATGTAACAATTTTATAAATAGGTAGTGCAAAGTAGAAGAAATCTAAGGGAAACCAGTTACCATAATATATTTTCAAATGTAAAACATGTAACAATTTTATAAATAGGTAGTGCAAAGTAGAAGAAATCTAAGGGAAACCAGTTACCATAATATATTTTCAAATGTAAAACATGTAACAATTTTATAAATAGGTAGTGCAAAGTAGAAGAAATCTAAGGGAAACCAGTTACCATAATATATTTTCAAATGTAAAACATGTAACAATTTTATAAATAGGTAGTGCAAAGTAGAATCAATCTAGGGGAAACCAGTTACCATAATATATTTTCAAATGTAAAACATGTAACAATTTTATAAATAGGTAGTGCAAAGTAGAAGAAATCTAAGGGAAACCAGTTACCATAATATATTTTCAAATGTAAAACATGTAACAATTTTATAAATAGGTAGTGGAAAGTAGAAGAAATCTAAGGGAAACCAGTTACCATAATATATTTTCAAATGTAAAACATGTAACAATTTTATAAATAGGTAGTGCAAAGTAGAATCAATCTAGGGGAAACCAGTTACCATAATATATTTTCAAATGTAAAACATGTAACAATTTTATAAATAGGTAGTGCAAAGTAGAAGAAATCTAAGGGAAACCAGTTACCATAATATATTTTCAAATGTAAAACATGTAACAATTTTATAAATAGGTAGTGGAAAGTAGAAGAAATCTAAGGGAAACCAGTTACCATAATATATTTTCAAATGTAAAACATGTAACAATTTTATAAATAGGTAGTGCAAAGTAGAATCAATCTAGGGGAAACCAGTTACCATAATATATTTTCAAATGTAAAACATGTAACAATTTTATAAATAGGTAGTGCAAAGTAGAATCAATCTAGGGGAAACCAGTTACCATAATATATTTTCAAATGTAAAACATGTAACAATTTTATAAATAGGTAGTGCAAAGTAGAATCAATCTAGGGGAAACCAGTTACCATAATATATTTTCAAATGTAAAACATGTAACAATTTTATAAATAGGTAGTGCAAAGTAGAATCAATCTAGGGGAAACCAGTTACCATAATATATTTTCAAATGTAAAACATGTAACAATTTTATAAATAGGTAGTGCAAAGTAGAATCAATCTAGGGGAAACCAGTTACCATAATATATTTTCAAATGTAAAACATGTAACAATTTTATAAATAGGTAGTGCAAAGTAGAATCAATCTAGGGGAAACCAGTTACCATAATATATTTTCAAATGTAAAACATGTAACAATTTTATAAATAGGTAGTGCAAAGTAGAATCAATCTAGGGGAAACCAGTTACCA
Organism: Prosapia bicincta; assembly: GCA_036971475.1. Taxonomy (NCBI): domain Eukaryota; kingdom Metazoa; phylum Arthropoda; class Insecta; order Hemiptera; family Cercopidae; genus Prosapia; species Prosapia bicincta. The sequence continues at coordinate 236,322,803 of JBAIZL010000005.1, read as the reverse complement.
TAATATATTTTCAAATGTAAAACATGTAACAATTTTATAAATAGGTAGTGCAAAGTAGAAGAAATCTAAGGGAAACCAGTTACCATAATATATTTTCAAATGTAAAACATGTAACAATTTTATAAATAGGTAGTGGAAAGTAGAAGAAATCTAAGGGAAACCAGTTACCATAATATATTTTCAAATGTAAAACATGTAACAATTTTATAAATAGGTAGTGCAAAGTAGAATCAATCTAGGGGAAACCAGTTACCATAATATATTTTCAAATGTAAAACATGTAACAATTTTATAAATAGGTAGTGGAAAGTAGAAGAAATCTAAGGGAAACCAGTTACCATAATATATTTTCAAATGTAAAACATGTAACAAGTTTTATAAATAGGTAGTGCAAATTAGAATAAATCTAAGAGAAACCAGTTACCATAATATATTTTCAAATGTAAAACATGTAACAAGTTTTATAAATAGGTAGTGCAAAGTAGAAGAAATCTAAGGGAAACCAGTTACCATAATATATTTTCAAATGTAAAACATGTAACAATTTTATAAATAGGTAGTGGAAAGTAGAAGAAATCTAAGGGAAACCAGTTACCATAATATATTTTCAAATGTAAAACATGTAACAAGTTTTATAAATAGGTAGTGCAAAGTAGAAGAAATCTAAGGGAAACCAGTTACCATAATATATTTTCAAATGTAAAACATGTAACAATTTTATAAATAGGTAGTGGAAAGTAGAAGAAATCTAAGGGAAACCAGTTACCATAATATATTTTCAAATGTAAAACATGTAACAAGTTTTATAAATAGGTAGTGCAAAGTAGAAGAAATCTAAGGGAAACCAGTTACCATAATATATTTTCAAATGTAAAACATGTAACAATTTTATAAATAGGTAGTGCAAAGTAGAAGAAATCTAAGGGAAACCAGTTACCATAATATATTTTCAAATGTAAAACATGTAACAATTTTATAAATAGGTAGTGGAAAGTAGAAGAAATCTAAGGGAAACCAGTTACCATAATATATTTTCAAATGTAAAACATGTAACAATTTTATAAATAGGTAGTGGAAAGTAGAAGAAATCTAAGGGAAACCAGTTACCATAATATATTTTCAAATGTAAAACATGTAACAATTTTATAAATAGGTAGTGGAAAGTAGAAGAAATCTAAGGGAAACCAGTTACCATAATATATTTTCAAATGTAAAACATGTAACAATTTTATAAATAGGTAGTGGAAAGTAGAATAAATCTAAGGGAAACCAGTTACCATAATATATTTTCAAATGTAAAACATGTAACAATTTTATAAATAGGTAGTGGAAAGTAGAAGAAAACTGAAGGGAAACCAGTTACCATAATAGTTTGTATTATTTGATGATTAAAAAGGAAAAATGTAATATGTAAAAAATGTTTACCTATAGGTGATTGCAATTCCTGCCAGCTAGACTAAGGTTTCCTTTCTCAGAAAACTGCAGTCCCTGCGGATCACTCAGCTTGCAGAGGTGACCTATTTTGGTTTTACATCATTAAGCTTCTCCACGGGAACGATCTCTTCTCTTTCATTTACCCGCCCTATATCCCATCTCTTTCAAATGGTGTTTTAGAGATCACCCATCTAGTCCTTCTTAGAACTGCGGTTTCTTTGTTAATTCCAGTCTTCTACGTCATCATTGTAATTTACACAATAGTGCTCACAACAATGTACTCTCCGGCAACTTTTGAGAGGACATTTATTAAGGAATTGCTATTAGGTTACTATTTGTAAAATTGTTAACTTTCTACCAGAAGCTTAAGACCTTGAGATATTTTTAGTTTTTTCGTAGAACTAATTTGATGTTTAATCTGGACTCACTATTTTTCGGACGGAAATTGTAAATTTTACTACAAAACATAACAGCTGTGAGTACGAAAATGTATAGTGCGGAATCTAAAGCATTGCACTTGGCCTTGAGATCGCACAAGATTTTTATTGTATCATCACTTCTGACAAACTTGTTACATTTTCAGAATGTTCTATGCATTAAAGTCTTCTGAATCTGATATGTATACACATAGCCTATTTCAAGATTGTTTGTTATTTCATACAGAAACTAATTTATTACGGAATCCATCTAATATCGACCTTGTCATGCAAGTCAGTGTTTGACAGTCCTTATCATGTTTGTAGGAAAGTATTTATATATATAGTGACTCAGTTCAACCTCCCGTCCCGCACATAGCGATCTCCCTAATCAAAGTGCACGGTTAAATGGTCCAAACTATAGTTACATTTTAACGTAAATGAATGCGTCCAAGTATTTATCAATGAACATTATACAAAATGCTGGACGATTTGCGAGTATCACAGACGCATCTATCCAAACGAAATATAACTATCATCGCTATGTTGTCACCAATTATAACGATTCTGCAAGACCAGAAGAAGTGGCTATAACCACTATTGGCGAAAGATATCAGTTCAAAGAAATACATAACGCACCGAATACAAAGATATATTACCAACCAAGATCCTTTACCGAACAAAGTGAGAAGCACAAAGCTAGGAGTAAAGCTGAAGCCTTGCAACATGGAGAGACAGAGTTCCTTGCAACATGGAGTTAAGGAATGTGATTGGGAACGGGGTCACGGCTTATCACCACGAGGAAACGACAAACGAGATAGATAAACTCAACATGAGATTGACTGAACGCACCTTCTATCAGTCAAATAGGTGTTGCAGTCATCAGAGTGAAAGTAATATTCCTTCCTGAAATTAACTTTATACATAAAATACAAATACAAGAATTATAATTGAATTTACATTATATATATATATATATATATATATATATATATATATATATATATATATATATATATATACGTTTTCTTGTTTAATAATTTAAAACAACACAGGTTATTCAAATACAAGAATATTTATTATTTTATATCCAAAGCTTACAGTTAGCTTGTTGGCAAACAGTACCAACATCATCAGGAATGAAAATTACAATAATGTAAGCTATAGGCCTAAAACATATGTTTAATTAGAAATAGAATTGTTGCTTTAAAACAACATAGGTTGATATTATATTCAATGTCTATAATGTTCCAGCAAGAAAATCAATTTGGCAATTTGTATAAATTTAACAACAATTCTATTTCAAATTAAACTTATGTTTTAGGCCTATAGCTTACATTATTGTAATTTTCATTCCTGATGATGTTGGTACTGTTTGCCAACGAAAAGTTTTGGATATAAAATAATAAATATTCTTGTATTTGAATAACCTATGTTGTTTTAATATATATATATATACATACACATTGTTATGTTAAATAAGCACTTTCATACACAAAAATATTTTAACACTTGCAGTTTTTTTCTTATACATCTTGAGTATTTTTTAATTACTATTTTTAGTACACTTTTGAAATAAACAACTACTCGCTGAAATTTTATACAGAGCACAGTAGCGTAATTATGATAAATAAATAACAATAACCCTTGCTACAAATATTTAAATGTGAATGTTGTTATTTATTTATCACTACTCACTGATATTTTTCAGCCGACGCGTTTTGCATTACATCGGCATCGATCAACGCACTGACATAGTGCGAAATGCGACTGCTGAGGAATATCAGTGAGTAGAGGTATTTATCCAAGTGATACTAAAAGTAGTATTTTATTTTATTTTATACATTTGTTTCAAGTTATACATTTGTTTCAAGTTATACATTTGTTTCAAGTTATACATTTGTTTCAAGTTATACATTTGTTTCAAGTTATACATTTGTTTCAAGTTATACATTTGTTTCAAGTTATACATTTGTTTCAAGTTATACATTTGTTTCAAGTTTTCGCTGATTAACAGTATCAGTATTTACAAAACTTATTTAGTAGTGTATAGTTCTGTAGCTATATCAGAACTATTCTTATATAATTTTCTATGTATATATGAACAATAGACAATTATATATGAACAGTCCTGATGTATTAACAGAACTATACAGTACTAAACAAGTTTTGAAAATGCTGATACTGTTCATCAGCAAAAAGCTTCAGCTTGAAATAAATGTATAAAGTAAAATGAAATATTCTTGGATATGAAAGTGTTTATTTAACTATATATATTATACAATAGCAAATAATTTCATCTAAGCATATATATAATTTTAATAAAGAGTTTACAAACAAGAATGTACTTGACAAATGTTTTGAGCACTGTGGAATAATTTTTTTTTGTAAACTAAATAAATAAAACCCACTAATCACAGTACAAATTATTTTCCTACAACTACTTTATGTACATTTCGATTAAATGATAATCATCTTCAGAAATACTATTTCTGAAGAAGTACTGAAATAGTACTTCTGAAGATGATTACCATGTAATCGAAATGTGCATAAAGTAATTGTAAAGAAATGAAGACTTTTGTATTGTGGTTAGTGGGTTTTATTTATTTAGTTTAAATAATGCTGCCCACTTACTTTAGAGGTCTTAAGCTTTCTGTCAGCATTATCAAAGACTTAAGCTCATCAATACGGAGATTTAATTTTCATTGTACAAAATTTAAAATAAATCACAGTATTGCCAACTAAAGTTAACTAAATATCTCTGTTAGTATTTAAATGCCGAAAAGCTTGAATTTTATGAACAGCTTATGTTTTTATCTAATCCCTGCTTTTCTTTTATGCAACAAATATTCGTAAATGTAGAGTTCCGCCCTAACGTGACAACATTGTGTTGAATTAATTAAATAATCACCATTAACACGCGGCTTATCGTAAGGCACAACCACACGGTCATACGTTTTTCATTACAGTTTATAAATTCCGTGAAATATTACGATATATTATTACATTCCGTGACTGTTTATGTACTTTATTTTCAGCTTGTAAATTTTAATCGCACGTCTAACTCGCACACGTTTGAAGATTAAAACAAGTTTTTATTACTCTCCATGTTATTAATTATTGCTTAAATTATCATCAATTAAAAGTATAAATTCAAACTAAACAATATTTAAATACACACGGAAGCGCGCGCGTGTGTGTAGATGACGTGTCTCTTGTTAAATATTTATTCATCAATGCACATACATTTCATATGGAAGAATATTTATACAATTATTTGCTGGAAGCTTTTCATCAATATCGACACTATCAAGAGCGTCGTCCTTCGTCGCTACTCTTGCATCTCATACATGTAATCTTCTTCTATGTCATATATTTGTTCTCATAGCGAATAAAATATTTCAACACTATAGTAAACTTGACAGCAATGCGAAAATATTAATTTAAATTATTACTCAATGAAATGTAGATATTCTCTGGCTTTGGTAAATATCTTTGGTATAGTAGCTTATTGTTGACACGTGTCACTAAAAATCTCCGCAAAAATCTTAACGGGTAGTGACTGTTACAACTTTTTTTGTTAGACGTTTCTCTTATTACATATTTATTAATTTACGTATTTCGTTTCCAAGAATTTCTATAAAATTTGAGCTTTGAGTTCTTGAGCTTTTAGTGTACAAAGCTTTTGATATTATTAATATGTTGAATTCTTACAAATATTTTCAATATTATTGTACATTATACTCACGCGCGTACGTGTGTGTGTGTATATATATATATATATATATATATATATATATATATATATATATATATATATATATATATAATAAATTAAAAGTATTTCAAAAACAAGAATACTTTTAATGAATATATTTATTCAAAGCTTTTCGCCGATAAAATAGTACCACGATCTTCAGGAAAATAATTATCTAATGAAAACATATCAACATATTTAATATATTGATATATATATATATATATATATATATATATATATATATATATACACACACACACACACGGATGATAAACTATGATGAATATTTACTATCCGGAGTACATCCGTTCATTCTGCAGTGCATAAAATCGCAGTTCCGACGTTTCTCTAGAATTTCATCCAGGATTGACCAGGTGAACCCAACAACAGTTTAAGAGCGAATCCTGAAGTAGAAGAAGAAGGAAGAAACGACGGACATAGGTAGAACTAAGGAGTGGACATAGTGATCTTGTTGTGTATAACAGAAATAAATGGAATCATTTATGGAATCATTTAATTGTTTGGCTCTTCAACTGTTGTTCGGTTCATCTTGTCAATACTGGGTGAGATTCTAGTGAAACGTCGGAACTGCGATTTTATGCACTGCAGAATGAAGGGATGTACTCCGGATGGTAACTATTCATCATATATATATTATAACGTTCCTTGCCTTCCACATTGGGCGACAATTGTTATATAACGAACCTTCACTTAATGCTTCTCTACAGGATAATTTTTACTCTTAGGAATTTAAATTAATAATCCAGCTACTTGCTTTTATAATTACAGATTTATTTATCCTGAGATCAATATTGCATTTACAGGTAGTTCATATAATTCTTTTACTAACTCTAATATTTGCCGATAGGCATCAAGACTCTTATTTTACTATTGATTTTTTTTAATAATTCTAAATTTACTTTCTTTAGCTATCTAAGGGCGTGTATAAGTTACTGCACTTGGTTTGATAAATTTTATATTTCAATTAACTATGACTTTTTAACGAATTTATAAAAGTTTAAAAGATTCTTAATGTTTGTTGCTTTAAAGAGTTGGCTTTAAGTAAAAATAAATGTATTGTTTATTACTTGCGTGGTTCCTTGTTTTACTTCACTTGACACAAATTCACTTAGTAATACTTTCCTATCAATTTCACTTTTCTTAATTTCTCGAAATACTTCTACTCCATAACTGACTTTATTAATCACTCCCTTATTTCAATCTCACTTGCTACCCTTTAATCTCCCTCCTTATACTTCACTTTCTATTTAATAATCTCCCTGGCTACTTTTTAATCTACCTCTTTTAATCTCCCTTACTTTAAATTTCCACGTTGCTTGTTTGAATTTGATTTTTTTTTTTTTTTTACTAAAAACTCAACATTACTTCTCCTCGAGTCCTACCACTTGACCCTTTCGAGTACTGAAAATTGACTGTCGTTCCTGAACATCCTCTTGGTTCGTATCCGTTTGTGTATCATCCCCTCTTCAAATTTGATTGGCTTCCTTATGGCGCTCAAACTCTGGCTTATGATATGCAGGTGTGTGCAGTAACTTAGATGTGACAATAGACTAGCGCTAGCTAGGGATATTTCACAAGTTCAAATAATTTTACCAACAGCCTTCTTAACTTAATGAATTTCGTTATATATATATATATATATATATATATATATATATATATATATATATATATCCTATATTTCCATTTTAATTATGTTTAGTTTGGAACTCATATTAAAAATTGTAAGTTCTTCAAAACGTTTCAGAATTCCTAAATCTAACAAAAATCGTCACGGTATAATTCTTTTTATATTTTTACGTAATTTTCGAATATTCGACAAAAATATGGAAATGATAGTAAGGGTAAGAACTGGTATTTACTTAGTGGAGATAATAATAATTGACTTAATAAAGAAACAGCTGTGAGCGGCTGCAAGTGATAAGGCACAGCCTAGTTGAAAAGTTCACAAGACAGGTTACATCATACAGACTATATACTATTGGAATGTAGAGAAATATGTTTTGAGTTTATAATTAAATACAGACTTTCCTAGATGTTACAATATAATCAGAGGCAGAATATGGATACGTGTCGCTCTCCCAGTGCGTTGGAACGGTCTCCCACATCCACAGTTTTGTAACAAAAACAAACAAATTAGGATGTTTAAGTGTATCGAAGTAGATCAATGACTTTGCCGTGTTGAAATCGAGGTGGTAATGTTAAAATGAAAATGGACGGACAAGAACGATGAAAACATGTAGATGAAGAGATAAAAATGTCCCTTTATTTGGAAATTTACTATTGTAAGAAGAAATGTACGACGCCTACGTCATAGCTTGATAAGTATATAGATATAGGTGAAAGAGTAACAACAAAAAACCGATAATGTCTAATTATGAAAATATATTAACATGTTTGCACTAAATTAAATGTTTATTCATTCACAATCTGTCAATAACTGGGTTTTGAATCCTACATTTTTACCATATCGTATATGTTTGGGCTCCCCTTAAATGTTTTTTGAAAAACATTTTTTTTAGAAATGGTGCTATTGAATATAAATTCATACAATACAGTACAATTTTAGACAGTTGGCCTTAATATTTGCTTTAGGTTATTGAGGGTTATGTGTTATCGGATCTGTGTAGCACAACTGACTAAGAAAGATTTGAATAGATCCATCTGTGATCGCTTTAGTGGCCGTCTAAGGAACTGAACAAGTATCAAAACGCTGAAATAAACGTAACAAATCACGCATTGTTACATTACAAATAGTATTCCGTTGGGAAGGGACATTGAATACAATCGGTCTGTCAGATAGCTTAAATCTCCATACAAAGGTATCAAGTGTAAGCTAATGAGGTGTAAACACTTGGCGACACTGGGTGCGGTGCGGGTGGCAACTTCCATTAAGAGAACAACCGCAACGACTAATGGCTGGTCAACATGGGACTTGTGGGATCGATAAGTCCACATTCTACTTGCCATACAAACTGCCACATTAAAAGGAATTTCTAAAAAAACGTCTTTCGAACTTAATTGTACTTTAATAGCATTAAAGGGTTGAGCCATTAAAGCAACTTCTTGCCTTAGCTTTAAGTGCTCATCGTCCTGAGTAAATGGTTGTTTAAAAACAAATGTTAGACTGAAATTTGATTTCCCGTTTGACTTTACGATATATTAACGCAATGGTCACATTTACTTTGTTTCTTTTCTTTCTCTTTTCTAATTTGATTTCGTTGTGCGTTTATATGCTTTCCAGAGCTCGTACATGCGCTATTCTTAGAAAATTTTTAACATCCCTGGCTAATATGATCATTTACTACAAGTTATTTATGTCAAGCTCAACTTGAACTATGGAGCTACCTACATATTACACGTTAAAAATATTTTTGAACTTTTAAAAATATTTTAGCTGATTTACAAAAAATTTTTAAAAACGAAATATAGAAGTCTTCGGCAAAAACAGTCCAGTATGAATTTATAGCAACAGGCTAATATAACTTGCAATTTTTTTGTTGACATAACAGTATAATATAAAAAGGAGGTAATTTAGTAAATTACTATATTGAAGTAAGAAAAAATAAAAAGGAAAGTAAATATTGAAAATATTTTAAAAAATAAATATCTTGGCTCTTTAACCCTATTTAATACCGTCCTATCAATACCTACTAAAACGTCTTTGTGTAACTACTTTTAAAAATACAGTTTTTTGCCAATTTATTTTTATTTAAAAAACCAGTAGTCTCCATTTACTCCATAATTATCTTCCAATTAAGTACTTCCATAAAAGGGTTTGAAATCTTCGTTAGTGGTGGCTATATAACTTCTCCACACAAATGTCAATTTCACCTTAGTTCTGTTACTTTACCTTTTGGAATTAACTCCCGAAAACGTTTCAACATAAATCATCCGATACAATTTATTTATTTTGACGTATTAAATAGTCTGTCGATAAAATTATTATTGATACCTTATATCAATATTGGAAAGATATTTAAATCTATGTTTAAACTATATAGTCTGAGATCACGGAACATATTCATAGTATAGACGTGAAGTCACACCATTTTATACTTCTACTTTATACGACTTTTTATTACCACTTTATATTTCCACACTAAAGCACTTTATATTGCCACTCTATTCCATTTGCTATTTCCAATTTAAATTTCCACTGTATATTATTTTTATTGCCACTCTATACCACTTTATATATTCAATATAAATTGGAACTTTATTCCACTTTATATTGCCACTTACGACCTTTTATATTGCTACTCTATACAACTACATATTTTCACCCTATACACTTTATATCGCCACTCTATACCACTTGATATTGCCACTCTATACCACTCCATATTGCCACTCCATACCACTTCATATTGCCACTCTATACTACTTCATATCGCCACTCTATTCTACTTCATATTGCCACTCCATACCACTTCATGTTGCCACTCTCTACCACTTGATATTCCCACTCTATACCACTTTATATTGCCACTCTATACTACTTCATATTGCCACTCCATACCACTTCATATTGCCACTCTATACCACTTGATATTGCCACTCTATACTACTTCATATTGCCACTCCATAGCACTTCATATTGCCACTCTATACTACTTCATATTACCACTCCATACCACTTCACTTCCAATCTATACCACTTGATATTGCCACTCTATACCACTTGATATTACAACTTTATATCCCTTTATATTGCCACTCTATACAACTACATATTTTCACTCTATACCCCTGATATTGCCACTCTATACTACTTTATATTGCCACTCGATATAACCTTGTATTGTTACTCTATACCACTTCATACTGCCACTTTATACAACCTTATATTGCATCTCTATACCACTCTATATTGGCACTTGATATTTCCATCGTATATTGTCACTCTATACCACTTCATATTGCCACTACAAACCACTTCATATTAACACTCTATACCAATTTATATTGCCACCCTATACAATCTTATATTTCAACTCTATACAACATCATATTGTCATTCTATATCAGTTGATATTGCCACACCTTATAAAACCTTATACCACTTCATAACACTCTATACCACTTCATATTGGCACTACAAACCACTTCATATTAACACTCTATACCAATTTATATTGCCACCCTATACAATCTTATATTTCAACTCTATACAACATCATATTGTCATTCTATATCAGTTGATATTGCCACACCTTATAAAACCTTATACCACTTCATAATACTCTATACCTCTTCATATTGCCACTTTATGCCCCTTTATATTGCCACTATATACAACCTTTTATTGCCACTATACACGACTTCCTCGTGGTTATAATAAATATATTTGTAAAAATACGTATTCTGAACAAGAAAAACCTCTGTATTCCTTCCATCTACTTTTAACGTAAAACTTTACTATAAAACTCCTTAAATAAAATGAAATTAAAAAACATACAATCCTGCAGCTTCTACTAACGACATCCGGCATTTTCATAAGAATGAAACGCAGTTTTTAAAAAGATATAACGTTCGCCAGAAATTGAAGCATACAAAGTGATTGAGTGAGCTATGACAGAGGTCACCCATCTCTTTACCATCTCACTTAAAGTCGTGAATAACGAAGGACATGCATTATTAAGATAAGCCTGAGCGCCCTTCCACGCTGTCCCTATCTGTTGGCGCACGCCTGTTTAAATCGCCTCTACTCTATGTTGATATTTTATAACATGTACAGCATAAAAATGATATGCGATTATTCTTTTATTAAGTACATACCAACCTTTCTTGATGCTGAACTATCAACCTCTTTACTGTTAAAAAAAAAATTGGCTTACTTAAAAAATATAAAAACTGTTTATAAGTAAGAAAGTTTCGAAATATGTATCAACTATTTATTGGGTATTTACAATTTTGCCTGCAATATTATACAGCTATTAAAGTTAGCAAAACTATTTCTGTTGATGTGTTGCAAAATACAGCTACATGTTGAAGGGGTTGAGTATACTTTTGAGAGCGGAAACTCAAGCAAATATTATAAAGATGAATAGTTCCTGCTTTTGTTGGCGTAAAGCCCAAAAATTATTGTTACTTAGAAGTGATAAGGACGCATTATTCACTATTCATTGTTCATTATTATTACTTAGTTGTAACTACGGACGCATTATTCACTATTCATTATTAATTATTATTACTTATTTTTGACTAAGGACTCATTATTCACTATTCATTGTTCACTATTATTACTTAGTTGTGACTAAGGACGCATTATTCTCTATTCATTGTTCACTATAATTACTTAGTTGTGACTAAGGACGCTTTATTCACTATTCATTGTTCACTATTATTACTTAGTTGTGACTAAGGACGCATTATTCACTATTCATTGCTCACTATTTTTACTTAGTTGTGACTAAGGACGCTTTATTCACTATTCATTGTTCACTATAATTACTTAGTTGTGACTAAGGACGCTTTATTCACTACTCATTGTTCACTATTATTACTTAGTTGTGACTAAGGACGCATTATTCACTATTCATTGCTCACTATTTTTACTTAGTTGTGACTAAGGACGCTTTATTCACTATTCATTGTTCACTATTATTACTTAGTTGTAACTACGGACGCATTATTCACTATTCATTATTAATTATTATTACTTATTTTTGACTAAGGACTCATTATTCACTATTCATTGTTCACTATTATTACTTAGTTGTGACTAAGGACGCATTTTTCACTATTCATTGCTCACTATTTTTACTTAGTTGTGACTAAGGACGCTTTATTCACTATTCATTGTTCACTATAATTACTTAGTTGTGACTAAGGACGCTTTATTCACTATTCATTGTTCACTATTATTACTTAGTTGTGACTAAGGACGCATTATTCACTATTCATTGCTCACTATTTTTACTTAGTTGTGACTAAGGACGCTTTATTCACTATTCATTGTTCACTATAATTACTTAGTTGTGACTAAGGACGCTTTATTCACTACTCATTGTTCACTATTATTACTTAGTTGTGACTAAGGACGCATTATTCACTATTAATTGCTCACTATTTTTACTTAGTTGTGACTAAGGACGCTTTATTCACTATTCATTGTTCACTATTATTACTTAGTTGTGACTAAGGACGCTTTATTCACTACTCATTGTTCACTATTATTACTTAGTTGTGACTAAGGACGCATTATTCACTATTCATTGTTCACTATAATTACTTAGTTGTGACTAAGGACGCATTATTCACTATTCATTGTTCACTATAATTACTTAGTTGTGACTAAGGACGCATTATTCACTATTCATTGCTCACTATTATTACTTAGTTGTGACTAAGGACGCATTATTCACTATTCATTGCTCACTATTTTTACTTAGTTGTGACTAAGGACGCATTATTCACTATTCATTGTTCACTATTATTACTTAGTTGTGACTAAGGACGCATTATTCACTATTCATTGTTCACTATTATTACTTAGTTGTGACTAAGGACGCATTATTCACTATTCATTGCTCACTATTATTACTTAGTTGTGACTAAGGACGCATTATTCACTATTCATTGCTCACTATTTTTACTTAGTTGTGACTAAGGACGCTTTATTCACTATTCATTGTTCACTATTATTACTTAGTAGTGACTAAGGACGCATTATTCACTATTCATTGTTCACTATTATTACTTAGTTGTGACTAAGGACGCATTATTCACTATTCATTGTTCACTATAATTACTTAGTTGTGACTAAGGACGCTTTATTCACTATTCATTGTTCACTATTATTACTTAGTTGTGACTAAGGACGCATTATTCACTATTCATTGCTCACTATTTTTACTTAGTTGTGACTAAGGACGCTTTATTCACTATTCATTGTTCACTATTATTACTTAGTAGTGACTAAGGACGCATTATTCACTATTCATTGTTCACTATTATTACTTAGTTGTGACTAAGGACGCATTATTCACTATTCATTGTTCACTATAATTACTTAGTTGTGACTAAGGACGCTTTATTCACTATTCATTGTTCACTATTATTACTTAGTTGTGACTAAGGACGCATTATTCACTATTCATTGCTCACTATTATTACTTAGTTGTGACTAAGGACGCTTTATTCACTATTCATTGTTCACTATAATTACTTAGTTGTGACTAAGGACGCATTATTCACTATTCATTGCTCACTATTATTACTTAGTTGTGACTAAGGACGCTTTATTCACTATTCATTGTTCACTATTATTACTTAGTTGCGACTAAGGACGCATTATTCACTATTCATTGTTCACTATTATTACTTAGTTGTGACTAAGGACGCTTTATTCACTATTCATTGTTCACTATAATTACTTAGTTGTGACTAAGGACGCATTATTCACTATTCATTGCTCACTATTATTACTTAGTTGTGACTAAGGACGCTTTATTCACTATTCATTGTTCACTATTATTACTTAGTTGCGACTAAGGACGCATTATTCACTATTCATTGTTCACTATTATTACTTAGTTGTGACTAAGGACGCATTATTCACTATTCATTGCTCACTATTTTTACTTAGTTGTGACTAAGGACGCTTTATTCACTATTCATTGTTCACTATTATTACTTAGTAGTGACTAAGGTCGTATTCATATTTATTCACTTTTCACTATTACTACTTAGTGGTGTCTATGGACCCAAATGTATTACACGTCATTCGTTACCTTATATTGTAGTAAAAATCCTACTGATTCACTGCTCACTGATGAGTCCTGTAATTAATACTAACTATATATTCACTACCCTTTGTCTTAGTTGTTCAAAAACATAATGACAAGAACATACAGTATGTTTTCGTTAGTTCTAGTTTTCTTAACATTTCTTTTAGCATTTGTGTAGCACAATGTGTCTGAATATTATACTTTAATAATAAAGTTTAATAGTTTTGTCGTTAAATTATTCTGGTTTTTATATAATTTTCAGACTTTTCAAGATTTGTTTGTGATTAATTCCGTAGTTTTTAATTTTATACTGCTTTAGTAAGTTATTATCTAATAAAATACAAAACATCAATACAGATATTACGTCAAAGCAGGAGCAATGCTGCCTAAAGGAGAAAACAAAACGCATTTTGCCGAACACAAAGTAGTCATGAAAGATATGGATTTAAATGGCAGTGGGGGAGAATGCTGCCTTTGCGGTCATTTCCACGTGGTTCAGGTGTTCCCCGACCCTTCGCTGAGTTTTAATTCTCCTGGGTGGAGCCAAATGATAACAAACTCTTGTTTCTGGATGGATCAATAGTGAGTCGAGTGTTTTCCTTTAAGGGACGTTCTCCGCCGGAACGTATTGGCCGCACGTTTTGTCAAACGTAAATATATTTACTGAGTTAAAGAATGTACGTCCAATTTAGTTGATAAGCTATGTAGTTATTAAATGAAATAATCAGGAACAAAACTGTTTCACGCAGTGTATTTATATTGTATGACGTAATAGTTTTGATGGAGTAATTACTGACTCGAGGGTTGCATACTTAGCGTGTAAGTACGTTTCATGCATTCCCCCGCTTAGACGAAGCACAAGGGTTAATACAACTTACCTGTCAAATATCTTGAAGATTCCCCAAAGCGTATATAGCGAGGTGCTCAAAGCTTTGGATAACTTGGCAGCTCCTTTGAACACAAGTATGCACCAGAATGTGGATTAGTTGCTCTGAACTTTGCACATTCTGCACGTTCAAAGGGCGATAGATTTTGCACAACATGAACTGTTAATCAGCAAATGTGTAGTCACTCAATGTGAATAGATTATGTGTTGTTAAACAATGCACTTGTTGCTATAAGAACGTAATTTAAAACATTGTAAAATGTTTTATAAACCGAGAAACATTACGTTTCAATATATATTTTTTAATATTGAATAAATTAAACAAAAAAAAATTACTTAAATTCGTATACACTTTTCGATTTTATTACAGTAATATAACTATTATTTACTATTGTAATAATTTCTACTCCAGATGATTGTTTTGCAATCGATATATACGTATGAATTTCAATACTACCAATGTTTTTGAGAAGATGTTATATTTATATATATATATATATATATATATATATAGTAGAGTTTGCCAATTCTATCTTTTTATGCGTTTGGTTTTTTGAACTATAAATTGTGGTTAAATTTGTAACTCGTTAATCAACTTCTGTCGATTGATTTCCAATATTTGCAGATGTTGTTGATATTTACAATATTTGCTGATGTTGATGTCAAAGCAAAAAACTAACACGTTTGGCTTACGAAAGAAATAATTATTACAAATACTATTTACATGTATGTTTTGAGTATTTTAATTCTTCTAATTAACCGCTGCTACAGTTTATATGGATAATAAAGTGATTAAATTTATTTTGAATTGATTTTGGTTTAACCAAGGTATAATTAATTACATTTTGGTTGTAGAACTTGCCTTGTTCACTCATAAATTAATATTATCTTCACCTCATAAATATTAGTGGATTATTTTACATTTAAACTACGTAAATATAGCAAACTGCTAAATATACTTTGAGAACTGAGGTAGTTATTTCGTGTTTCAAAAACATTATTTTTCATTGTTAAATTTACTTTATTTGTATTTGTACTTGTATTAAAAATAGAAAGACTAGGCACGGACATTCAGAAACTTTCACTTTTATCCCGGGATGTGTTAGCACCAACACTTCGAAACTCTGACTTACGAAATTGCTGGTAACCCAAGCAACAGATGTCTGCCCCCATTATTGAGGCCTAGGAAAGCTCTTTTGGTCGGTGCTCGAAGCTGATAGGGCGTCATCGATGTAGAAGAAACAAAAATCTAGATCTCTTGTGATACTGTCAATGAACAGCTGTGCTGCGTTCATAAGGCCAATACTCGTGTAAGGGCGGCTCGAAAAGTCCGAATGGTGGGGTAAACGCTGTGAGAGGTATAAGCTCTTCTGCTACTAGTATCTGGTGGTAAGCGCGTACGAGGTCCAACATGGTGTAGATTGTGGTGTATTTGCGACATTGAGCGAAATCCTGTATGTGGCGTACGGGATACCTCTATGCTATTGTGCACGCATTCAAGGCATCGCCATAAGGACCCCGTTCATCATTCGTCCTGAGTACAAGATGAAGAGGGGCTGCCCAACTGCTGGATAACGTACTATGCCAATAGCTGACGGTCGGGTACCAAGCGCTTTGGTCCGATTGCCTCTGGTGGTCCTGGAGACACGTGAATGTAATGTTTGGTATCGTGCTTTACAACTGGTGTCGCCTGTCAGATCAAGACATCTTTACTCAGCCATCAGGTCCTTATACGGGGAGTCCTTTGTGATAACCTTTACGCTGGGGACGGTACTCTAGAACAAGCGTACGCGCGACCTGAGGAAGGTTGTCTCGTCGATCAGAAGTTGGTTGTTCAAGTCAACGAGTATTCCATTATGATGTAAGAAATTTGCCCCGATGATTGGTTTTGAGACATTGGCGATGAGGAACTGCCACGGAAAGTTATATATATATAATAGTATATATTTATTTAAATTAATTTTAGTTAATATTTACTCTTTTTCTACCATAATTATTACTTGTGTATGCTTATACGTCCAAGAAACAACAAGATTTAGATAATTATTATGTTTAGCAAAGATTTTAATAACTATTCTTATATTTGCCTTCAAGCGTGACAGCTTCTATTCTCCCTCCGTTGTATAGACTTGTAACTAATTAATATAAAATAATGCACCGTTAATTGACAAATTCTAGTTTAATTTCCTCTATAAATGTATAACAACTACAAAATAATGTTGAAAAGAATATTGTTACACAATAGTTATATAGCTGAACTCAAGCCGTATTTGATTCTTAGTAGCTAATATAATTTAATTATTTATATTCTGGACCTTAGATGAGGTTAGTGTAATCTGGATGGTGCATGAATGAAAAGTCGCCGGTTTAAGACTTGAGTTGTATATTCTCTAAGGAATAATTTTCTCACAATATTTTCAGCTATGCTACTTGTTTACATCTCTTATTAACATTGACTTATATTTTGGAACATCTATATTGGGAGACTATTTAATTAAGAAGTTAATTAAGTAAGAAGTTAAGTTTCTACCATAATTTTACCAATTATCCTCCGTCAAATATGTGTCATTGCTTAAACAACAAATGGAAATTGTTAACTTTCTTGTCCTAGCATAGACATAGGAGAAGAAATGTGGTGAATGAATGTACATTTCTATAACATATATGTAACCCCTAGAACACAAGTTTTCCATTGCAGTAGCTGGCGTCTACGAAGGAAAGTATTCTTGCATTGCACGAAGTTCCGGCGAGCATGACGCCACGTCGCGTGAGCATTTCATTTTCCATACATTAAGTACAACCCCTCCATGCTTCTGCAACCCTCCTAGACGTAGCATTACCTATTGTTACTCCCTTCCCTTTTATTACAGTGATGCCAAGTTGAATACTGCGTTGCATTAGGATATTATAAAGAGTGGAGCTTACCTGCACAATGTGGCATTTATAAAGAAATGTGAACGAATCATGTAATAGGGTTAAAAAGAAAATTTGAAAAGTAGTTGTTTTTAAGCATTTCAAGGGACAGTTTGGGGGTTGAATTTTGTTCACATTCATAGGGAGGTGTATGTCACCACCTAACCTGGTCACTTCAACCTGTCAAAATATCTTTCAAATAGTTAAAATGATTATTTAGCTGACAAATAGTTACGTAATCGTCCTTAAACAAACCTTCAAATAAATACGTGATAAAATAAAACATAATAAGCTATAGTGTATTATTAACTATTACATTTTCTACTCTATGTTATTATGTCTTAAATTAAATATCTATTTTAATTTTACGTTATAAATAAATTGCAAAACCAAAATTTCATTTAAATTACCCTATTTTGAATAAAATTATAAGTTCTTATACCCATACGTGTTTTTTTCTGTCACTGTCTCTCTAGCACCCTGCCCGGACGCGCGCGTGCGTGTGTGTTGGCCTTGTTCTCTGTTATTTCAACATGGATATTGGTTGTGTTTTTAGTAATAAAGATTTTTACTATACTATACCCTACTATATTTTTGCTAATTTAATTTATTGTTTTACAACACCTACTACTTTCATCTGAAGCTACTGTATACTTTACAAATGTTTTGCATGTACATATTTACATTTACCTTAATCCCTAATAAAAGAGTTTAATTTTGTTGACATATTTCAATGTTTTTCATATTTTCTCATCGGTGTTTATTTGTTTGTTAATTCCTAATTTATTTGTTTCTACATTCTTGTTTACAAAATATGTCGCAATCTGTCAAACCGTCTGATTATAAATTATAATAAATTGTATATGCTTTCGACATACGTATAACTAGTATACAAAGGTTGTAGAGTATATGTATACAAAATAAACTCTATTCTATTGATAAATGTTTTCCCGCAAATATAATATTTGCTATATTGCCATCATCTTTGAGTAATATAGAACAGATATTATTTACCGTAGCATAGTCTAAATCAATGATTGAGTTAACCTTAGACAAATTATAACCTTACGATGGCAACACATTTGTCGAAACTTTTATGAAACTACACATTTTTTTGCGAGAATAGTGTGATAGTATATATGTACTTCATTATATAGATCTAATTGAGTTTTAATTATTTTGTATCGATTTTATTATCAACATAAGGCAATGGATAGATGTGTGGTGTGATATTTAGTGAAATGTTTTAAAAATATATAATAATTCGAAGATCTCAAAATCTGTGAGGATATCAATATCTGCGAAGATATTTGTATCTACGGTAGAAATTACTAAGGATGGTAAAGAAAAATAAAAAATAAAACATAGAGTAAGGCAGGGGCGAAGAGCAGTAAAGAGACGGAACGGAATATGGTGAAACGAAGAAATAACAATAGGACGTAAAGAATGAATATATAACATCTACAGCAAAGAGCCTCTTGACGTACGAGGCAGAAACGTGGGTAATGTCTCAAGCAGACAAGAGCAACCTAACGCAGTAAACAATGAACGCTCTTAGGAGATCATATCAAATCTCTAGAACATAGAACGAATGAAAGCATTAGAGACATGGCAGAGAAAAGGGAGACAGTCGTAAAGGATATTCAGAGGAAACAGCTGATATGGTTCGGACACGTAAAGAGGATGTCGGAGCAAAGATAACCGAAGGTTGCTATGGAATGGACGCCTCCAGAGAGAAGAAGAAAGGGAAGACCCAGACTAACATGGGGAGACACCACTGGTAAATACATGAGTGAAAGGAAAACTTTATTCATTATTAGTGGAACACTGTTGCAAAAGGAAAGCATGGAGTTAAAGGTTAGAAATAGGAAAGCGAAGACAGACTATAAAACCGATTATAGTATATAAATTAATAATATAAAAAAACTTATACGCATTTTTCAACCACGATAAAGAAGGAGTGGTGTCTTTTCTACGTGATAAACAAACTTATGTAAGCTGTTTAGAAGGCAGTGGCTCAACCGCTAATGAATGGCACATAAGTAGAGACAAATGAGGCCGTTACCGAACGTAAACAAAAGCAGTTAACGTTTTTTTATGTAGGCTGTTAACTGTCTATGATCATTGGCGCTGACATTATTACTTGTCGGCCCTTCTCGCGTAAGACTAACGACGTCGCGACGCCAAGAGAGGAACGTCTGTTACGTTTCACTCGGGTATTTTAATACAAAATAGCTGTATAGGAAAATGTCATCACTAAAGGTTAAAGCAGGCCTGCTTTGTTTCAGGGATTTGTTTGTTGGTTCGTGCGAGAGGGTCTGGATGTAAACATAGAATAGGTGTATTATTCAAACATGCTGCTACAGTAAGATCCAGGGGGCGATGAACTTTTATTAAATAGAATGATTACGCTACTCCCCCATTTATTCAGTTTTATAATTCTTCTCGGCCAAAAAGTCTCAAGGAAACTATACATATTTAATAACAACACAATTTTTCATGTGCACGTTTAATTTCCCCAAACACACTTGATATTCTATTTCTTGTTCGAATAGATTTTCACACTTAATAAACAAGTAATATTTTAAAAAAATTATCGAAGTCAATTTCTACTCAAATCAACAAAGAAAAATGTTATTTTAGCTACTTTTTACTAAAATATTACCATTAATATAAATAAAGTAACATAACCTATGCGTTAAAACAGCTGTTCTGCTACATAACCTATAATATAAAATCAGCTGTTTTATGAAATTATATGTTATCACTTATTTTAAGATAAATGGAGAAAATAACAGTATTGCATACCTTGTCCATTTTGTGGAAAATGTTTCTCCCATATAAAACTAGAATAATTAATTATATTTAATAATGAATTGATATTCGAATAAACAAGATTGTAATAACGGTTGAAAATTTGAACAAGATATGTATAATGAGAGTGTGAACTAATAGAATGCAATGAATGAACTGTAAACAGAATATAATAGAAACAAAGATTTATCTTTTATTAATTTTTTTGTAATAATCTACCAGTAAAATGATACCGCTAATGAAGACAATATTGTTGTCGAATCGCGATTAACTGATAATAAGCGTTTTATTGTGAGACTGTAAATATTTTTTACAAAAAATTAAATTACAAAAAATAATAAACAATAATAATAAAAACAAAATAATATCATTAAACATAATAAAAACTTCACAAAAATTTGAACTTAAAAAGAAGTATTAAATTTCACTGTCGGCAGCTCAAACAATATTACGAGTTTAGTTGACAATTGAGTCACATAGAAATAAAAGTCAATTTTAATTTATTTTAAACACCGTTTTTTGACTTAATTAGAATTACTTCTGTATTTTCTTTGTCATCAATCTCAGCATAGGAAATAGGCATAGATGAATTAGCCTCTCTGTAGTTAGTTATTAAGGTTTATTATTACTAATTGTTAGAGTAAATTTTTTTTGAATTTGTTAATTTGACTTGTTAGATTATGTTACAATAGACTAGAATATAACGTTTCAATTTTATGATGGGAACATTTTATCTTAATTTTTCTTGCTTGCATTATTTTGCATCTAAAAAGAAGGATATTTCTGTATAATATAAATAATATAATTATGTATCAAACAATCTTGAACTGTATAATTAGTATATAATTAATGGATTTATTCTATACCTATTATGCTTTATACTATAAAAATGTAGGAGGAACGATGTTCTTGGTTATACATTTTAAAAATATAAATACAATATATATTACGTCGAGGTAACATTAATAAGTAATAACGAAAATAGTGAACATTGTAGTAAAAATATATAAAGGGAAAAGTAAACAAAAGTAAAATATAAAAGTCAAATGTGCAACAACATTTATTTAAATTATATTGTTTTAAATGTTTCGTCAGGATATTGTTCTGAATATTATTAATACTTAGATAAATGATAGGACAATGGGGGGGGGGGGATGACTGGAATGGACAGACGTAGGGGAAAGCTGTTTGAATGTTTCATCGAGAAGTATCATACAGTACTCCTTTCATGAGAGTACCCATGTGCTAAAAGCCAACACCATGAAGTTTTCTCCCATTCACCATTGGGTGGAAAGAAGAACAGAAAGATAAATAAAGACAGGACAAAGGATATAATTAGGGTATTGTGTGAATGTGAAATATGATTCTAGTGGAAATGGTTGATTACCTGTAAAGGTCTTTGTTTCTATTGGGGTTCCATAAGTACGTTAATAAAGGTGTTCAATAACGTTGTTTAAAGGAAATTTCCTGTTCAATAAGGAAATGTAGTTTATTTATAAACAAATAAATAACTACACACAAACTCACAGAACAATGTTTTTTCTCATCATACGCGTTTCAATCACTTATGTCATCATCATCAGTGATACTACAAATTTACAACTGCGGCTAAACAGTTGACGCATAACATGTCTTATTTATACAGAAATGGTAGAACTGAGTCCGGGCGTGTCCAGATTTACAATCACGCCTAGGTTTATATAAAACCTTTTATAACAAATAAGAATAACAACAATAAATACACAAAAACCTCTTAACCACTAACCTGCTTTATTTTACCCTTATGTACGTTACAGTTACCAAGTAACCATCCTCAGAGGGATAACATACTGTCTTTGTATGTTATCCCTCTGAGGATGGTTACTTGGTAACTGAAACGTACATAAGGGTAAAATAAAGAAAGTTAGTGGTTAAGAGGTTTTTGTGTATTTATTATTAAATTCAACCACAGTATATTCCTAATAAATAGTAAGAATAACCATATTTACATGAATTCAAATAAGAATAATAATTATTTTGAAAAATATTTTGAATTTTGAATTGGCTCAATTCATTAATAACAACTATATTTTAAATAATTTTGTAAATAAGTTTTAACAAGCATCTAATTCTTAAAACTTTTTATATTCGTCGTAAGGGTTACGTTAACTATTTTGAGTTCATAGCTCTCTTCTAAACAGTGCTTCCCCATAGATGATATTTCTGCGAAAAATGTTATTTTGCTATAATTTCTATACTTATTTTAGTTTCGGCTATTTATTTCATAGGACACGTTTCACGTTTTAAAACTATACACTCGTAATTTATTTTCATTCGGTGTTTGGTGTTTTTAGTTTCCAAACATATTTCAGAGGGTAGTTACCCTCATGCGGTACTGTCATTTATGTGATATTTTTACCCTCTTCTCCCTCTGCTCTCAAAAAGTACTCCTTAAATTATTAATTTTCCTCTGTATCATTTTATTGTGGATATTATCTAACATTATTTTATTAACATAATTAAACTTTACTACACCTTATATATAAGCTATATGATTATTATAAACTTATTTTGAGAGAGGTAAAGTAATTAATCTATACATCAAAGAATTTAATGCTACTGACAATACTTAGAAGTACGAGTAGTTTATTTGGTTTACGTTTTTTAAAAATTAATGGAGGGTTGTTAATTAAATGTTAGTAATTTCTATCCCTTTTATCTACAACTAAAAGAAATTTAATTTAATTATAAATAGGAAAATTAAACCTAAACATAGTTTAATTCTTTATTTTAAGGAGAAATAAATGGTGAAAGAGTGAGGTTTAAGACTATTAAATTTAATTAAAAATCCTCTTAGATGGATGTAATAATATAAGTGAATGAAATGAATGTTAAAGTATTTCAATCAACATGAATAATACGCCGCGGGAGATAAAATACTTATTTCTATAAAGGATATCTTTTACACTTGAATCCATGAAAAGCAAGTCAAAGAAAGTAGAAATGCAAACGCAATCAATTAAGATAATAAATTCAATTATATGGAAATAATAGTAGAATTTCTAAAGTCCGTCGTCTCTTGAAACCCTTTTTAAAATTCAAATTAGCTCTTATTGTATTATGGCCGTACAAAAACATGGCTGTTTAACACAGGTAGAGACAAAAGCTGTTGAGGTGAGTCTTACACAATGGACTTGAGAGGGGGATCAAACTTGGCTGTAATTACATTTTTTACGCAAACTGTGTCTACAATGAAAGCGTACTCAAACTTTCGTTTTGTTAAAACCTTCTCTGTAATATTTGTTCGTGAAATATTGTAAAATATTATGAACGTAATCCTTTTAAATGTGAACCATAATTCCGTCTTGACTGTGATAAACTAGTGTCTGTGAATTTCTCTAATTGCTGGTTATTGTTTTATTATAAAACAAGTAATGTAAACAAAATATTATAACGTCAATTACTACATAGGTGAACAAAGCAAAATTTTGAGTTAATTTGTATTAAATAATTTTACAAAGTAATATAACCTATGCGTTAATACACCTGTTTTAATACATAATTTATAACATAAAATCAGCTGTTTTATGGAATCATATGTTGTCATTTATTTTAAGCCAAATGGGACGAAATAAATATTGCATACCTTGCCTTTTTTATGAAGTTTTCCACACATATAAAAACTAAAAACTTCCATTAACTAGATGAAATAATATTTAAAAAAAACTGTATTGACATCAAGTGACATCCACTAAGTTTAAAAAAATGTATTTGAACTTAAGTGGACGAATAAAAAGTATTTTATTAACGATTGAAAATTTGAACGAGATATAAACAAGGAGAGTGTGAACTAATAGAAGGAATTTAAAACGATTATTATTCACTTTTGCTCAAAGAAAATTAAAATAATTTCTTATAACCAAGTAGTATTAAAATATTTCCAGAGTGGAAATGTTTAGAATATTTTGTTCGTTTGGAGAGTGTTTGACATTTAGAATAATTATAAAAGTAAATATTATAAAATAAATTTGAGTACTTTTTCTTGCTTTTCGTAACATCAAAAGTTAAAATGTTTGATAATGGAATTAATCCAAAACGAGAGAGCAAAAAATAATGTTGTGATATTAGGAAAGGCAGAAACTATACTTAAATGTATACCAATATTACTAAAAGAAATAAAGTTGATTATATTAAGAATTATCTTTTACAATAAAGATTATGATGATTTTATTATTATAATTTATTATTACAAGATCATTCAGCAACTTACGAGCGTATCATTTTTGACAAAGATGACCCTCAGTGTATGCGCTATTGCCTGCAAAACATTGCCTCTTCGTCGTCTTACATGCAGGCGATTTGTACAACCCGCCATTTTGTAGATTGTGTAAGTTATATATACCATGGGCAAGCAAGTTTCACTTGCCTCTCTATAACCTTCAAGGACAGCTCGTTCACTGACTGCAGTCTGTGCTCCCTGCTCTGCAGTCTCCATTCTGAGGATCCTCCTCTTAGGTAAGGTCGACCCGAACCGGATAAACATTCACTTGGTGGACCTGGATGGAAGGGCTGTTCTTTTGGTACAGAAAACAAGGAAGTCCAAAAGTTTTCATTGGTCACTAGTAGGTCTAGAAATGCTGTCGAATCCGTTGTGTCGAATTGGAGGATAGTCTCGTCTCAAGGGCGAGTAGGTGACCAGTCCAGGCATTACAGGAAGACTAGCGGGTGAAGACTTACTTCCACTGGTAGTAGCCAAATCCTCCTCTCTGAACTGACGCTATAGTTTGATTTAAAACAGAATAGGATTCTGCGTATGTGAAATCGACCAGAGGGAGTGGGGAATACAGCCGTCTGAGCTAATAGGGAATTCACATCTTGCTGCGTGGGTGAGCCTTGTTGCCAATTCGACATTAAACTTCCGTTCGTCGTTCAGTGACGTCGTAACTGCAGTAGAGTAATTTACTAGTGGTGTAGCTTGACTCGTTCTGCAATTTCAATCGCTGGTAGTGGCGAATTGACTGTCAATGGGTTCGAAGTGACAACATCGCATCCCTACCCTGCCACAGACCCATCCCTATTCTACTTTAAATCAAAGTATAGTCATAAAACTCTGATTTTAGTTAACCCCAACATTCATGAGTATCTCTTTGCTATTCCCGGGCAATGGGACTAAACGTTCAGTGGTCATGCTCCTCCTTCATTCATGTTTTACCACTTGTACCTTCTTTTTCTTTTTACAAGGACACTGACACTTGTCTCTCCATAGAGTGTAGTTTTCGAAAGGCGGAAGAAATTATTTGTTGTGGCGATAGCGCTCATATTGCTCCATTTGTAGGCTGGTACTCAGTCCCGGCGTTATTGTAAAGCCTTCGAGCTCTTTTCGCTCTCGACTACCATCTAGTTACGCCAAGACCTCTTGTTTGGGACTGACGCTTGCTAGCCAAGACTCAAGTTTAAACTTGGTAACGTAGAAATGCTAGGTTTTAGATAACACACCATCGCTCTACCATAATGAATATTATTAAAATTGAGATTTATTACTAATATTATGTTTTCACTGTTTCAGGTTTTGGGAGTCGTTTCGTTCGAGTGGTAAGCATAACACATTCTGAATTTTCATCAATTATACAAAAAGATTTGACAATTTAGCAATGTTTGGATATTCCGTTAAACTTAAGTATTAGGGCCTATCATATAAAGTTTCTTTATGATTTGTACTTGCGTTATGTACCAAGGCAATTATTTAATAATAAAACACATCTCGTAATTACAACGCGTTTCAGTAACATTCTAGTCGTCATCAAGGATTACATCTAAACTTTACTAAAAGTGATATAAAAACGTTTTTCAATACTTTTTTATTCTCTAGATGTAGATGTTCCGTAATAGAGGGCGTTAGTCTAGCTTACGGCTGCTTTCATTCACAGGGAGTTACTGTAGTAGCGAACCTTAGGTAAACTCCATGAATCAGAGAATAAGGTGTAAAGCTATATATGTATAAACTAATGTATATTTGTCCTTTCAACCAATCGATATGAAACTTTGGGAAATTTTAGAATACACTCCCGCAAAGGATTCTGGCATAGTAAATATCTTGTCTACGATATGTGGCGTGCTTGTATACAAACAAATAAAATTCAAATGAATACTAAATTGATTTAGTCTTATAATTTTAATTATAACTTTTATAATTAACAAATATGCGAATTCTATTTATGTTATACGAAATAGTGTGAACGAATATATTTGCAATAAAAAAAGCACAATTTCAATTGAATTTTATCATAACGAGTAACCTTTGCACTCCTTTCTTTTGATATCACAGTCACTGCTACGCGTTTACGCTTAATCTAGTATCTTATAACTAGTCTTATTTGGGCACTGCATTATTTCGCTGATGAGTTGCATAAAACAATTTCCCAATATGGCGCTGTTATGACGCAGGAGTGCAAGGGGAATATTATTGTAGAAGAGATGGGGGCCATTAACACCAGCAGTTTCTTTAAAACACAAAAAAGTAGTTCTATATCTCAACTTTACAAACTAAAATGACTACTACTGACGTTATATTGATTGCATATCCCCTGCTCTATTTTATAACTACTTCTATTTAGCAAATGTATTTATCCGGTAATAAATATTTTTATTTTACTAACAATATAAACAAGTTGTAATTCCTAGTGATATACACATCGCCTTCACATGATATTTCATTGGCAGTTGGCATTACTTTTCTGCTAAAGTGAATACATCGTGGTATCGCGCCTGCTATTCTATTGCGTTGTGGCTTTGTTTCAACGTTTGGTGATTGATCAGTTTTAAGATGTTTAAGTTTATTTTAATTTCTTTTTTTCGCGGTTGTGCTGTTATCAGTTACATATTAAGTGTCAATTTATATTATCTTCATATTTATTTTAATTGCCTATTGTTTATTCAAGTTTGTGTTTTCAGTTTGCTGTAATTACGACTATTTCGAGTGTAAGTTGTTGTCAGTTTCCCGTTAAGGGGAGAATGCCACTTTCACTCTGCCACGTTAATTAAATGGAAGTTTTAATGTTCAGTTAGGTACAGTTATCTCTAAAACGATTAAAGATATCCTAATGAAATTTTTAGGCAATTATTATCACTATGGAAATACAATACTCTAAAAATATCCCATATAAAAGAATTAGGTAACTGTTTACTTTAGCCATGTAAGCGATTTTCGAGCGAAATATTTTACTGGCCGATGCAGAGACCCTTAACGAACACCAAAGAATAATAATAACACTCTGGCCAAAGTCCCACAATATTAAAATTTTTGAAAAAAAATATTTCATCCCCAAAATTCAAGGTCACCTAAAACCTTACGAAATCAACGTTTTACCTTGATTTGTTTACTTTGAAACAAGCAAATTGCCTCAATAATTATTAAAACTTACTAGTGATGCTACAAAAATTACAATTTGTAACAAAAATAACACCTTTAACAGAACAGCACATACCATTTACATACAACACGTTTCACCAAACACACTAATTTATAGAATTATAAAACTTGCTAAATCGTTTATTTTTTGTTGCTATTTTAAGTTAGAGGATGATTGAAAAGTACAACTATTGAAGCTCTCGTTAGAGTTTTGCGTCTTGCCATGCAAGCAACGCCTAAGAAACTCAATTTTGGTGAGGTGTCGGTATATGGGCTTTATAGCTAACATGATAGGCTCAGCTGGATAATTTTCATGCTCATAAATAGTTTTTAGCTTTAAAGATTTACTATAGCCACACCAAGAATCCATTCCCTTGGGGCATAACTCTGATGCTGATGTTTTTTGTCAGTCGATAGTGTGTGAAATAAGTAGCCCAGATAGCTTGTTTCATGTCATCAATGTCTGTGGGGATATTCCTGATGGCTGTCCTATTATATCTTGGTAGCTGGTCAATTTTAGCGTCTCTAATTTCAACACCGGAAAAGTGGCACTCTCCCTTTAAGTGTTAGTTTTATTATCTTTACGTTTATTTTAATTGCCTAATTTTTATTCATTGGTGTTTTAAGGTATTACTAACATGAGTTTAAAAGATAAAAAAAAGTGATGTGTGGTTTTTTTTGCGATCTGGAGTCGGAAGACAGTGCTAAGGCCACATGTAAATTTTGTAGAAAACTAATTTATGTTTTTACACTATGAGACTTCATAACTCTTCATTAAATAGTGTAAAGTTCACATTTTCAACTTTAAAATATGTCATTACATTTATCTGATAGGTTTTAATGCTTTTAAAAATTCCTATTGATAAATCAAGGTTGAAGGTTTTGTGTAGCCTATTACATTAAAACAGAACTTTTAAAAGGTTTTGCCGTATGACCAAGATGTTAACTAAATTAATTATTAGAGAACTAGCATGTATGCTAATATAACTTGAAAGAATCGAGAATCGACTAAAGAATCAGAATCGAAAGGAAAATTTTAGAATCGGAATCGAAAATTTTAGGAATCGGCCCATCCCTTATATGTAGTACTTTTTAAGTTTTTTCTCTGGAAATATTTCCCTTGTAATAGTCTGTAGTTTTAAACAAAATAGGTTTACATGTTTCTAGCTACTAATCAATAGTTTTAAAATCTAAATTGTACGCAATTGTCAAAATAACTTTTAGTCTGTGCACCAGCCACGTCACAGTTCTTAGTTATAACAGCTGACAAGTTAAAACTTTGTTATTATTCTAGTTGTTGGTTGCAAGCAATAAACATTGAGGGCACTTAGAGTAGTTGAAACACGTTTTTAGAGTATTTTTAGAACCAGCCACGTCACAGTTCTCAGTTATAACAGCTGAAAAGTTAAAACTTTGTTATTATTCTAGTTGTTGGTTGCAAGCAATAAACATTGAGGGCACTTAGAGTAGTTGAAACACTTTTTTAGAGTATTTTTAGAACCAGCCACGTCACAGTTCTCAGTTATAACAGCTGACAAGTTAAAAGTTTGTTATTATTCTAGTTGTTGGTTGCAAGCAATAAACATTGAGGGAACTTAGAGTAGTTGAAACACTTTTTTAGAGTATTTTTAGAACCAGCCACGTATGTCACAGTTCTCAGTTATAACAGCTGAAAAGTTAAAACTTTGTTATTATTCTAGTTGTTGGTTGCAAGCAATAAACATTGAGGGCACTTAGAGTAGTTGAAACGCTTTTTTAGAGTATTTTTAGAAAGTCCTTTACTTTATTATCATTCATAGTAATAATATACCATAGCAGTTGTAACGGACTAGGTTACTTGGGAAATGAAAATATAAAGTTTTATATTACAATGTTATACAATTTATTAATCAGTGACAAATTACAAAAGAACAAAGACAGCAATGTGT
Organism: Prosapia bicincta; assembly: GCA_036971475.1. Lineage (NCBI taxonomy): Eukaryota > Metazoa > Arthropoda > Insecta > Hemiptera > Cercopidae > Prosapia > Prosapia bicincta. The sequence continues at coordinate 236,292,509 of JBAIZL010000005.1, read as the reverse complement.
CGAGTAATTTACTTTTAATTACTGCTAGTTATTCCATACATTTTAATTACTTATTAACCTTTAAAATTATATTTATATCGACAAGATAGTAACTTAAGTTTTTCCAAATTAATTTTGAATTTTTATTCAAAGGACAATTTCTACCGTTCATGTGTTAACCGTTTATCATTTAAAATTCAACTTAGGTAATATTAAAATACATTTTCTTTATTATTATCTAAAACGTACCTGATTGTGCACATCACTTATAAAACACTTTAAAACTTATTAAACATTGCCCATGGCTTTTGGAATCACTAAACACTTAACACATCGCTCTTGCAAATCAGCGCACTTAAACGAAAATGATATTAACTTTTACTCATTTGAAATACATAAATAATCGCTTCTGACTTCTTCTTTAGCTCGTTAATAAAATTTGGTACCGGCCTTGACATCTTAAAATTTGGAATACTGGAAGCTTACAAATTTCTAAATTATGTCCGAAAATGCCATTACGTCTGTTCTGTTCAAGAACCTCTGTATGAGTGGGCCTTCTGAAGGGGCACGCCAACGGAAATTCCCACCCTCGGTTATTATTTTGAATTTTTTGATTGGTCCGTCAGATCAGGCGATATCAGACCATGCTTACGTCACATCGAGTGATGTCAGTTTTTTAACTTAAGCTACCAACTCGTACGATATTTTACATTTTTACCCACTAAGGGCGCTACGAAACTTAACCTAGAATTACAATCGTACCAAGAAAACAAAAATTTTCTTTTATATTCGGACGATACAATTATTAAATAAAAATTAAATATATAAATAAATTTATATGGAACACCTTATTTCTAAGAGTGTTACACAGTGTGAATCTTAGTTTCAATTATATTTATGGATAACAAATGTTTTAATAATCGTTGATGTTACACCATTCATATTTTACATATTGTTAGTATTGTAAGATTTTAAGTCACAAACATTTATAAGAGCAAACTACTTCGTGTAATTTTAATTTTCGGTGTTTAAAAGCGTATTTAAAAATTTCATCACACTAAAATAAAAGAACACTGAAAAATGCATAAAACACTTTATAGTTCAAAATGAATCAAACCATTTAACGTGTAGTTAAAGAAGTCGTCCCATTAGACAGGAAAACTATACCGTATAAATGTGCAAACGTTAAGGAGAAAATCGGAATAAAATATTAAAGGGCAATTCGAAAAGTAACGCGAAGCGGCGGCTGTAAATACGCGAAGGAATTGAAATCAAATAAAATTGGGGAGATGAAATAAAATCACTTTTCCGTCGTTTATAGCGCAGCCATTCCACTTGTTTTAATTTAGTCAAACCAAACTTCGTTAGAGAGGCGATAATTCAGCTATTTAAATGCATTGCCTGCATTCGTCGATGGAGATTGTATCGGATACGCTGATTCGTTTTTAACACATTGTGAACATAGGATCCGTGATTATTGTTTGAATTGCCAGATGTTTTCAGCGACGTTCTGTTTCAATTAACAGTAACGCTCTGCGGCTGTACCACAGTGTATTAGGAATGCTGTTACTGCGGCGATATTACGCGATCTGGCGGATTTGCTTCAAAACTGCGAGAACGTTCTCTCTCATACCATTAAATAAATACTGTATATTTTTATGAAGTGCATTATAGTAAAAGCTAATATTCATATGAAGATTACTGTGAGTGCTCGACGTTCCAGGGGTTTTTATTTCATAGAATAACAATGACTGCCATAAAAGAATATTAGAACACTTTTACCAATAACAAATTTTACAGACGCACGCTCACACTCGCGCATTTACGATCAATCTAAAAGTATGTATACAAATAAAATTTACGATACAATAATTAAAAATAATAACTAACAATTAATAATTTATCAAACTCATTTCAGCATCAAAGTCATCATCAGTGATGGAAGCATAAAAACATGCATACTATAAGTTAGAAGATATATGTAAGGAAGATATATGTTATAGCTGTAGTTAATCATTAAATATATTCTAGATATTCTTAATATACTCATCTGGATATTTGAGTACATTGTTCTGTGTAGCATCAAAATGTCGTAGGAATATTGTTATATAATTAAGTACATTCTTCTGTGTAGCATCAAAATGTCGTAGAAATATTGCTACATATTTGAGTACATTCTTCTGTGTTGCATCAAAATGTCGTAGGAATATTGTTATATAATCAAGTACATTCTTCTGTGTAGCATCAAAATGTCGTAGAAATATTGCTACATATTTGAGTACATTCTTCTGTGTTGCATCAAAATGTCGTAGGAATATTGCTCCATATTTGAGTACATTCTTCTGTGTTGCATCAAAATGTCGTAGGAATATTGCTACATATTTGAGTACATTCTTCTGTGTTGCATCAAAATGTCGTAGGAATATTGCTACATATTTGAGTACATTCTTCTGTGTAGCATCAAAATGTCGTAGGAATATTGTTATATAATTAAGTACATTTTTTTGTATAGCATCAAAATGTCGTATTAATATTGTTATATATTTGAGTACATGGTTAAGGTTCATTTTATGGAAGCACAGGTTACTTTAAAAGCAGGCCGCTTATATTCAATTTTACAATAACAAGATATTATGTTTTTAGCGACTGTAGTAAAATAAAAGGACTAGTAGTCTAAATAACTGAACAACTCCCTTGCACATGCGAAATTAAATTGCAGTGTAACAACTGACCTGAATAATATGCGACACAACTAAATTACATTCTTGTCTGAACGTATGAGAATAGTTATATTTAATTTTAAATCGAAACTTATTAAAAATATATCGTTGATATTATTATTTAAAAGTATTTTAATTAGAACATTGTAAATTAATTGGTCTAGTGTTTTACTTTTCGTATGATTTTTGATAAAGACATCGAGATATAACTAGTTAGGACTAAGGGCACAATGATCTCCTGGTACTATACAGGTAAGTAGGAATGATGGTGGGCAGGACAGCTTACAAGGATTAGAGTTTCTCTCATCCAGAACAAAGAATGTTTCTATCTGTTATATTTTACGTTCCCTTGGAACCTTAAGAAGGAGGGATGGAATTACTTAGAAAGGAAGATACAATTAGTTAATAGGGAATGACATAGACAGCGTAGCTTACCTCTACCTTAAGTGAATGATTTCTATCTGAGAAGGAAGGATGTGTGTACCACCACCAGGTGGTACAACATCACCAGTACAGTATCGCGTACCTCAGAGATAGCACCAATACGTGGTGTTGTTTGTCTACACGTAACACCCACTATTAATGTGAAACTGTGGCAGAAACAAAAGTATTTACCTCATGTAGGTAGAGGTTTTTCTGTTCAATAAAACTTAATAAAATGTGCCATTACATACACACACACACACACACTCACACACATACATGCACAAACGCGCGCGCTTCCTTGGGGGCGAGATTGCGCGCGCACCTTTTATGATACCGTTCATATTGTTTTAAAAATCGGCCACATAAAAGATTACTAATCGCGTTGTAGCTCCTAAAGCACGTCGACAGATGTTAATGGCACCAACTTTTATCATACTTGAGAAGTAACCTCTTCACTCAAGTCACTGATATCTCTTGAAAGTAACGGATTCTACTTTGCTTTTTGTTCCAACTGGGTCACAAGAGTAAAGAGTTCTTTTGTTTACCTGGGCGCCTCCAGATATGAAATTGATTATTATCGCGAAAGTTAGAAGAGGAAATTAAAACTTTATCTGCCGAACTTTTCTCATTCGTTCGGAGATTTATAGCGTTCTGAAACCTCGAACGCGGGCCTTATGTTATAAATATTATTAATATCAGAAGTAGTAACGAAAACAAGTACAAAGTATTGAAAAAAACACAATATTCTTGGGCATATGAAGATAACATTTGTTATTGTTGTTTTTTTTTTTTGAGATTCGTAAGCCATAATAACTATAGAAAGTAAGTATATTAAGTATAGTAAGTCAACTGGAAATAACTTAGAAATACGTGATAAAAACCTTTTAAAAAATTATTTGAAAAATTTATCACAATGGGATTTTAAAGAGTATAGCAACCTAGAAATTATTACTATAATAATATATCTTATATTTCATATAATAAGATAAAAAACTAAGAGCTAGACGTGTTCTAATGATATGTAACTTTCTATAACTCTAAGCGACTATTTCCCCTAATTTCACTTTATTTCAGGTTACGAGTAATATTCATACCAGTAAAAGAAACTCGTTCATTAAATACATAGTAAATATCCTGGCTTTTAAGTATTTGCTTGAAATTTTCTGACCTAATTTCATTGTGAAAAACGAACAGTTTTATTCGAATCTCGTCAATATAAATTCATATCTACTGAATCAATTTCTCCTGGTTTAACATCATAAAAATCGCGTAATCCTGTTTAAATTAGCGAAAACCTGTTTTGAAAAATCGTCAACTTTAAACAAACTCATCTAATAAAATACATATTTTCCAGAAAACAAAAAAAAAATCTCATTTTGGGTTTGCTTACAAATTGCATGTATGGAAGAAATAGGAATTTATTTGAGAAATACCAGACACAAAGATAAAGTCTAAGAATCTAAATTAGATTCTAAAATACTATTTACAAACAATTTGTTGTTTTTTGTTTTCGTTCGGTTTCGTTTGGATAAAAATTGTATAGATCTTTCCGACAGGCGTTATGAATATTAAATTTTTTTTTTAGTTCACACACTCCTTAACTTTTATATTGTTCCAATTTTCAATCGTTAATAAAATACTCGTTATTTTCAATCGTTATTCATCTACTCAAATTCAAATACATTTTTTTACATTTCGTAAAGGATAAAAATTGATGTTCATAGACTTTTTCAAAAATTTATTCATTTATTAAATTTAATGAATTAATATTACTTTTATATGAGAGAAAAAGCTTTCACAAAAAGACCAAAATGTGCTATATTTCGTCCCATCTATGATTCCATAAATCATCTGATTTGTTGTTATAGGTTAGTGGTAGAACAGCGGTTTTAACGCATAGGTTATGTTACTTTATTTATATTAATTGTAATTATTTAATACAAATTTGCTAAAATGATTTATTTGACACAAGTAAAATTTGACTTTGAAATAAAATTTACTTGTTTTTGCCTCTGTTAACAACTGGCCGTATTTGGGAAGTACAAATACAAAGTAAAGGACAAAAGCTGTTGAGGATTAAACTAAGTGTAGGTGACCGCTGTGAGGTAACTTGTAGCGAAGTTAGCATGCAACGTAATGCGTAATGGCTCCAGTGGTTAATGTGGTAACAAGGTAGACAAAAGGCCAAGTACTAGCCGAATACACAAAGCATTCGTCAAGTGGGATGGAGGTTTTAAGGGCAAAACACACTATGCATTTATCAGGCCTAATATGCCATGATTTAACATGTTTTATAAAGATTCTTGATTTGATAATATGTACAGTATATTGAGTGCTTGTGCGTGTGCGTGCGTGCGTGCGTGTGTGTGTGTGTGTGTGTGTGTGTGTGTGTGTGTGTGTGTGTGTGTGTGTGTGTGTGTGTGGGTGTGCGTGCGTGTGTGTGTGTGTGTGTGTGTGTGTGTGTGTTTGTGTGTGTGTGTGTGTGTGTGTGTGTGTGTTTGTGTGTGTATGTGTGTGTGTGTGTGTGTGTGTGTGTGTGTGTGTGTGTGTGTGTGTGTGTGGGTGTGTGTGTGTGTGTGTGTGTGTGTGTGTGTTTGTGTGTGTATGTGTGTGTGTGTGTGTGTGTGTGTGTGTGTGTGTGTGTGTGTGTGTGTGTGTGTGTGTGTGTAACGTATGCATATATTTTAAAAGTAACTCTATTTTGTTTATCATGTAAACTTACACACCTTCTAGCATACTTAGTAAGGATCGTAATGATTCCATATCGCGTCTTTTGAAGGTGTGTTGATCACTTTATTTGAAGTGTGCGTGTTAAGGCTAGATAACTGTAACAGTTATCTAACGTTAATGGATGCGCTCGCTGCTATGAAGACGTTAGATCGCTAGTTAATCTGTGCTGACATCCATGTACAGTGATACATGGGCACATCTATGAAGCACCTATCGCCTCTTTATATACCCTATGCTTGCGGCTTACGTCCGAGGACATTCATATTTGTTCGTACTACAACACTGCTCAAGTTAACTGATGCTATTTCTAGCTTTTGACATGTTGAATTTGTATAAACAGCTGTTCTACATACAGATTACTCACATTCACAAATAATACGGCTTCATTGTTTAGTTTCTGCCTAGAATAATAACCATGTGCATTTAGAACTTCTTTTACCATAATTACAATTACTGCGTCATATTTTAAATCATTCCAAGTATATATAATAAATTTAAATAATTACTTGCATATTTTTTCATGATAGTGAAGTTTTAAAGTTGAAATTTATTTCTGATTCACGGTTCAGCAATTGCAGTACAGGCGTTCATAAATGTCTATCGGTATGTGTAATTATTTCTATATCGTATTAAATAAAACTAACAATGGAAGTCTGGTACAACAATGCTGTCCTGGAGAGAAGCCCCTCTCTTGCTACAGAGATTCCATTGTTCCTCTGTGTTTCAGACGGTTTGTTGAACTGGAGCGAAAAATAATTCTATTTGCACGGAATTCCGCAGATATCGATTGGAATGCTTTAAACAATTCACAGCAAGGAAACGGTGAATCTGTGAGCATTGTTCTCATTTATTTCCAATGTATTTGAAACAGATAGAAATATATAAATTAGGGTGAGATATTGTATTGTATATGTATTAACAGAATTTAACACTTTTTTACAAAACCTATTAACATAGATTGGAGATAGGTAAAGCAATTTGTTTCTAATAACCAACAAATATACACAACTTACAATTGTAAAACTTAAATTTCATACGAGTTTCAATGACTTATGCAATCGTCAGTTTTATATATATATATATGCTGATACGTATTCCTTTACGGATGGAAAAATATGATGAATAGTTACTATCTGGAGTACATCCGTTCATTCTGCAGTCCATAAATTGGCAGTTCCGACGTTTTGCTAGAATCTCATCCAGCATTGACGAGGTGAACCCAACAATAGTAGAAGAGCGAGTCTACTATTGTTGGGTTCACCTCGTCAATGCTGGATGAGATTCTAGGGAAACGTCAGGACTGGGAATTTATGGATTGCAGAATGAACGGATGTACTCCAGATAGTAACTATTCATGTATATATATATATATATATATATATATATATATATATATATATATATATATATATAAAGTTATATGTTTGTTGTAGCATCACTGATGATGGCATGAGTCATTGAAACTCGTATGAAATCAAAGTTTTATAATTATGAGTTGCGTATATTTGTTGTGTATAACCTTAACTCACAAGCCAGCTCTAATATTGTTTGTATAATTTCTCATTCATTGTAAAGTTATGGGTGGGATTTAGTGATGTAGGTTACATATAGAATTAAAGTGGTCACATCAATTATCTGTTATCCAGATGTGGGGAGATTTTATATTTTTCGCACAGATTGCTATCCGCGAATTTAAATCTCTATCCGACCATAGTGTCTCCTCGTTCCTTCAGTAGCTTTAATATAGATAGAATTATGATACGGACATTTCTTTGCACTCGTTGACGTAAGACAGTTATCGCTCGCATAATGTAGCTCCTGAAATCCCTACTATACCTAATTCGAACCCGAATTCACGACCCTTCAATATTCCTATCTTGTACGGTCCAAAAATATTAGAAAAAAAAAGTTTTAAAGTTCCTTCATAGTTGTAAATTTTAAAGTGAATCTCACAATACAGTAAATTATTAAAACTCACTTATTTGAATTCGGAAAATATGTATCAAAACAGAACATGTTAATATAGCCTACGATTTATTATGCCGCAATTGTATATCAGAAGAAAAATTCTAAAACTCTTTAATTGAATTGATGGCTAACGTAGCTCAGTTATTTGTAAAAGGTTTCCCAACAGTATCGATGAAAATTCCGTCGGAATTGAATGTCAACATTTTTCTTTTGTTTCAAGTATCAATTTTCCATTTTCTCGTCAAGGAAAGCAAATATGGACCTCAATATATCTTTCAATAACTTTTATTTTTTCCCAATCAGTATTAAAAGCAAACAACGATTGGGGTTAATCATTTTTATACGGAAGACATTTATATTGTTGTAGATTAATGAAGCCTTTATAAAGCCTATAAATGAAACGTGCATATTTTCAGAACTTGGAGATATTTTAAATGACATATTTATTGCAACTTTTTCTACTTAACTTTTTCTTGAAAATCGAGGTAATAAAGTGAATATATTTAGACATAAATATTGTTAGAATTTGAAACTACTATGACACCAGCAACATAAGTAAATGTAGTGTAACATACTAGCCTTTTTTACTGGGGGTAAGTATTACTTTATTAAAAATGTGTGTTAATTACTAATTTACAAATTAATTAACCTTACTTACCAGGGCTTCTAGTTCTAACGTAATAGCTCAGGCAGATACTGTCTGTCTATGACGCTCTTCAATCTTGAAGCTAAAACTAGGTTACTTGTGAAATAAGAATTTAAAGTTTTAAAACACAAAGTTAAACAATTTAATAATCAATGACAAATTACAAAAGAACAAATGACACCAATGTGTCGAGTAATTAGCTTTTAATTACTGCTAACTATTCCATACATTTTAATTACTTATTAACCTTTAACATTTATATATATCGAGAAGGTAGTAACTTAAGTTTTCCAATTAAATTTTTAGAAATGAATATTCAAAGGACATTTTCTACCGTTCATGTGTTAACAGTTTATCATTTAAAATTCAACTTAGTCACCATTAAAATACATTTTCTTTATTATTTTCTAAAACGTACCTGGTTGTGCACATTACTTGTAAAACACTATAACGTAAACACTGCACATGGCTTTTGTACACTTAACACTTAACACAGCGCTCTTAAACAAAAATGATATAAACTTTTACTTATTCGAAACACATAAATAATTGCTTCTGACTTCTTCTTTAGTTGCGTTAATAAAATTTGGTACCGGTCTTGGCATCTTAAATTTTGAATACCGGAAACTTACAAATTTCTAAGTTATGTCCGAAAATGCCATTACGTCTATTCCGTTCGGGAACCTCTGGAGAAGTGGGGTCGTTTGCAAGGACGCGCTAACTGAATTTCCCACCCTTACTTATTATTTTGTATTTTTTTATTGGTGTTTCGGATCAGGCGATATCAGACCATGTTTACGTCACATGGCGTGATGTGCTTATTACTCTAAGTTACTAACTCGTACGATATTTTTCTATTTCGTCCGCTAGGAGCGCTCACCACATACGCTAGATTCACAATGTGCACCAAGAAAACAAAAATTTTCTTTTATATTGGGACGATATAATTATTAAATAAAAATTAAATATATAAATGAATTTATGTGTAACACCTTATTTTTAAGAGTGTTACAGTAGCATCCTTATTATTTAATAATTAAAACGCCGTAACCACAAATGAATCTTTTATTTAGTTCAATTCTAATGTATAATCAAATTCTAAAGTCATTGGTTACAGTAAGACCGACACTATGTCTTGCCTATCCAGAGGTAGTACAGATTATTGTAACAGATTTCTCTTACGCTGATGGTTTCCAATCGAAATACAGAATAAGATTTAACTAAATAAAATTTTCATCTGTGGTTATATTTTTTTTATACCTAATACGATTATACAGATTCCTAATAAAATATCAAGAAATTTAAATCATTAGTCATCGGTCATTTATAGCAAGTATTTCTGGAAGTAGTCCTTCGTATGTTTCCATTGCTCTAGATTTTGACCGCTTCCAAACAATCCTTTTGATAACGTAGATACAGAACGATTATGGCCGCTCTTCATTCAGCTTGAGTACAACCGTAGTTATAGTGTAAAATGATACGATATCGTTCAACTTTATTGCCGTCTATCGTAGCTCAACTCCACCTCGTTGCACTGTAACAAGTTGACGTTAGATCCGGGTCTTTCCTGTCGGTACCCAAGTGCTAGAATTGGCTCATCGTGTACTTATGCATTTGCTCTTTGCGGTGGATCTTTGTCCGTTAATTTTTAGTTTGTTAACACTTTGCGTTAACTCTTTGTACGTTGGATATTTGCGCATTGGTTTTTTGTGTGTTAGCTCTTTGCGTCGGTTCTTTGTGCATGACTCTTAGCGTCGGCTCTTTGTGTCTTGGTACTTTGTCTGTTAGCTCTTTGCGTTGGCGCTTTGTCCGTTGACTTTTTTCGTTGACCTATTTTATGTTAGCTATTTGCTTTGGTTCTTGGTGCGTTGACTCTTTGCATCGGCTCTTTGTCTGTTATTTCTTTGTCCGTTGACTGTTTGCGTTGTTTTATTTTATGTTAGCTATTTGCTTTGGTTCTTGGTGCGTTGACTCTTTGCATCGGCTCTTTGTCTGTTACCTCTTTGCCGGTTGACTGTTTGCGTTGACTTATTGTGCGTTGCCTTTTGTATGTTAGTTATTTGCGTTGACTCTTTGCGTTAGCACATTAAGTCGTTTTAAACATCTTTTCTTCATCCTATTTACAAACAAGTTTTCATTCTGGAGTAACTGAGTTAAATGTTTATCCACAACTCTTTGGAGGACGCACTAAGCCTTCATGGGACGAGTTGTTTTTATTCCCAAATGTCTTTTCATGGCTTTTAACTAATGCAAAGCTCAGAATATCATTGGTCAATAACATAACGTATTTAGACATATTTTACCTGTTACAGGAAAAAATCTTATTTTTATTATTGCCTTCTAGAGTCCATGGTCTATAATCTATTTCAGATTTTCCTTGAGATAGTAACAATATATTCTTGTATTTATAAATTATATATAACCATCTGAGGGTTTATAAAAATACAGTAACATATAAATAAGTGTAATATGTTTATTAGACAAAATAACTATGCCACAGATTCTTTTCGCTTAAAAGTGAACCATGGCATTAGTAATTCAAAACAGAAACGTGAATTTAAAGATTTTTAATGGTTATTCGTATTTCAAAGGGTTTAACATAATATGTCATTTAAACAAATTTACAGTGAAAATCGCATGCAAGGTCTGGTCAATTTAAAATAACAAATGCAAGCAGGATTTGGCCGACTGGATTCACTTGCAGATAACTTATATTGAAAAACAAATATAAGATTTGGTAGAATAGCGATAGAAACGTAATATGTGGTCACTTTACACTTTAGAAGCTAATTTCTGAAGTCTCAGGTGTATAAACAACATATCCGCATAAAGCGAAATGAGTAATAACCAATACGGACTTAGTTAAAAAATGTTGTGCTCAGTCTATGTGATAAATACTGGTTTATGGTGATGTCTAATTAATTAAAGATGTAAAATAAATTCACGCAGGTTTTATCGTTCATTTTTTACGAGTGAAATATTGCTGCAGAATAGGAAATGGGAGACGAAAGATCGAGATAGATAGAGAGAGAGAGAGAGAGAAAAGAGAGAGAGAGAGAAGGATGGAGAAAGAGAGAGAGAGATAGAGGGAAGGATTAGAGAGAGAAAGAGTGAGAGGGAAGGATAGAGAGAAAGAGAGAGGGAAGGATAGAGAGAAAGAGAGAGGGAAGGATAGAGAGAAAGAGAGAGGGAAGGATAGAGAGAGTAACAGAAAGAGAGAGAGAAGAAATATAGACAGGTAGATTAAGAGAGGGAAGGATTAAGGACAGTGAAGAGCGGGAATATAATATATATATATATATATATATATATATATATATATATATATATATATATATATATATATATATATATGTGTGTGTGTGTGTGTGTGTGTGTGTATGTATGTTTGTAGAGAGAGTGAGAGAAGGATTAGATTAGAGAGAGAGAAGAAAGAGTTAGATAGAGGGAAAGATTGGAGACAGAGAGAGAGGGGAGATAAAGATATATAGATAGATAGAGAGATGAAAGAATTATATAGCCTATTTATAAATACTAGGGGCTTGTAGGCGCAAATGTCCCTGTTCATATTGGTATAACAATGGGACACAACGTGTACTTAAAGAAAGTAGTTTTTGGTCACCATTTTATGGTCTGGCGGCTTATCTTATACTGAATTAAAAATACCTGCGATTTCATCTGCAGATATTTAACTTCGCATATCCATAATAATACTATCTACAAATCTTAGTAGATGAAGGTTGTTCACTACCTTCTTGATGAGTCATTGCTTCTGAAGGCTGTAAGTTTGCCTATATAGATTTTCAGATAAAATCTAACCTAATGTTAACAATACATCATGTTTCATTGTCTCTATCTTATTTCAGTTACCTTGTGAGTGTCTATTAAGTAAAGTTGGCCATAACAGGGATCTTCGCCAGTGTGTGGTAGTAAGTCAGATATAAAACGATGGATTTGCCCTTGAACTTTGAAACAATATGGAACCAATTACAGGAATAATTTTTTTTGTAGCCGAAAAAGAGCCAAACGCTAATGCATTTAAACAGTTGCAAACCATTTTCAATCAAACGTCTAAGTCCAGCATAAGTTTCTGGCTGTGGTAGGTAAACTAAGCCATTGTGATAACATGACATGAAATAATTGTTTGTGGATTCGGCGTGAAAATGGAGTTCCCCACAATGCATGCATTCTTCATTCATCAAGCTTACATTATACGATATTCGCATTATGTATATAATTATCAAGTATTAATATTCTTCTGAAAGGAGGGCTATTCCCAACGTCATTATGTCTAGCAACGTTATTGGTTTAACAAACAGCTCTTATTCTCTCTGGATTGTTTCTGTAGACCACCCCCTCTTCTACGCGGCCTCCTACACACGTAATCTTTATTAATGTTAAAATACTTGTTTGTTTACAAATCATAATCATCTGTTTTAATTGCAATGTATACACACGACCTGCTTTCATACTGTTAAAATATTTGTTTGTTTACAAATCATACTCAGCAGTTTCTCATTGCAGTGTATTTCTTATGGAGATGTTTGGTAACTTTAACTTCTTTAAAATCCTATAGATGTTGTAAATTAAGAAATACTTATATTTTCCCCGCTCTTTCGTGTCGATATCTTTAATTTGAGGAGAACATCTCCCAACTCTTTACTACCTTACAAGCTCCCACAATCTTTCTCTCAAACTTCAGTTTACGAAATTATCTGTATATATATATATATATATATATATATATATATATATATATATATATATATACACATATATATATATATATATATATATATATATATATATATATATATATATATATATAGAGAGAGAGAGAGAGAGAGAGAGAGAGATATGATATACAGAGAAGGATTATATATATATATATATATATATATATATATATATATATATATATATATATATATATATATATATATATATATATATATATACATTAAATATGGTGATATGTTTTCTTGTTATATAGTTAATAAATTAAAAATATTTCAAAAACAAGAATACTTTTATTGAATATATTTATTCAAAGCTTTTCGCCAATAAAATAGTACCAGCATCTTCAGGAAAATAATTATCTTCAGATTAGGTAATTATTTTCCTGAAGATGCTGGTACTATTTTATTGGCGAAAAGCTTTGAATAAATATATTCATTAAAAGTATTCTTGTTTTTGAAATATTTTAAATTTATTAATTATATATATATATATATATATATATATATATATATATATATATATATATATATGCGTGATCGTCCTGTATTTTAAAATGAGTGCCCTCTTATAAAATCCATATTGTTTGGATATCGAGAACGCATAAGGAATCAATTGGTTACACATCGCCAACAATTCAAGAAATATGTTTCATGGCATTACTGCACGGGTGTAATATGTTAGTGTAAGTAACACCTGTGCCCCATTGCCCCGTAATGTTCTGCGCTAGCGTCTATCATTGATTGCTATATAATGTTTCTATTTATCCGCATTTTGCCAACAGCGGCGCCATATTCCTTTTAAATGCCCACACATTTATCGCAGTACATTTAAAAATCAATTACAATGTCAGCTTTTTTCAGCGAATAGTTTAAAGTAATTTTGTAGGGAATGGATTTGTTCGTGTAATGTAGTATTTTTATGGCAGCTCACAGTAACTGTATGGAACTGAATAACTTCATTTACGTTTCATGGTCTAATCTCATGATGATTACTTGATCTCTGTAGGAGGCTACTAATGTGAGGTTTGAGTAATGAATGTAAGAACGGAGTTTTACATTAATCGCAGTTTTGAGCTTAATAACTGTATTTATTAACTGTATTGTACATTTTGGAATTCATTGTTAGTGTAATTTTTATATTTATTTATATCATAGTTTTGTGTTTTATTGATATTGTCCTTTTGAAATTCATCGAAGCCGTAGTTTAGTGTTTGATTATTAGTGTACTTTTAGGATTCATTCTTATTGTAATTTTGGAGAAATTATATATTGCTACAATTAAATCAATATAAAGTTTTTCCTATGGTAATTCACTATACAAATCCGAGTATAAATAAGCCTAAGTTGCAACATATTTAGTCTGTATGTTTAGTAGAAACTGTTATATAAGTTTAAAGGACTTGTGTAAAAAGAAAAGAAATTCTACATAAATCCAATTTATAAAAGGTTTTATTTCAAAGCATATCTTGCTCATACATTAAGCTCGGAAGCAGAAACAATTCCAACTTCTCCATACTTTCTGGCTGTCACGTATCTAATGTATATTTGCATAATTGCATTGTGATGTTGTTCCCGCAAGCCCTAACAAGATCTGTTGCCCGTGTTATCACAAGGAATAGAATTTGTCAGCTCAACTGGAAATTGAATCAAGAAATTCGTGACAGATTGTCAGAATGGTGCCCGGGATCAGTTTACCCGAATTGAATGTCAACATTTTTGCATTGTTTCAAAGAGGAAGTTTCCATATTCAATTCAAGAACAGGTTTACGTGGTGAAATGATGTAAATTCAGACAAATTTAATACATAATTTTTTGCTTCTGAGTAGAAATAAATCCAAATAAGCCATTTTTATATTTTTAATAGTTAGGTATTATTGTCGTGAAGTAATTTGCCTATTATAAATATATATCAAACCAAATAATACCTAATAATTTGAATCATTCATATATTTAAAAATGGACCCAATATACAATTTATTATACAGATTGCATAAAATACATATTAATAATGAAAGTAAAATTAGAGCAAAAACGTTATTTATTAAATAGCAATAGAGAATGGTTATAAAAATATTAAGTGTATATAAATTTAATCGTAATATCTAAATAAAACAACGTAATAATTTAATTTTCAAAAATAATGATAACACAATATGGACATTATTTACATTTACTGGTAATGAAAGAGAAATATTGTGAAATTGTTTAGGAGCACAAACTTAAATAAAACTAATAATAAATATAATGACCAAAAATAGTAATAATAAAATTATTATTATACATAGAAAAAACGGTGTATCAAAGTTATAATGCTATTATTGTAATAAAGGTTATATTGGGCAAGCTAAGAAAACAAGTTAAAGATAGATATAAAGAGCATTTTAATACTTATGAAAAACCAGACATAGGCTATATAAATCGAACCATTGTATCAATCATAATCATATAAATTTTCTAATATAGATAATATGATTCTTATAAAAGAAATTAACAAAGGACCAAGAATGAATATTTATGAAACCTTAGAAATATATAGGCCTAAATAAAATTTGAATAACAAATTGATAAATAAACAGATACAAATAAAGTAAAAATTAGACAATATATCTAATAGATTTGCAACATACTGATTGTTGGCTCTACCTAACTCTTGTGTGTTTGATATTCTTTATTAATCGTGGTGATGTTGATACTGTAGGCCAACGAAAAGCTTCGAATTGTATAATTCAATAAATTATTCTTATATTTATATTTCTCTTATTGTTTTTTCATATATATATATATATATATATATATATATATATATATATATATATATATATATATATATATATATATATATATATAAAGAAATATTAAAAAATATATGTATTAAAAGTATTCTTGTTTTTGAAATATTTTTAATTTATTAACAATATTACAAGAAAACATATCGCCATATTTAATATATATATATATATATATATATATATATATATATATATATATATTAAATGTTTTATTGTTGTATATATCACTACAATCTTTCAATACAAAAATAATAACTAAACTTGAAGCTTTTTTCCAATATTGGTTATAATAGGTTTCTTATAATTGAAACATAAGTTGGGGAAAACCGTAGTTGGGAAAAATTCTGGTTTGAATTTATTTTCAAGTATGAGATGGTATGGTAATATATATATATATATATATATATATATATATATACAGTGTGTGTGTGTGTGTGTGTGTGTGTGTTTGCTCCGTGTAGATTTCTGTTGTTACAGCATTATTCTTCGATGTCAGTCCCAAAATCGCGTCTTTTTCTAACACTCTTGTCTCCAGGTAGATTTCTTTTGAGCATGTCGGGATGATAGGGCTACCATCTTACCACGTAATCTTGTTGGATTTTATATAGGTTGTGATAACGCTTTCAAACTTCTTTCCCGAAACTCTGGCCTAATCAAACGTTTTCAGTGTTGTTATCGTTTCTTCTTTATTTTTTATTTTAAAATTTTGAACTATCTTGGTTTTACCTTTTTATTTTGTTCTCTATTAGGGTATTCATACTTTTAATTTTTTTTCTTAAATATTCGTATTTATCATAGGCTTTGTTTTTTCTAAGCTCCCCCATAAACATTTATTTTATCTTCTTCGAGTTGTTGGTTATTGTGAAGGCTCTATATTTTTTATATGTTTTTTATATATAAGGTCATATACTTCATGTTTTGTATAACGTATATGTATATGTTTTGTATAACTTCATTAGTCATGCTGATCTTCCACAAACTGTAATGTGCCAAAGGTGCTAATATCATAAGAACCCATCTATACACTGACATTTCAGACACAATTGTTTCTGACAAGTGGTCAAGTATGGCCTATGTGTTGAGTAATACTTAAGTATTTTCTCTCGAGGTTTAGCTCAGATCAGCGTTAAATAAGCAACATTTCTCTCTTTAACCTCTCATTTCCTGTGACATGGAGGTATGATTTCCTTATCTCTTCTAACTTCATCTCACTCTTTTTCACTTAACCTCTTCCTAGTCATTTCCCAATAGATGTCAAAAAATAAGCTTATATCAGGCATATCTCTCTGTCATGTTTATAAACTTGCCTGAAGATGGAATCAACAAATATAAATAATAATAATTTTAGTATAATTGTGACAGGTAAATGACATGTTAACGTCTATGATAGACCTAACTAAAATACTACAGCAATAGTCGGGATCAAAGTTCGGAGAAAACCAAGTATATGGACTTTAATTTTATTTTTTGTTTTAAAGGGTGAAAGAAATTAAAATATAACTTAATGCGGAACGGGTGGTTTGTAAAAGTAAAAATGATGATTCTTTGACATCGTCTTACATAAATGTAACTGTTGGTAGCGAACTTTATAATATAATATAATAATGAAAACACCATCCAGTGGAGTGCTAAATCAAGGTAAAATATTCACCCTGTTGGAAGGCAATGAAGCGTGCTGCTGATAACTTTGAAGATTGCTGGAAGGGGGATGCCTCAGTACGACGAACTTGAGACTGATGTCTTGTACTAAAAAATCCTGTAAATACACTCAAATTGATTGCTAAAGAACTTGATTTCATTTGCTTTTGCACGCTTTATAAAAGTGCTTTCAAACCATTTAGAAAATGTAATGTTACTTCTTCTGTTTATTCAATGTTTCAATCATTAAAATTTTTTTTTAATAACAGCACCACACACACACACACACACACACACACACACACACAAAAGAGCGCATGCGCGCAAGCAAGGAGTAAAAGAGAGAGGGAGATAAGGAGAGAAATTTTCAATAAATATATTTCTATTTCTAAAATATTTCACTATCGAATAAACGATAAAGATCATTAATATTATTAGGTGTTCTTTTATAATTAACAGAGGGAGGGGTAAAAGAGAAAGATGAGAGAGAGAGATATAACACTATTTTTAAATAGTTGTTGAATATTGCATTTATATGTTGTAACACTCTTAAAAATAAGGTGTTACATATAAATTCATTTATATATTTGATTTTTATTTAATAATTATATCGTTCCAATATAAAAAAAAAATTTTGTTTTCTTGGTGCACTTTGTGAAGCTAGCATAGATAGTAGCGCCCCTAGCGGGTAAAAATGTAAAATATCGTACGATAGTAACTTAGGGTAATTAACCCACATCACCTCATGTGACGTAAGCATGGTCTGATATCGCCAGATCCAATGCACCAATCGAAAAATTCGAAATAATAATCGAGGGTGGGAAATTCCGTTGGCGTGTCCTTGCAACGACCCCACTCCTCCAGAGGTTCTTGAACAGAACAGACGTGATGGCATTTTTGGACATAATTTAGAAATTTGTAAGCTTCCAGTATCTCAAGGCCGGTACCAAATTTTATTAACGTAACTAAAGAAGAAGTCAGAAACGATTATCATATGTTTCAAATAAATAAAAGTTTATATATTTTTTTGCTTAAGTGCGCTGAATTGCAAGAGCGATGTGTTAAGTGTTTAGTGATTCCAAAAGCCATGGGCAATGTTTAATATGTTTTAAAGTGTTTTATAAGTGCACAACCAGGTACGTTTTAGATGATAATAAAGAAAATGTATTTTAATGTTAACTAAGTTGAAGAATTTTTAATTGATAAACGGTTAACACATGAACGGTAGAAATTGTCCTTTGAATAAAATTTCAAAATTTATTTGGAAAAACTTAAGTTACTATCTTGTCGATATAAATATAATTTTAAAAGGTTAATAAGTAATTAAAATGTATGGAATAATTAGCAGTAATTGAAAGATAAATTACTCGACACATTGGTGTCTTTTCTTCTATTGTAATTTGTCATTGATTAATAAAGTGTATAACATTGTATTTTGAAACTTCCAATTATTATTTCACAAGTAACCTCAACCGTTACAATGTTACATAAATTCATAGTTAACCTGCAAAAGTTATTTGCATTCTAATTGAATTAATAAGAGATATGTTACGAGGAAAGACACATTTTAAGAATACAAATCAAGAATTTAATTATTTTATATGAGTTCCAAAATAAAGAATAAATGA
Source organism: Prosapia bicincta (assembly GCA_036971475.1). Lineage (NCBI taxonomy): Eukaryota > Metazoa > Arthropoda > Insecta > Hemiptera > Cercopidae > Prosapia > Prosapia bicincta. Next base: position 236,273,246 of record JBAIZL010000005.1, on the reverse strand, counting down.
ATAAATAAAAATTATGTTCTAATTACACTCGTGTTAAAGTATAATCTCTTTGATTAGGAAATTAACCAATTTTAACAGTTTTGCGGTTAATTGAATTGTGGTATAGATATGACATATCCACTCTCAAGATGGTTTCATTAATGAAATGTATTAGACATAATATAATCTAGAAATAGGTATTTGAAACACAGAATTTTAACATCACGTGGATTAATCACTCATTTTAAACACTTTGAAGGTAAAACAAGAAAAAATAGAAATTTCACTATTAGACTGGCTAAAACTGTAAATTACGTAAAACTGTATTTATTTCATTTCGTTTTGAAGAAGATCGGACCAAATTATTTTATCACCTATCGGGAAAATTTATGTAGAATTTACCAGTTTTGCCTGTTCCATCCGTCATCTTCATGTTTCCATCGGCTTAAATGTTGCATAGAGAGATGTAATTAAAAATTTGGAGGTCAAGTAGGACGACCAATTAGTATAAAACTATTATTCTTCTGCGCAGCGCTCTGCACATTTCCCCTAGGAAGTTTTCATATATGTTATTATTATTACGTAACTGTCCCGATTCGATTTAGAATGCTGTGGAGTAATATTAACATTATTTTATTGAATAAAATGAGAGAGAGAGAGAGGAAACTTTTTGAAAATGTTATTTTTATATCTGAAAAAATTTTCATTATTTTTAAATGAAAAGGATTTCCGTCAGAGTTAAGTTAACGAATTGCAATCAACATGGAGGAGATGGAGTTTGAGAGATAAGAAATAAACTTTTTGCAACAAATTAAAAATGCAATGAGATTTATTATAAAACGTCTAAATTAATTGTAATATAAAATATTTATATTATAACATTTCACATACTAGACATAAATTGTCTTTTATTTTCTGTTAACCACACTGTGTGTTCTTGTGTACCAGTCATAGTGTTTAAGCTAACAAGCTGCAAAGTTCTGTGCCATTGTTGAGAAGTACTGTTTACTGAAATAGGTCATTGCTCGCGTATCGATACAATCCCATCTCCTCCGCTACGCGAATATGAATATGCATAAGGGGTTTAGTTGTACTGAGTATATTATGCTGCTTCACTGCGCGTATTTTAAACACCAAATGTAGGGTCACAAGTACGTTAAATTGAAATACGTCATCCTCTTCTTACTAATAACACCTACACACCGGGGTAGTAAAGCATACTTCTACTGACAGTCAAAATACCACAGAATGTACTTATATAATTAGGCGAGTTGAAGTTTGATTACTTTATGTAAATTAGTCACGAAATTTCATAAATAAACAATTGTTAGAACTAAGAATTTATTTATTAACCAATTCTTTAAATCGCATTTATTTATAGCTTTTACTTTTAAACAAAAATAATTAATTTCACGGAATATCAAGAATATTTATTAGATATAGATCGTTCAACTATCAAAGCTCATCAATTAATTCCTAAATTTCTCTACCCTGACATATTACCATAATATCATAAACAGATGCAGTAGGGGGCGTTTTGGACAGTATACAGTTCTATTACTGTTGTTTTATTATTAAGATGTTTTTTTAGTGTTCTATTTGACTTGTTTTAACGTTTTGTATCGCTTTTTGTTATTTTACAAAGTTTTATTTTATGACTGTTCGTATTGTTTAGTTGACGTATATCTGCGTATTTTACAAACTAAACAGAAGCTGCAAAAACAAAATTAAATTGGCTTTATTACTTTTAACGCTTTACATTCATACGTAAAACCACCTGATAGCTTTATTTGTGTAAATTAAATAAGGATAATGTAAGGATCTATTATCTGTGTAACTATCTTTCGAGAACTATTTTTCTTAAATCCCTAACAAGTGTCAATAAATACGATTATCTGTGTTCTCTATGAACAATTTAATTTTTTAGTAAACTTAATTTCATTTGAAATGACGTAACTATTTGTAAGAGTGTATCTGTGATTGGTGGTTTTAAGTAAGCAAATCTGTTTTGCTGTTAGTGTAAAGCTAGTATATATCGCTCCTTCAGCCAATGCCTTCCTGACATTATTTTTGTTTATGTGCGCAGCATCTGTGTCTGGCGTACTGCAATATCTGCAGCTTTATTATACAGTGATGCAGTAAGTATACATTAAAATGCTTCCAAACGTTGTTATGTTTAATGTAACTCATTATACCAGCAATATATTAACATAATGTGAAATAAGTAAAATAAATAATTACATATAGAGTTAATATAATAGGCCTTTATAAACAATTAGTCGTTTACTTATAATACACTCCATCTTATAAGCATTCGTTTTCAAATCTTCTGGCCGGACGGTATTTTAGAAAAACTTATTGTTATTCCAAAATCCACCTATATTTTATATATCCAATAAATTATCCAATTATATAATCCAATAAATTAAAGAAAAAATGTTTACCGTAAAAATTAATTTTACTCTTTTTCTACTTTTTTTATCTGTATGTCTGTTGTAGTGGTACTACATCGGCATCACCATTAAAATGTTTTGTCTTTTTTTCTGTTGAAGGTTTTGGCCGATGGGTAATGGGACTTCTAACTTCTTCTCTACTGAGAGTCTACTGCCGTGCCCATGGCACTTCACTTGTTTTCTCTTTATGTTTTTTGTTTGTTTGTTGCTCCTTCTGATCATGCCACTAACAACTTCTACTTATTTTCTTTTCTTTTTTAGAGTTCAAACGCCTCGGCAACATTTTATTTTCTGTTGAGTCTTTGGCCCGTCCAGTCATGCCATTTCTAAAGTCTCCTCATGTTCTCCTGTATCTGTGATTAGGATGTCGTGCTCATGGTGCTATTGTAACACCTCCTGTTGATGGTTTTCCTTGCTCGATCATAGTGCTCCATCCCCTTCCAGCCCTGCCTCTTCTCAGCTGATATCGCATTAGGTCGCCTAACCGTTATCATTCGACCCATATAGCCGTCTCACACTGACTATAAAGCCTGCTAATTCTATTATAGTTTCTTATAGACACATGTTTTCTGTTTTGAATTGTTTTATTACCCTTAATTTTATTTCACTACACTAGAAGTACTTTATGTCACAAATTTTTCGATGCCCTTCAACCATATTCCCTATCGATAATTCTCGGATAATTTGCTGCGACTAAACGCCGTATAAAGTAGAGTGACCATAAGTCTCTATATTCTCATATTGATTGGTTCACTTTAGATAAGCTTAGGTTATTACACACACACACACACACACACACACACACACACACACACACACACACACACACACACACACACACACACACACACACACACACACACACACACACACACACAAACGCACGCACACACACACACACACACACACACACACACACAAACGCACGCACGCACACACACACACACACACACACACACACACACACACACACACTGTACGTATAAGGTGTTATCAATACATAAATTGGTCATTGTAAGGAGGAGGGATGTCCATTTCTCTACACGAAGATATTGATTCGCATTACAGAAAGCCATGTGTTCGTAAAATCAATACCTCGATACACCAAAGAGATCCCTATTACTCCTCTGAAGGCCAAATAATTGTTTAGCTACTGGTTATCAAAGCTATCAGATTGAAATTTATTCAGTTTTATTCCCGCTTGTGTTATTAAAGTCTTTGAATTGCTTTATTAACAGACACGTGGAAGGTTTTCATTTTTACACTACATTAGAGTCGTTTTAAAAATGAAATGTTTTCAAAGTTATCATCTACAGTTTTGTAATACCTAGTCATGTATTAGTGTCTGAGTTTTTGTTATTTATTTTGTTATGGGGTTTACTACAATCAAGGGCCATGGATTAGTAACCCTTATAGTCAACTTTATAAATAACCAATCACTAGCAAAAACCGACTAAACAATATCGGTAATTCTTTATTCGTTATAAGTGTTAAGATATTTACATTTTGACAAAGCTTTATATTTACGATAAACATATATAGGGAAGTGGAATGTTTTAAGAAAATTAAGGTAAATTATACATTAATGTTGTCAATATTCAGAACGAACGTTTTTCCAAAATAACGTAAAAGAATAAGAGCTCTAAAAAACTGAAAAACATTTTTACAACAAATCCATTACTAAAAGCTGTAAAGTAAAACTTAAGATTTTAAAAAATCTATATCAATAGATGAACAGAGATACAGACCAGAATAGATGAGTTGATAGTTTATAGGCATAGGTTGTTCATGTTGAACCGTTTGCAGCACTTAATTTTGATTTTTGGTAATGGGTACAATGTAGTTAACTGGCCTTGGTAGAATCCGAAATGTAGTGGACTATACAAGTTTACTCAAATTTATATAATATTTATAAACAATTTAAATGTACCGGGGGAAATATAAAAATTGTTTCTTGAAAGTATTATAAGTAAACGAGTTTTAATGCTATAAAAGTGATTATATTAAATATTTTAAAAGAGAACATATTGTAATAGTTTATTGTTTTATAAATATTTATCCTCTATAATGTATTTATACGACTATTGCATTTGGTATTATTATGCAAGGTATATATTACATTTTGATATTTGTTCTAAGCTATCTGGATTCTAACAAATTTATTGTATATAATCTATTATTCATTCGTAATATTGCTTACGTAAAAAAGACTATTGGGAACAGCTCGATTCGAATAACTTTACACTCTTAATTCCTATGATTTTTATTTTATTCAGTTGCTCTATCCCAGTGTGTTTTATTCTAGAATGCCAGTTAAATTTAATTAAAAAGAAATAAGAATGTACTATTCATAGGTTGCAGGTGCCACATCCGGAGGAGGTGAACCGGATTTGAGGGGGGAATCAAAAACATCAGTTCCCTGACTTTACACTCGGTCTAATCATTCCGGCAGTTTATAATCAAATTCACTTCATGTGAACTTGTACAATTTTCCTACCGATCGATGCCTGCGGGAGGCCCCAATGCCTAGTTTCTAACTCTGGCTATCACAGCAAAAAATCAAAATAAAATAAAAGGTAGTAACAGAATAATCAAATTCAAACTCAGGTCTACCACAAAGAATAATTCCTTTGCCAATATAAAAAGTAATATAAACAAAAACCAATGCATTAAAACAGCTGTTCCACCATACAACCCATAACATGAAATTAGCTGTTTTATGAAATAATATATTATAACTTATTTTGAACTAAATTGGATGAAATAAATATATTGCATTCATTCTCCCATTAATGCAAAATTATTCTCCCATCTATGAGCAAAATTAATTTATTAAATTTAATTAATGAATTATGATATGAAAAATCAGTAATTACGTCATTTCATCCACTACACTACAAGTTTAAAAAAATGTATTTGAACTTTACTGGAAAAATAAAAAGTATTTTATTTACGATTGAAAATTTTAACAAGATATATAAATATAGATACGGGAGTCTGAACTAATAGACGGAATTGAAAAAAATGGTAAAATGGAAAATGCAAACCAATGAGAAATAAACAAACCTTACGAAATAACCACAATGGTGACATGTCAATTCCAACGCAATGTCACAAAAAATAATTGAGTTTAAATAAAAATAAATAGAACTCTAAGAAAATGCACTTCGACAAAGTATTGAATACATTTCGATAGAATCGTAAAATATTTAGTTTAATTTTTGTTGCTGTTACTTCCAACAGATTTTGCTGTTTTTTCTAGAGAAACAAGCTTTACCCTGCGCAGATGTAACATCTCCGTAATAAAGGTATATGAAAACAGTCGCGAATATTAATGCAACACTGTGTCGAAATTTCAAAGCAATCATTGGAAAAGTTTCGGAGATTTGAGAAACAAACTTTTACATTTTTATTTATGTACATTTCGAGTTTTAAAACGGCAAATTATTCGAACACAGCGCGATAGTCAGTTGGTTTGCAAATATTTGACGTGGATTAGGCTCGTGTTCATTGAAAGTTTACCAGGTGTACTCTAGCGGCCGTCATTGTAACTGCATTATTGGTTGTCCCGGGCAATATAAGGATTATTGTCTTTGTGTAAAAGCTTATAGCATCGTTCTAATCACCGCTGCAGAATTAATATTTTGGAAATTTTGAGGGGTGGGTAGAAACAGGGATACAAATATAAAACGCCATGCTACTATCCCAAGAGTTGTACAGTCAGATGAATGAGCGCTCATAAAACGTCATGCTACTATCCCGAGAGTTGTACAGTCAGATAAATGAGCGCTCATAAAACGTCATGCTACTATCCCGAGAGTTGTACAGTCAGATGAAAGAGCGCCCATAAAACGTCATGTTACTATCGCGAGAGTTGTACAGTCGGATGATTGAGCGCTCATAAAACGTCATGCTACTATCCCGAGAGTTGTACAGTCAGATGAATGAGCGCTCATAAAACGTCATGTTACTATCCCGAGAGTTGTACAGTCAGATGAATGAGCGCTCATAAAACGTCATGCTACTATCCCGAGAGTTATACAGTCAGATGAATGAGCGCCCATAAAACGTCATGTTACTATCCCGAGAGTTGTACAGTCAGATGAATGAGCGCTCAAAAAACGTCATGCTACTATCCCGAGAGTTGTACAGTCAGATAAATGAGCGCTCATAAAACGTCATGCTACTATCCCGAGAGTTGTGCAGTCAGATGAATGAGCGCTCATAAAACGTCATGCTACTATCCCGAGAGTTGTACAGTCAGATAAATGAGCGCTCATAAAACGTCATGTTACTATCCCGAGAGTTGTACAGTCAGATGAATGAGCGCTCATAAAACGTCGTGCTACTATCCCGAGAGTAGTGCAGTCAGATGAATTAGCGCTCATAAAACGTCATGCTACTATCCCGAGAGTTGTACAGTCAGATAAATGAGCGCTCATAAAACGTCATGTTACTGTCCCGAGAGTTGTACAGTCAGATGAATGAGCGCTCATAAAACGTCATGTTACTATCCCGAGAGTTGTACAGTCAGATGAATGAGCGCTCATAAAACGTCGTGCTACTATCCCGAGAGTTGTGCAGTCAGATGAATTAGCGCTCATAAAACGTCATGCTACTTTCCCGAGAGTTGTACAGTCAGATAAATGAGCGCCCATAAAACGCCATGTTACTGTCCCGAGAGTTGTACAGTCAGATAAATGATCGCTCATAAAACGTCATGTTACTGTCCCGAGAGTTGTACAGTCAGATAAATGAGCGCTCATAAAACGTCGTGCTACTATTCCGAGAGTTGTACATTCAGATAAATGATCGCTCATAAAACGTCATGTTACTGTCCCGAGAGTTGTACAGTCAGATAAATGAGCGCTCATAAAACCTTCGATAGCAACTTCAAATCCGTTTTGGAAATATTATTTTTAAAATAAAAATCATTAGAATGAATTAAGATATTATCCCCTTCAATGGACATTTATAAATTCAGCAATTATTGTGAAAATTCATTTTTGTGAATCACAAGCTGGTTTCTTTGAATTGAGCAAAGAAAACTGACTTTAAATACACGCAAATTATACACGACGCTCTATCTACCCCTTTTTTGCTCTTACAATATAGAAGCTATAAAAACACTTGATTTTTAACTTTTAAATTATTGAAACAAATTCAATTAAATAGCTAAAACACCGTTAGCTGTAATAGGCGTGGTCTAGAGTTTTAGAAAATGTTCACGCAATGTCCTGAGTGCCTTTGATAGTACCGTCAGTATGTCGTAGTACGGCGTCCGCACACCAGATGGCATTTTCCCCTTACACTCTTGTCATTCATGGCTACCTGACACGACACCGTGTGTGTTTTCCTGTGGACTTACGCCAAAGTACTATGTTCCTCCCGTATTACCTGATACTGATAATTTAAAAAACAGGTATCATCTGCATTATCGTCAGAAGGAGAACACACTTTGCGCACTGTTTCAGTTACTACTAGTTGCCATTCGCGCACCTAGTAGAGGACACATGAAACATTTGTGATAACTTCTCGTAAACCTAATTATTTCGGGAGTATTTCAATGTTAAATATTTTTCTGTAAATATTTTTTTTGTAATATGGCGTTTTAAAAGTAGTTTCATTCTTTCTGGAATGTCCTGTGTACTAAACGTTTTATTGTACTATATTTAAAAAGTGCTTAACTAAGTGAATACGTAATTGCTTACTTGCTGACGCGTTTCAAAACATTCGTTCCTTTTACGAAGCTACCCCTCTGCTATGTTTTATTTTAGTTGAAGCTTAATAATTAATTCATTAAATAAATACTTTACATTTTTACTATAGAACCAGGCAAAAATCGTTTTTGAAATGTAAACGAATTCGATTCAACTATTTTGGTGGTAGTGTGTGTTTCTTAAAGTTTTCTTATATAAATATAAAACAATTTAAATTTACTCTTTAAGTTTTATCATATTTATGCAATATTTAAATACATGAAGTAATCGTAAATGATAAATCTTCATGATAGGACATTTCCGTTTACTTACCCAGTGGTGTACAACCACAAACAAGTTACTGCCGACACCCATGCGCGCAGTAATTGGCCCTACCTTAATGAATGGATAAGATAGTATTGCCCATGTACCAAACTACTGGGAAACTATTAGCCCCATCCAAAATTACAGTGAAATGAATAAGAACGGTTTCACTTGAAGAGCGGGATAGAAAACCTGGCATGAAAGAAACATTGACTGGAAAAATCCTTGAGATAGATCATGCGAAACTCTGTGAGAATAGCTCTTGATGCCGGACCAGATAGATATGTATTTGCGATATTGTGTCGTTCAAGTAACTTTCATACAGATTATGAATAATTTTAAAAGATTATTTTGAGCAGTAAAAGATATCTGTCCTGTAATATTTTTAATTAACGTCTATTTTTCAAATTTTTCTATTAGATCACATTCTTTCTATATATATATAGCCTATAGCCTCAAGGCTACAGGACTTTGAGGAATATTTAAGGGTACTCGGCATTACAGCATGGAAACAGAAGGCTAAGGTTAGAAGTACATGGCGGAACATTGTTAAGGAAGCCAAGGCTCACACCGGGCTGTAGCGATACGTAGTAGTAGTAGTAGTATATATATATATATATATATATATATATATATATATATATATATATATATATATATATATCGTAAACTTTTCGATCGTTGATGAAATAGTTAATTCATCTACTCAAGTTGAAATACATTTTAAAACTTGTAGTGGATGGCACTTGATGTTAATACAGGTTTTTTTCAAATATTAATTTATTAAGTAAATTTAATAATTAATTAATTTCAGTTTTGTATAAGAGTAAGCTTTGTATAAAAGTTTTGTATAAAAGTAATTACTTTATGCTTATTAATTGTAACTATAAAATAAAAAGTAACTCAAATAGTTTTTTTGTTCCAAGTACGAATTGACTGAAAAAATGTTGTTGTTCATATCTCTTGTTACACACAGTACTTTCGCCTCTAATTGTTTCCAAACATGTAACCCCAAAATAGAACTACTCCTTGACGAACCCGATTATGTAGGAACTCGGTTAGAAGTAATATTAGTTTGAGTTACATGGAGCGAAGCGAGCTTCTTCGCTGATGAGGACACGCTCCGTTAACAAGCAAGATAACGGTGCCGCCAGATATTTGATAACATTTTGGCAGCTCCTCCTCTAGACAAATACAACTCTTGTACTATAATCTGTCTCCTATTTATAGTACCGCTCCATTCATTGCGCATCTGTCCTTTAGAACTACTGATAAAACAGGTTTATTTTTATTTTGATGGAACATTTAATTGTTTATAATGTTAGAAGTACTAATGAATAGCACAAGACAAATCAATTAGTATGTCTACCATTATAATTTAAACAAGACTTTAGGGTCATGTCATTATTTAATTATTTACTCTAGACGCAGTACTTGCCGTTTTATTTTTAATAAGGTAATAATTTTTAAATCACTAATTTCAACATATTTTTACAATTTTCTCAACATTTAAAGGAATGTAGATTATAAAAATATTTTCTAAGTAAAAATATTTTAAAAAGCATCATTCCTGTCCTTTGTTAAAATCTAGAATACAAAAGAATCAATTCAATCACCAACTACTTGGTATAATTTTCTGCGATTTATTATTAATAAATAATGCACACAACCTCTAACCACAAATATCTTAACTCACAAGTAGGCCTACATTTTGATTACAAATTAACCGCCCTCAGAGACATGACAGTACATACTGGCTAAGTATGGTTACTTTGTAACTGGCATTTAGATAAGAATAAAAATACTTGTAATAAATACACAAAAACCTCTTAACCACAAACTTTCTTTAATTTGAAAATCAGTCTTTGTATGTTATCCCTCTGAGGATGGTTACTTTGTAACTGAAATGTACATTAGGGTAAATTAAAGAAAGTTTGTGGTTAAGAGGTTTTTGTGTATTTATTATTAAATTCAACCACAGTATATTCCTAATAAATAGTAAAAATACTTGTGTTTAGAGGTTGTGTGTATTATTTATTGAGTCAATTTAAGTTTATAAAAGTATTCGTTCCTACTCCAGGTTATAAGATAAATAATTTTTAATTCTATTTACGTTCACGATTCTTCTCTTGGTATTTTTCTATAAGAAAGTGAAGAAACATTACATATTATAATTTTTTCTATTCACTTTTTGCTCCATCTATTAGTCCTTCCCCGACCACTGCTTTACTTAGTTCTCCTCAAACTTGAGCTAAATATCTTTATTCTCCGCATCTGGCATTTTCATATTTTAAAGAACGTGTCACTTTTCTGAATTAAAAAAATGATTTATTTTCTCTTCGCTATTAAAAATAATATATTTCGGCTACTTATAAATCTATCACTGTCTTTTGTTTTCATTAATGTTTTTGTTTCTTAATTTTAACCAGATTTTATTTTAAACAATGTAATTTTCTGTTAGTTATTTCCCTTTAATACAATTATTTACTTTCATTTTGTAGATATAAAGTGTCTGGTATAGCCAGTTTTAATTTCCTAAATATTCATTAGTAAATATTGCTTATATTGTTTTAGGCAAATCCATTCTCTTTTCCTTCACGTAGAGACCTCGGCATGTTGAAAATTGTAAATGCGGATGGCATATTAATTCTTAAGCTATTTATACTTAATAGCTGCATTTTTCTTTTTTAAACGTCGAAATATCGTACATCTATATTAGGGAGTGAGAAATAGTGTAACGTTCTAAACCCAAAAACAGTGTGAAGCATGTATGTTTCGGTGAAATAACGTATCAAATGATTAGAACTTTTAGAAAAATAGATTGTGTATAGATAGCGCCACAAGCAGAAACCAGGGGCGCTAGAGAAAGTTCCGTTGCGAGACGTTCCTTGTACAGAGAACTGAGTGTATATAAGAATAATAAAACATTTTATGTTTATATGAGCCTCAGCATCTGTTGCCACTTCTATTACCGCTATAAATATAAAATCAGAGGCAGAATGTATCATTCTGGACACAATACAAATATAGAAGGGTATTTCTTACAGCTCACTCAGCAATCTCCAACGCCGAAGTGAACCCGATAAACGTACAGCTCTTAGTTTTATAAAGGTATTAAAACAAATATATATATGTGTATATATATATATATATATATATATATATATATATATATAAATATCGTAATATGTATTCTTGTGTATTAATAAAGAACATAAGTCAAAATACAAATACAAGAATTATAATTGAATTTACAATTCAAAGCTTTTCGTTGGCTAACAGTACCAACATCATCAGGAATATTAAACCTGATGATGTTGGTATTGTTAGCCAACGAAAAGCTTTGAATTGTAAATTCAATTATAATTCTTGTATTTGTATTTTGACTTATGTTCTTTATATATATATATATATATATATATATATATATATATATATATATATATATATATATATATATATATATAAATAAACTTAGTTGAAAGTGTATTTGTTTATTCCAACGTTGCCAGATTGAACGTTAACTACAAATTATGCTTAAAATGTGTCTCAAGAAAGTTATTTTCGTAATAACAATAACAATATTTTATGCTGTTGTGGATGTTTGTTACAAGAAAATGTTAGGAAATCATGTTAATGTAAAAACGTTCAAGCATTGTTAGTGGAAGACTTGAGTAACGTATAAAAAGCTCATCTGGTCAGTCATATGTGCACGGTCACCCACTCTGCAAGAATCATAAAGGTTTTACCCTGAGACTCTTTATAGGAAGGGAGAATATATGAAATACAGGAAAGGTTATGGAGTTGTCACGCAGATCCGTGGTACTGGGAAACGGGAATGGTAATCCGTGGGATTATCAACGTATGGGTTCCGTGGTACTTATAACGAGGGTCAACTGGTTAAAAAATTTTAAAAAATCTAATTCTCAAGAAGCACTCTTCCGTTTTCTCACCGTCGCGTTACATTTTGATACATGATTTTTTTATTCACCACTGTGGAAGAGATTTTTTCAATTTTACATTAAATTGCCTATAATGCCGGTTTTTTCTGAGTCTGTACACTAATAAACCTTTTCGACCCTGATGTTACATAATATCTTCATATTGATGTTTGTTACATAATCATTCGTTTTGTCATATAAAGTACGTTCAAATACCCTCATATACACACACACACACACACACACACACCACACACACACACACACACACACACACACACACACACACACACACACACACACACACACACACACACACACACACACACACACACACACACACACACACACCACACACACACATACACACACACACACACACACACACACACACACACACACACACACACACACACACACACACACACACACACACACACACACACACACACACACACACACACACACACACACATACACACTCACACACACACACACACACACACACACACACACACACAACACACACACACATACACACACACACACACACACACACACACACACACACACACACACACACACACTCACACACACTCACACACACACACACGCACGCACGCGCACGCGCACACGCACACACACGCACGCGCACACGCGCGCACGCACACACGCACACACGCACACACGCGCACACACACACACACACACACACACACACATATAAATATTTTAAAACAACATAGGTTATTCAAATACGAGAATATTTTTTATTTATATTATATGAATATAAATAAATAATACTCTTGTATTCGAATAACCTATGTTGTTTTAAATTATTAAACAAGAAAACCTATTATATATATATATATTTATATATTTAATAAGTTAACAATATATATAAATAGTCATATTTCTGTCATTACAATTCAGTCATAAAAGAGTAAGTTCAACCGAGAAAAGACGTCACCTGTACGTATTGTGTCAACTCTAAGCTTTCAAGGACTCATATCATGTTTCTTTCTCTGGTGAAGCCTTTGATGAGATATAATTTCAGTGCCTTCTTGATCTCATAGGTCTACATGAAATACATGGAAAACAAAAATTATACTGTGGCATGCTATAAGAAGCACAGAGCTATCTAAAGATAAAATCTGAAACGACGGCGAAGATGGGTAGATAAAATGCTGTTTCATAAACGAAGGCTCAGCTGCGGACCATATTTTAATAAGAGGATGATCTCTTGTTTCACCCCAGACAAACTCAACAGCCCATAGTGTAAATATACAACTGGTAATTTTTTTACTTTTGTATTTACATTTAAAATCTAGGTAGAACAAGACACCTAATTTAATCTAACCTAACCTAACTTAAACTAGCCCGACCTAACCTAACTTAAACTAGCCCGACCTAACCTAACCTGGCCTAACCTAACCTAACCTAACCTGAATAACCCCGATAACTATCCTAAACTAACCTGACATAACCTAACGCACATGACCCAACCTAACCTACCCTAATCTAAACTAACATATTCTAACCTGACATAACCTAATCGATCCTGACCCAATCTAACCTAGACTAAACGGACCTGACCTAGCCTAACCTAAACTAACCTTACCCAAACTAACATATTCTAACCTGACCTGATTCAACCTAACCTAGCCAAGTCTAGTTCTGGCTTGGAATTCATTCACCGTTTTTTAAGCTTTTAGTAATTTTTTTCTAGATCCTAATGATATTATAGCATTGACGTGTTGTTATCTCTGCTTCACTCTTAACTATCTTATACTTCATAACTATGTTGTAATGGGTGCCTAAATATGTGCTAGCCCAAATAAGAGCAAAATAAAACCCTTGAATGTTGGATTAGTTACGGTCGTCGAGGTAGAAGGCAAAGAAGAACTGGCCGGGAATCTAGATTTATAATATCGTGACATGCTGGGAGTGTTATATCTATCTCAGAAGCAGAATATAATAAACTATCCTTTCATTAAAATTCTTTCAACGAGAGAGCAACATAGATTATCTGATATAAATATATCTTAATTTTATATCACAACTAGTTTCTGAGTATCTTAACAGTCACGCATATTTTATTCAAACCAGTTCCTGTACATTCACTAACTAATTCATAATAACAATTGCCATTACAGCCGTTATACTACCATTGGTTATCATGAAAAATACTTCCTATAAGAGGTACAAAGTTCTTATATAGAACAAATTAACAGATCAATGAGGACTGTTAGCCGAAAGAACTCGTTGGTGTGATATTGGGGGAATATATATATATGTAAAGATCATTTTGTTGTGTAATTTTTTTAATTTAATTTTGTTTTTTGCCTAATTTTTAAGTAGGCCTAAATACTTTTCTTGGCGAAACTAATCTGATATCGTTACAGAGGTAACACATCTGTATAGTTGTATATATATTACGTAAACGACTATTTTAGCTTAAAATAAGTGATAAGATTTACATGCAACAACTGATTTTATTTTATAAGATATGTGGGAGTGCAGCTGTTTCAACGCTTACGGTACCGTATGATATTTTATTTATTGTACATTTATTTATAAAGTTATTACACAACATTACACCAGGCTCTAACCGAATTATTTATGTGAAAATAAAAATAAAATTATCACTTAGATATTAACAATTGAGGTGTTTATATTTTCTAGTAAAAGGAATTCGATACAATATAGTTCACAAGTAAGGTACTATCGCGCCATCTTTCGGAGAATCCGTCGCCAGAATTTATCTAGTTTCTAATGTAACTTACTAAATGCGATTTTATATTAAATACAATTCCATGACATGCATTCATTATAAACACAACTGTAAAGAAAGCTCGTCACTGTAGTCTTGGCTATGTGTTTAACACAGTTACATGTGACATACTTTGTTCACTGCTGACGTAAACTTGCTGCTGTAGTTTTGTCACGAAAATAGGTTTCCTATTGTCGCGATGTTCATTTGGCGCATTATATCAAACAAACGTTTTCCACAAACAATTGCATTTACAGTTTATATCGCCGTTAAAATGTTTTTTACATTGGCCGAAGAAACGTTTTAGTTTACGATGTCTCCGATAGTTTATCTTTATTAATGATGTAAGAATGTGAAAGATACAAACATCACAGGCAACGTTAAGCTCTCTCTCTCTCTCTCTCTCTCTCTCTCTCTCTCTCTGTCTGTCTCTCTCTCTCTCTCTCTCTCTCTCTCTCTCTCTCTCTATATATATATATATATATATATATATATATATATATATAGTAGCTCACGTGAAGATGGAATCAACAAATATTAAAATATATAAATAAATAAATAAACAAATAAATATATATATATATATATATATATATATATATATATATATATATATACATACACTCGCACGCACACGCCCACACATACACACTTACACTCATACTCACACACACACACACACACACACACACACACACACACACACACACACACACACACACACACACACACTCACTCACTCACACATGTATCAAACACACACACACTCACTCACTCACACATGTATCAAACACACACACACACACACACACACACACACACACTCGGTCACTCACTCACTCACACATGTATCAAACACACACACTCACTCACTCACTCACACATGTATCAAACACACACACACACACTCACTCACACATGTATCAAACACACACACACACACACTCACTCACTCACACATGTATCAAACACACACACACACACACACACACTCACTCACTCACACATGTATCAAACACACACACACACACTCACTCACTCACACATGTATCAAACACACACACACACACACACACACACACACACACTCACTCACTCACACATGTATCAAACACACACACACACACACACACACACACACACACACACACACACACATACACACACACACACACTCACTCACTCACTCACTCACACATGTATCAAACACACACACACTCACTCACTCACTCACTCACGCATGTATCAAAAGTATTTTCATTAGTATATTCATATTAAAATTCAAATAACATTATCCGATCTTTAACTTACTTTTTTCAGCTTCAGTTCATACTCTGGTTATAATTCTTGATGAAGTATAAATGGGAGGCGTGGTGACCTCTTGCCACTGTCATAATCGGTGTTCTCAGAACCTAAAGGTTGAGGTTAGATGTCGCTGAGGACTGTCGTAAATTCTAAAATCTTCTTCATTTGGGTTATATACGGGTCTATTTTTATTCTTTTTTAAACACAACCTATTACAAAATTATTTTTAAAAATTAAGTAACAGTTCTAAGATTATGGGGGGGGGACGTTTTTTTAATCAAAATGTTCTCGGTAAAATATTCAATATACAAATATTATATTTAAAAAAAATTGAAATCCTTGTGCTTGTTCTATAAGCACAGGTAATGATTATATAATAATGAACATCAAATAAAAACATAATTTAAAGCGTTTCAATGACTTAGTTATTTCCATCATCATCGTGTCGTCGTCATTATCTTCATTACTTCATTATCATTATCAGTGGTAATAGATGAAGCAACATGTCTTAAACTACTTTTGACGTGTAATAACAACTTGACGAGGCAGTTAGGGGTGGGGGGTAAAATGTGCACCTGAAGGGTAAAACTAATACACTTTGAGATGGCGATCGTTGTCTATTGGCGGAAGTGCAGTAAATCTGCCGGGACATTAATTCTGTGGATGTTCAACAAAACAACTAAATAGAAAACCTTTCGTAAGAAAATCTTTTACAGTCCAATATTTTCGGATAACTAAGCTGTTTTTTAGACCCTCATCGTTTATTGCTTATTGGCAATATGAAGAATTTTTCGTTTGTTTTAAGTTAGTTTGTAATTATTTTAGAATTATTACCAAATATTAATTAGAAAAAATTTTACAAAATAAAAGTTGACAGTGGTTGTGTGTAGCCGAGTAGTCTAATGAGTAGAATAGTTGAATATTAAATTGGGTTCCATCCCTGGGAATACATTTCTGTCTTTTGTCAGCCCTCAGTTTGTCTCAGAATTTGAGATTCGTGCCTAGATAATAGTTGGTGCTTGAAGGCTTGAGGCAGCTGTTCCATGATAAGTTGATGGTATAAGTAGGTTCATAATTATGTAAAGCAAACGTAATACGCAGTAAAACATGAACATAATATTTTCCTTTCATATTTATTGATATATTTTTCCGACTGATGTTTCAGCTAAATCTGTTTGTAACCTCAGTAAATTTCCATCGTGACTGTACTAACCTCGGTTTTGGAGATTTAACTGCGAGGTCAAGTATGAATATTCTAGAGTAAAACTTTCCACAGAATTTCTAATTCTTCGCTATATTATAAAGGTCTTTAGTTTAGAAAATGTACGAATTAATTTATTAATTCAGGTTACTGGGACGGGAATAATTTATAGCCCTTGTTAGCCGTAACGTTCCTGAGAAATAACGGAGACATTGCGTGTTTAAAGTTGTATTTAAATTTACTTTCTAGGTTTACCAGAATTATGCATGTTCTTTAATAACCTATTCAGTTTACCAATTGCTACCCAAGGTATTTTCGAATTTGGTAAGCTAAGTAGGGGAAGATGAAAAGCAAATTACTTTAAAATCATAAAACTCAACAGTATTTTTAAAGGTTTGTGTTATGTATTACTATTTAGCTGGTTTCAATATAAAAAATACTCCTTTTTTTAATCAAATAATTTTATTATTTTCGTTACATAGATGTCTCACTTCAAAATGACATAAATTGTACTTGGAGGAACGAAATTATCGCTAACGTGCTTGGACTGGGTGGAACCTCGCAAAAGTGGTCAAGAAATTAGTAAGCGAATTATTTCTTAGGCTATGGTTTAGCTGCGCAAGTATTGTGCATTGTTGAACGCACCTTTTACCGTAGGCCACAAGGCGTCTTTATTCAACTCTAAGCAAGAGAGTATTAGATTGTGAACCTTCTGCAAGGATATCTATTTCACACATTAATAACAGGTTTACATTAAATGATAGTTTGAACTATTGATTATGACAAGAACTAATTTGGTCATAATTTGTATACGTCACACTTTCGTTGGGAGTTACTTTGGAAATTGCCTGCAATTATAACAACTCTCTATTTGTTATTACGTAAAAATTATTTAGCCAGTCTAACCTACTAGAAATATTATAATAATTTTAAAACTGTATTTGAATTTTCATTGACCGTTGTTCATTGTAATGTTTTAATGTTCATTATAAGTTATAACTTTTTTACTTTTGCTTTTTATTTTTACTTTTACTTTACATTCTTGTCATACGTTACGATTTTTGGGCTGCGCAGTTCGACACTACCCTCGACGTAACTTTTGCACTTCGACCATTAAGTTAGGGCATTTCTTGAATACTAAGAACAACCTTGCGCAGGTCGACTCACCCGCGGAGGGGCATAGCCTCAGTAAGTATTCATGTTTTTCTTCATTCCTTTGGTAGCCTAGTCATCGTGTTTTGGTGATTCTTTCTTTGGACATGACCATAATGTATGTCATGTCAACTTATTCTTCCAATTATCTTCACTTCTCTGTGTACACCTCATTTGACTAAAACATGGGAATTCTTTCTGGCTTTGATATTGCATCGATTTCCCGTTGTATTCTTGTCTTATTTTTAGCATTTTCTTTGTCTCTCATACGAATTATTTTGAATTCCATTATAAAACTAATGGTTTCCTAAATTTATTTACACGATATATTTATATACTGTAACATTTTTTTGTATTACCACCAAACAGCTGATACAATTTAATGAAGAAAAATAGTAATTAGTTTCAATAGATAACGTGCCGTAGTGCTCCGTTAGAAACAGCTGTTTTGCCTTAAACCTGATTTTTCCGGACCTCTTAAAAAAAATCAAGTAAAGTTGAGTCGAAGGAAAGTCAGGTAAGTAGTGCCGTGAAGGTTCCAATGGAAGGAAAGCCAGTTAAGCGGTAACCGCGGGGGACATCATCTGATCGATCAGTCGTCGCCCCAAAGAAGCCTGCAAACACATCCTGGAGGTAACCTTATTAATTAAACACCACGGCACAAGGTAAATCTCTCTCTCTCTCTCTGTCTCTCTCTCTCTCTCTCTCTCTCTCTCTATATATATATATATATATATATATATATATATATATATATATATATATATATATATATATATATATATCCAGAAACAAAAACCTATCATATAGTCTATCTACTTATTTAAAAACAAAATGTACGGGTTCAATCTCAACGCAGAGAGGGGTCATTAATGTCTGTGACATTTCATTTTAAAACATTAAAAGGATAAGATTAGAAAAAACTAACTGTCGGCCTTGTACACTGGCGCTAAAAGCGCGCCTAATACAGACATCTGTAAGGTTGTACTGACTATAAATCTTAGCATTTATTTATGCATTCACAACGATATCATGCAAAACCCCAATTACCCCGATACAAGATCCTTCCAACTTACAAACATTAATATTTATGGAGCAACCAAGTTATACGCCGCGCACAGTATTTTGTATCTAAATGTTAAAGTACACAGTTTTACTTGGGGCGTTTTTAAGATTTTCTGCTTCGTAGTAACACATTTTATTCATGGAAATTCCATTTCAGGAAATCCTAAATGAAAGATTTAATAAAACAGAACAACCATAACTAAGTACTTTGTTTCTTTGAGTAACACTGGTCTAATTTCAATTCATATACTCGATTAGGCACTGTTTGACGAAATAGCAGTAGTCTGTGGAAATTAATACTCAGGGTAGATGGAATGTGATAGCTATTTTTTCGATTTGAATATGTGGATACCTAAACCATCACACGCGCACACACACACACACACACACACACACACACACACACACACACACACACACACACACACACACACACAAACACACACACACACAAACACACACACACACACACACACACATACACACTGCAACGGCGCTTCCCCCCGTCAAACATCAACCTGTCGAAAGTTGCCTACCACCTAGTTACATGAGCAAGTATTAAAATCCCCTCTAATAAGTATACCCTGAGAACGTTGTCTATAAAGTGTATTTAAAGTCATGGTAAGGTCAGTGGTCTGTCATATGGTCTAATTTATGTCAGCTGAAAACACATAAAATTTATCACATCATAAATTTGCCTTACCATGCTTTGAAGGCATCTCTCCACCATGCTCCTGCTTTAGTGAGGTCCGTGTAAGATAGAGTCTTACCATATCCTTCTAAAAGAGGTCCTGTGTTTCATATGGTAAAACCTGCCAGTGAGTATCAACTCCTGGGCTTTAAAGAAAAACCAACTAGTCCTTAAACTAGCTCATAATTTATAATTTAATTTAATTAATTTCTCTGGATGGGTTGCTCGATTATCTTTAGGTTGCACGTTGATTTCTAGTTATTTATTATTAAATAAATATGACTGACTATAATAGGCTGGATTTTACTAATTGTATTGATTTTATTAATTTACTATTATAATTTACTAGTTGGGAAATAATTAAATTTATTAGTTCTGTACACAGGATTAATTCAATAAAATTTACTCCTTTGACTTTTGTTGGAAACTGAATTTAATAATAAAGAAATTTGTAACTGAAATAAATTGAATATATACTTTCAAATGGTACTATCTTAAAGTCCTTAGCTAACAAAACATAAATTAAATTTTCCTTAAATAAACTAAAATTACTTTGATATTTATTGCAGGGAGGTTGGCTAAGTTTATTTCAATTATTATAAATTTCAAATTTAATTTATGATCTTATTTTGTGCCAGCAGTTAAATGACATTCAATAAATTTACATATTATATTATTTAAACCAAATTTGTTACTAATTGTACTGCCACAGAAATCATTGATTTACAAGCTTATGAATTTATATACATATAATTTGAAATATTTTAATTAAAACTAAATTTCAAATTTTATCACTCATTAAAAAATACTAAATAATTTGATTGACTTCTATAAGTTAAATATTGATAAATATTTTTCCCAGTTTATTTAACTACTGGTTGTAACAAACTTTACTGCATTTCCTTAGATATTATGAATGAATTTATTTTACAACTATGCCTAATCTTCTTTCTATATTTTTCCATATACTTTACTATTTCTCTATTTGCAAACATTTGAACATTTTTACATAACCATTTTTATAACTAAATAATTTTGTAATTTCCAATTTTTTATTTATTTTTCAAGGAAATAAAGCCATTATTTATGATTTTACACATTTAAAGCATTTTTTTGAATCTTTGAATCTTTGGAACGTATTTCAAGATCAAATTTTATTTAATTACTAAATTTGTATAGAAATCATGACTTGCCCAAATCTCGCACTTTCCATGATACGTCCCAAGGACCAAGGAGATGACTTTATGCTTCCAGACTGGTAGTTTTTCTCGTCTGGAATTCGGTTCATCCAGGAAGCAGGAACGGACAAATTCGGCGAAGCCAGTTTCTTGACAAATGAAAATATTAACCGTGATTTTTCATATTTCGATGTCTAGTTTTCACTAGACATAAATTAAGACATACTACATTATTCCCGCACTCCGCGGCCTCGAGTTTATGCTCTAGAAATCCATTTTGGTAATTTTGCTAATTTAACAGAAACTATGACCTTTCTGGTCAGTGGCCTAATTACGAGAGAGCGCATAACGCTCAGCGATAGTTATCGTCTCTATTCCCCCACCCTCGATTTGCTTGTCTGACTTGGATTTGCCGTTTTTTCTTGTATTAACTAAAATATTGTTTATTTAAAATATTGTAGAAATTTGATTTTTTCGTAGGACACAAAACACTCCCGAAGTCATGATTTTTGTACAATTACAATTTATTTTAGAATTATAGACTTAATGATCAATATTCATGGCTTGAAAAATTTATTTAAATTATATTTTATAAATTGAGATTATTTCAATTTTTTATTGAATTGTAACGAGACATTTCAACCCGTTTCAACACACACACACACACACACACACACACACACACACACACACACACACACACACACACACACACACAAACACACACACACACACACACACACACACACACACACACACACACACACACACACATACACACTGCAACGGCGCTTCCCCCCGTCAAACATCAACCTGTCGAAAGTTGCCTACCACCTAGTTACATGAGCAAGTATTAAAATCCCCTCTAATAAGTATACCCTGAGAACGTTGTCTATAAAGTGTATTTAAAGTCATGGTAAGGTCAGTGGTCTGTCATATGGTCTAATTTATGTCAGCTGAAAACACATAAAATTTATCACATCATAAATTTGCCTTACCATGCTTTGAAGGCATCTCTCCACCATGCTCCTGCTTTAGTGAGGTCCGTGTAAGATAGAGTCTTACCATATCCTTCTAAAAGAGGTCCTGTGTTTCATATGGTAAAACCTGCCAGTGAGTATCAACTCCTGGGCTTTAAAGAAAAACCAACTAGTCCTTAAACTAGCTCATAATTTATAATTTAATTTAATTAATTTCTCTGGATGGGTTGCTCGATTATCTTTAGGTTGCACGTTGATTTCTAGTTATTTATTATTAAATAAATATGACTGACTATAATAGGCTGGATTTTACTAATTGTATTGATTTTATTAATTTACTATTATAATTTACTAGTTGGGAAATAATTAAATTTATTAGTTCTGTACACAGGATTAATTCAATAAAATTTACTCCTTTGACTTTTGTTGGAAACTGAATTTAATAATAAAGAAATTTGTAACTGAAATAAATTGAATATATACTTTCAAATGGTACTATCTTAAAGTCCTTAGCTAACAAAACATAAATTAAATTTTCCTTAAATAAACTAAAATTACTTTGATATTTATTGCAGGGAGGTTGGCTAAGTTTATTTCAATTATTATAAATTTCAAATTTAATTTATGATCTTATTTTGTGCCAGCAGTTAAATGACATTCAATAAATTTACATATTATATTATTTAAACCAAATTTGTTACTAATTGTACTGCCACAGAAATCATTGATTTACAAGCTTATGAATTTATATACATATAATTTGAAATATTTTAATTAAAACTAAATTTCAAATTTTATCACTCATTAAAAAATACTAAATAATTTGATTGACTTCTATAAGTTAAATATTGATAAATATTTTTCCCAGTTTATTTAACTACTGGTTGTAACAAACTTTACTGCATTTCCTTAGATATTATGAATGAATTTATTTTACAACTATGCCTAATCTTCTTTCTATATTTTTCCATATACTTTACTATTTCTCTATTTGCAAACATTTGAACATTTTTACATAACCATTTTTATAACTAAATAATTTTGTAATTTCCAATTTTTTATTTATTTTTCAAGGAAATAAAGCCATTATTTATGATTTTACACATTTAAAGCATTTTTTTGAATCTTTGAATCTTTGGAACGTATTTCAAGATCAAATTTTATTTAATTACTAAATTTGTATAGAAATCATGACTTGCCCAAATCTCGCACTTTCCATGATACGTCCCAAGGACCAAGGAGATGACTTTATGCTTCCAGACTGGTAGTTTTTCTCGTCTGGAATTCGGTTCATCCAGGAAGCAGGAACGGACAAATTCGGCGAAGCCAGTTTCTTGACAAATGAAAATATTAACCGTGATTTTTCATATTTCGATGTCTAGTTTTCACTAGACATAAATTAAGACATACTACATTATTCCCGCACTCCGCGGCCTCGAGTTTATGCTCTAGAAATCCATTTTGGTAATTTTGCTAATTTAACAGAAACTATGACCTTTCTGGTCAGTGGCCTAATTACGAGAGAGCGCATAACGCTCAGCGATAGTTATCGTCTCTATTCCCCCACCCTCGATTTGCTTGTCTGACTTGGATTTGCCGTTTTTTCTTGTATTAACTAAAATATTGTTTATTTAAAATATTGTAGAAATTTGATTTTTTCGTAGGACACAAAACACTCCCGAAGTCATGATTTTTGTACAATTACAATTTATTTTAGAATTATAGACTTAATGATCAATATTCATGGCTTGAAAAATTTATTTAAATTATATTTTATAAATTGAGATTATTTCAATTTTTTATTGAATTGTAACGAGACATTTCAACCCGTTTCAACACACACACACACACACACACACACACACACACACACACACACACACTCACATACACACACAATCATCGAACAGGGTACTATGGACGGCATAATACTCCGTTGATGGCAATGATACCGAGTTCCACATTCAGAATACTATGTGGAACACCATTACCAGGTTTGATATTGTGACTCCAAACAGTATTGTTGTTATAAATTCCTTTCAGGTAGGTTTTTAAATGCTTTTGTAACTGGAGAGGCGTTTATGAAATTTCGAATTATATTTCTTCTTCGGTTAGAGCGATTTTCTCATGGGTTTGAACCAGTTAAGTACCCCTCAGAAGTTTTTTTTATTTTCAATTATGCGGCCATCGTTCATGGGCAATGAATATTAACTTTTGATGGTTACTGTACACGCATATTTATTCACGCCTCTCAGTTTACTATTGAGTAACATACGAAAAGAATATTATTTACGTGGGCAATCGAGAAAGTAATAGACTTCTTGAAATGAAAAAAACCCAAATTGAAAGACAAATTTGTTATGGTCTAAATTTTAAAGCTACACTTTAGGCCATTTTTCAACGTGATCCCCATTTAAATTGGTTTACTTATCCATTTTTACCCAGTTTTTCGATTCCATTTTTTAAAACATTTCCGACTGAGATCGTAACCTTTCGTTGAAGTCTTCAGCAATGAGGGTATGTCAACCAATGTGATCCTCGTAAAAACATTTGCGCGACCATGTTTAAAACAATACTCTACTGGCCCACCTACTTTAACCCTCGTTCCATTTCCTTAAGCTTCACAAAAGTGGCGATGGATATCCAGTGCCTTGTAGTTAGTTGCCAACAAAAACCTAATCATTGAACTCACTGTATAACAGCTCCCTGTCACCCTTACACTAGTGAGCGACCTCCCCTCATTCGCACATCAAGTCCCTTACTATGTCTTGGGAGTTATAGCTGCTATATTCCTCCACCACCAGACACGACTTTGTTGTACTCCCAGCATCTATCTCTCCGCATCAATCGCAGCGAAAATTTCTGTTTGTGTAGTATATGCCATAAGGTAACATGGGCTCTAATAAAGGTTTTCATACCGCCGATATTCTGTCACGGCTCTTCGGTCCGTATTCCCGTTACGGACAATACCAACTTCAATAACCTCCGTCTTGAAGATATCGGTTTAATCCGTTAATATGAAGAGCCAGACCGTTCTTTTTTGTTAGAGTATGAAGTTGAAGCTTGCAGAATTCTTAGAACACCACATCTAAGTGGTAGACATACCAAGTGGTCCACGTTCAATAGTATAATGCCTGAAGCGATTGGCTTTGGAGGGGCATTATGATAATTAAGCAATCAAATCGTATAAGCTCATGACATAAAGGGGGGAGTCTTATATTGTATTTATGCCGTGGTAAATTTGCTATCGGTTTATAATAAATCTGTCAATCTTACTTTTCCGAATTGGATAAGTCTTACGTT
Source organism: Prosapia bicincta (assembly GCA_036971475.1). NCBI lineage: Eukaryota > Metazoa > Arthropoda > Insecta > Hemiptera > Cercopidae > Prosapia > Prosapia bicincta. The sequence continues at coordinate 236,247,202 of JBAIZL010000005.1, read as the reverse complement.
CCATGTCATTGGAAAACAACGCGTAACAAAAATTAAAATTTCTAATGCATAAATAAAATACAGTTTGTATGCGAATCAAATTATCTTAATATATATAGTAATAGATAGGCCCTAGTTATAATATAATTACAATTTAACAATAAATTTATTCTGATTTTATATAATACCAATAAATAATTATTGTCATTCAATTGCACTATTCCAGTAAAGTAAATAAATAAGTAATTTCAAAACCAGTAGTATTTTAAATTTAGTAATTTCAGTAGATAGTAATTTAAAATACAGTAGTTTAATTACGGATATTGACAATAAAAATTTGAAAAATTAAGCCCTTAAGAAGGCGGTAAAATAATTTCTGCAACGTTACCCGCTTGAGAAAAAGTAAAGGACGCTTAACTCACATATAAACGGAATTTTATTTATATATTATAATTCTCATAAGTTTATTATAATTATAGTTTTTCTTATTTTTAAACCTATAGTAGATTACCAAAAAATAATTTCAAATGTGGAAATTGCTTTAAAATTGTAACACGGGTTGAGTAAATAAAATTAAAAGCAATGTAAAAAATGTGGAGTAATAAAACATTCTTATTATTCATGCTGCCAACTATCCAAAAGATAAAATTACACAGGGTATTCATTGAGTGAAACAATTGCATCTAAGTAGAGATGCAGCGAAAATTTCGTAAATTACAAGCCGACGTATTCAGTGACTCGTTAAAGTCATCGGTAGGTTTTATTATGACGTAAACGCGATTATGTTCGGCGGTCGGTATCTTGAGAACCGCGCGGCGTAATACGGCGTGTCGTGTTTTATGGCGAAATGTTGCCGCGATGGCGGATAAGATACGCGACCGAATTGCTCTCCAGCTCAGAACGGAAATTAAAAACCTTTACAGAAACATTATAAATATTGCGCGCAACAACACTTGAAAAAGTCGTTACATTTAACTCCGTTGAGCGCGTCTGATAGACATTCGTGCGGGAAATATCTGTCAAAGTAATGCACTTGAAAAGGGTTTTTCTTTCGATTTTATAAAAACACGGTACTATTTGAAAGTTCACGATGTGGTTTTAACTAAATATATTTTTTTAAAATTCTATAACAAAATATAACATAATGAACACCGACAAGATTGTAATAAAACTACAACAACAATTAACAAGCAAACTAATACAAAGGTTACCAAGCCTAAACCCTTATTTACATTTTGATCAGTATGCCACCATCATCAATACAATAACAAAATTTTTTTTAAAGTCAATTGCTACATAGGCCAACAAGAAAAGTTTTATTAAATAATTACTAAAATTTTAATAAAGTAACATAACCTATGTGTTGAAACAGCTTTTCCACCACATAACCTGTAACATAAAATTAGCTGTTTTATGAAATCTAATGTTATCGCTTATTTTAAGCCAAATGGGATGGAATAGCTATATTGCATACCTTCTCCTCTAGTAAAACGTTTTTCTCCCTTATAAAACTAAAATTAATCCATTAATTAACAGATAAAAATACAAAGAAATACAAACACAAGAATAATTTATTGAATTATACAATTCCTTAATATACAATTCATTATTTCCTGAAGATGTTGGTACTGTTTGCCAACGAAAAGCTTTGAATTTTGTAATTCAATAAATTATTCTTGTATTTGTATTTCTCTGGTTTTTTCATATATATATATATATATATATATATATATATATATATATATATATATATATATATATATATATTGAATTTGGGACTGAAACTATTTTCATGTAACAATTATTCCAGGGACTAGGCTATAAATACAAAATTTATGTAGAGTTAGTCAGTCAGTAGTTATGCCTCTGAGGATGGTTACGTAGCAATCGAAATGTACAACAGGTAAGAATAAAAATATTTATGGTTAGACGTTTTTAGCGTATGTGTTATCATTTAACCACAGTTTACTTAAGATAAATAGTGATTAGACTATTTAGTCTTGTAATACGTTTTATGTCTTGTCAGGTTTTATTCCATTAAGCTGCTTATATCGTAATTTTCAATTAGTTCACACTGTCCCTATATATATATATATATATATATATATATATATATATATATATATATATATTTAAAACAACATAGGTTATTCAAGTACAAGAATATTTATTAATTTATATAGCTATAGGCCTATAGCTTACATTATTGTAATTTTTCATTCCTGATGATGTTGGTAGTGTTTACCAACGAAAAGCTTTGGATATAAATTAATAAATATTCTTGTATTTGAATAACCTATGTTGTTTTAAATTATTAAACAAGACCATATTTAATATATATATAAAGATATAGAATAGTTCATTCACAAAAAAGAAAATCCCCCCCTTTATTAGTCTGTAGCATTGCGTTTGCCTTACTAAAGGTTTTCAGTCAAGTTCTGTATAAGTTATAACGCAAAATAACTATATGAAACCTTTGAGCTTTGATTGTGCCCACAAGATATAACCTAATAAGGAACACGGTCTCATAATCAAGAATTCATTCCTCAAACGCGTTTGAGAAATATGAAACAAGTTGAAGGACAGACTATTGATTATGAGTTGATGTTTATAAAAAAAAATTAAACAGTGCCATAGAAAATATATGCCCTTCAGGTGTAGGTATCATAATTAGGTTACTTACCAGGCTAATAACGTCTTAACGTGATCTTATGTGTAATTCCATCAAAAGATCAATAACAAGAATAAATTAATCAATAACTGTACATAAACTGTTTTAAACAATAACAAACTGTACGTAACAATTATAAACTGTTTCCCAAATGAAGCTAATAAGGTCTCACACTGTTGTTATAATTAATTCCATCAAAGGTAAAAATCGGGAATACATTATCAACTGTATATAGATTCACAATTGTAAAAACGTTTACATATAAGGCTAATTACGTCTTAAAGACATTATATCTTTAAATCCATCATAGATCAATATCGAAAATAAATAATAAATTGCTTTAGATAAACTCACAGTTATAAACAGTTATACGTATTTAGCTAATATCGTCGTATACAGTTATTATGAGTAATTCCATCAAAGGTCAAAGTCGAGAATAAATAATACATTACTGTACATAAACTCACAATTATAAACAGTTTTACATATGAAGCTAATAACTCTTATACAGCTATTATGATTCAATCCATCAAAGGCCAAAGTCGAGAATAAATAATACATTACTGTACATAAACTCACAATTATAAACAGTTTTACATATGAAGCTAATAACTCTTATACAGCTATTATGATTCAATCCATCAAAGGTCAAAGTCGAGAATAAATAATACATTACTGTACATAAACTCACAATTATAAACAGTTTTACATATGAAGCTAATAACTCATATACAGCTATTATGATTCAATCCATCAAAGGTCAAAGTCGAGAATAAATAATACATTACTGTACATAAACTCACAATTATAAACAGTTTTACATATGAAGCTAATAACTCTTATACAGCTATTATGATTCAATCCATCAAAGGTCAAAGTCGAGAATAAATAATACATTACTGTACATAAACTCACAATTATAAACAGTTTTACATATGAAGCTAATAACTCTAATACAGCTATTATGATTCAATCCATCAAAGGTCAAAGTCGAGAATAAATAATACATTACTGTACATAAACTCACAATTATAAACAGTTTTACATATGAAGTTAATAACTCTTATACAGCTATTATGATTCAATCCATCAAAGGTCAAAGTCGAGAATAAATAATACATTACTGTACATAAACTCACAATTATAAACAGTTTTACATATGAAGCTAATAACTCTTATACAGCTATTATGATTCAATCCATCAAAGGTCAAAGTCGAGAATAAATAATACATTACTGTACATAAACTCACAATTATAAACAGTTTTACATATGAAGCTAATAACTCTTATACAGCTATTATGATTCAATCCATCAAAGGTCAAAGTCGAGAATAAATAATACATTACTGTACATAAACTCACAATTATAAACAGTTTTACATATGAAGCTAATAACTCTTATACAGCTATTATGATTCAATCCATCAAAGGTCAAAGTCGAGAATAAATAATACATTACTGTACATAAACTCACAATTATAAAACGTTTTACATATGAAGCTAATAACTCTTATACAGCTATTATGATTCAATCCATCAAAGGTCAAAGTCGAGAATAAATAATACATTACTGTACATAAACTCACAATTATAAACAGTTTTACATATGAAGCTAATAACTCTTATACAGCTATTATGATTCAATCCATCAAAGGTCAAAGTCGAGAATAAATAATACATTACTGTACATAAACTCACAATTATAAAAAGTTTTACATATGAAGCTAATAACTCTTATACAGCTATTATGATTCAATCCATCAAAGGTCAAAGTCGAGAATAAATAATACATTACTGTACATAAACTCACAATTATAAACAGTTTTACATATGAAGCTAATAACTCTTATACAGCTATTATGATTCAATCCATCAAAGGTCAAAGTCGAGAATAAATAATACATTACTGTACATAAACTCACAATTATAAACAGTTTTACATATGAAGCTAATAACTCTTATACAGCTATTATGATTCAATCCATCAAAGGTCAAAGTCGAGAATAAATAATACATTACTGTACATAAACTCACAATTATAAAAAGTTTTACATATGAAGCTAATAACTCTTATACAGCTATTATGATTCAATCCATCAAAGGTCAAAGTCGAGAATAAATAATACATTACTGTACATAAACTCACAATTATAAACAGTTTTACATATGAAGCTAATAACTCTTATACAGCTATTATGATTCAATCCATCAAAGGTCAAAGTCGAGAATAAATAATACATTACTGTACATAAACTCACAATTATAAAAAGTTTTACATATGAAGCTAATAACTCTTATACAGCTATTATGATTTAATCCATCAAAGGTCAAAGTCGAGAATAAATAATACATTACTGTACATAAACTCACAATTATAAACAGTTTTACATATGAAGCTAATAACTCTTATACAGCTATTATGATTCAATCCATCAAAGGTCAAAGTCGAGAATAAATAATACATTACTGTACATAAACTCACAATTATAAACAGTTTTACATATGAAGCTAATAACTCTTATACAGCTATTATGATTCAATCCATCAAAGGTCAAAGTCGAGAATAAATAATACATTACTGTACATAAACTCACAATTATAAACAGTTTTACATATGAAGCTAATAACTCTTATACAGCTATTATGATTCAATCCATCAAAGGTCAAAGTCGAGAATAAAAAATACATTACTGTACATAAACTCACAATTATAAACAGTTTTACATATGAAGCTAATAACTCTTATACAGCTATTATGATTCAATCCATCAAAGGTCAAAGTCGAGAATAAATAATACATTACTGTACATAAACTCACAATTATAAAAAGTTTTACATATGAAGCTAATAACTCTTATACAGCTATTATGATTCAATCCATCAAAGGTCAAAGTCGAGAATAAATAATACATTACTGTACATAAACTCACAATTATAAACAGTTTTACATATGAAGCTAATAACTCTTATACAGCTATTATGATTCAATCCATCAAAGGTCAAAGTCGAGAATAAATAATACATTACTGTACATAAACTCACAATTATTAACAGTTTTACATATGAAGCTAATAACTCTTATACAGCTATTATGATTCAATCTATCAAAGGTCAAAGTCGAGAATAAATAATACATTACTGTACATAAACTCACAATTATAAACAGTTTTACATATGAAGCTAATAACTCTTATACAGCTATTATGATTCAATCCATCAAAGGTCAAAGTCGAGAATAAATAATACATTACTGTACATAAACTCACAATTATAAACAGTTTTACATATGAAGCTAATAACTCTTATACAGCTATTATGATTCAATCCATCAAAGGTCAAAGTCGAGAATAAATAATACATTACTGTACATAAACTCACAATTATAAACAGTTTTACATATGAAGCTAATAACTCTTATACAGCTATTATGATTCAATCCATCAAAGGTCAAAGTCGAGAATAAATAATACATTACTGTACATAAACTCACAATTATAAACAGTTTTACATATGAAGCTAATAACTCTTATACAGCTATTATGATTCAATCCATCAAAGGCCAATATCGAGAATAAATTATTAAATTACTGTACGTTAAACAGTTTTACATATGAGACTATTAGCGTCTTATGCAGTTATTTTATAAATTCCATCTAATGTCAAAATCGAGAATAAATTATAAATAACTATACATACACTCAAAATTATAAAAACATTTACATATGATGCTAACAACGTCCTAAAGAGTCATTATTATTAAAAACATCAAAGGCCAATATCGAGAGTAAATAACTGTACATTCCATGACTCATCAGCATTACTATACAATAACAAATTCAAATAAATATATCTAATTGGAGTAGTAATTGTAATTTAGTATCACGGCCGTGTCATCAAAACCCTTACGAAAATAAACTATTAATAATTGAGAGTTTATGTACAGTTGTTTAGTATTTATTCTCGGTATTGACATTTGATGGACTGAAACATAATAATTCATTCAGATGTTACTATCCTCATAAGTAAAAGTGTTTATAATTCTGCGTTTGTGTACATTTTGTTGTTAATCACCTTAACTCACAAGCCAGCTCAAATATTACTTACTTAGAACATAATTTGAAACCATTAAGTTAAACTATTTCTCATTATGCAATCTATTATTCTATTTAGAGTGCCTTTCACTTAACTATTATCCTTTCACTTCTCTGACGCAAGCTATGTGTATTTAACGCGGCCGTTCATTTATAATTCCTCGAATGTTTTTGTTCTGTTTCTTAAGAAACTAAACGAGGTTAAATGACGCCTATATCTTGCAGTGAAATCTCTCCACCTACTCTTTTCTCTGTCAGTCAAAATGTTTCTCCAACTTGCATCCATAATTAATTACGGACGGAGGCAGCGTTCGCGGCTTGGTCAAGTGTATAGCCTGGTTACTTAGAATTCAGATTCGGATTGTTGGTGAAAAGATTGACGCATTGTTGCTGATTATTTATGACGTAACGTTTTCATATAGATTTGACAGGAGGACTATTTTCGCTTTAAATATATTAATAGATATTTCGATTACGGATAATCAACATTATCCTACTTTACAGCTCTAATTATTTCAGTACTTTTATTTTGTTTCTAATGCGGTATTGTCAAGAGCAATTACAATATGTTCAAGAAAAATACGTTTTTATAACGTAGAGCTTATCAAATGGATTTAAATATAATTCACATAAAATATTGTTTTAATGAGCTTGGCATAGACGATAAGCGTGCCTCTCATCCCGAAGCATCGTGTCCTCATCGCCCTCTACCCCTCCTTCTCTTGACATCGTCATTCTGTCAACTCTTCAATTTTTCATCCCAGAATCTAGATACTAATTAACATACTTGGTCTCAATAACCGCAGATTCTTGCTTGGGACAGATGTTGGTAGGATTCTTTGACGAGTTACACATTAGCAGCCATGTGGCGCAAACGTCTGAAAATGTTTTACCTCTGAAATTGACACATATTTATGATATCTTTACAAGTGATGTATCCATATTAAAAAAATAGGTTTTGTAATTTTTTTGTAATAGGTAATAAATTTATTATAATATTGTGACGGTTTTAAACAGTCCTGATGAATTGAATTTAGTTAGCACCTAAGGTTAATTTCATCGTCAACCTCTGACGACTCGTCAGGAAAATGCAAGTAAATGTTGCTAAATTTTCAAATTAACTACAGTTTGTGACCATTCGTCCTGTCTCTAAAGTTAGTGGGGCTTACAATAAAGCCGAACCGGGCGATGCCGAGCCGTGCGATAATCTTATGGTCACTAAATATGCAGTATTTATATGTGACCTTTCCAATACAACGCTGGTCCGTGCTGAGCAAAGCCGGACGATCCCGAGCCGTTTTGTGCAGTCCTACTTGCCGCCAATTCGAGCGTTTTCCGTCAAGCTGTTTCTGCCTTCGTTCAGTCTATTTCACTTGTTCCAGCCTAGTGAGTTAAGAAACATTACGCAATATATTTTTTTATTGTTTCAAGTTGTTTTTTAACTTTATATTTTCTTGATTCAAAAATACTGTTGAAATAAATATTTATATGGAAATATTAATTAGTTCGATTCAAGAAAGACCTCCATTGTGGGATCAATCTAACAAGAAGTACATGGATACAAATGTGCCGCTCGACAATGTGTAATACAGTTTTTAACACTTTGGTATCCATAATAATACAGTTGCTAACAATATTATTTTTAGTTTCTTGTAGCAAAAAATTCAGATATTCTAGCAAAGAAATATGAAAAATATTTGAAGGAGAGCTTTTGAAGTGAATTAAAAGTTCGGAGTTTCTCGTATAGAGTTACTTACTGTCCTCTAGTCTCGTGATCTTTATTGATATCGTGTGTCCAGTATTCTTTCTCCCTCACATTCATCATCAAGTGAGGAACTATCCAATAACAGCATCATCATCAAAGTTGATGACATTATTATTGCCACTGAGACTGATACGAAGGTACTTCTCACTACAAGCCTAGGAAACCTATTACGTGATAATCGGCTTTAGTGCGAACGCATAGCACATCTTGCCCAGTTTGGCATCGCATCGCATCGCTCCGCCGGGCTCGGCTTTGGTGTGTACATCGCCTAAATCATTATTACCGAGCAATAACTAAGCACTATAAAAGTAGATTCCAGCATTATTAGTTTTAATTGTCATTTAATATTAATTCTATGATTATTTTTAGTAATCTTAAAATATAAAAAAAAAGTTTCTTTCTCATATTTTCACACCACAGCAATGATATATACTTTTTCAATCTTGACACTAAATGTTCTTTTTTTAACGAAATTTATATTTTGAAAACTGTACATATTATTATTTTTATTTTGCAATGTTTCCATCTTCTTCGTTTTCTTCCTTCCGTATTAGTACAGACCCACATCCAGTTTCTTTCTCTCTTATTCTCTTCTTTTACTTTTCTCCCCACTATTTATCAAGTGCCTTTCACTTTTTTCCACCTTTCTCTTCAACGTTATTTTACAGACGCACCCCTGAACAGATGCTTGATCATTTTTTGTGGTTATCACGAGGGGTGTTTTATGCACGTATGTACCCTAATCTTATCTACTCATTGTACTTTTTACATACTTGAAGATGGAAAATAATATTCACTTTAGAACTTCATAACTCATCCCCTAAATAAGAAAGCGAGAGAGAAAAAGGAGAAGGAGAGTGATAGAGAAGAGAAGTATAGAGGAAAAGTAGAGGAAGGCTGAGAAAGATGGGAAAGAGAGAGAGGGGGAGAATGAGAGGGAGAAAAGTAGAGAAATAGTTGGGAAGGAAAGTGAGAGGGATGAGAAGAAGAGTGATAGAGAGGATAAGGAGAGAGAAAAAGAGAGAGAGGAGAAGGAGGGGAAAGAGAGAAAAGGGAGAGAGAGACAGGAGAAGTAGAGAGATAAAAGTAGGGAAATAGTTGGGAAGGAAAGTGAGTGGGATGAGAAGAAGAGTGAAAAAGAGAAGAAGAAGGGTTAGAGAGAGGATAAAGAGAGAGGGAGGAGAAGGAAAAGAAAGAGAGAAAGGGGGAGAGAGAGGGTGGGGAGAAGACAGCGAAATAGCCATTAAATGATTAGCTACTATATTCCCAATGCCCATAATCTAATTAACATTTCCGGCTGACATGTATATAAATGTGTATAAATGTATTTCTTTTAGTACATTAGGCGTTTCACAACTATTCCTTTTGTAGTTTCGTTCTAAGGTAATATGACGGGATTATATTCGCCTTTGCTTCGTCGTAAAGTTGCAAGAAAAGGCTCGAAGTGTTTGTTAGAGCTTTAAATTTTCTTTTAATTAAAAGTCTTGTCTCGATATTGGAAGGTATTTTCTTCAAAGTACATAGATTATGCAAATCTGGCTTAGAAACCTTTCTGATTTAATTAGGATGTTTATATGCGTGTAACAGTAACACAGCGTTCGTTGAGATACACGGCGAATCTTTTAATATTATTACATCATTCCCTTACGAACCGGTAAAACAAAACCTATATTTCAAAAAATCTTAAATAAAAAATCTAGTGATACGTGATAAAACCTGTGTTGGCTGTATTTTTCGTTTTCAAAACAGTTACGTAAACGTACAAAAAGAAAAACGACATTTTAAATCTGACAAGTTATAAATATTAGTTAAAATTTTAAACATTTCTGAAGTTCAACAGAAATTGAACTGTATACATTCATTGGTATTTTTCTTCATAAAATGTATCCGGTTAGGATAGCTTTGTATGAGGGAAAATGATTTACTAACAGAAACACTGAACTCAGCAATCGGTTAGTTTAGTTACGAAAAGTATTTTATTTTTTTCTATAACGTGCTCAAGCCCGTATGGACCAAAACTAACCTGCATTTTTAAATGACAAATAATAGTAAATGGATAAGTACGTGGAATACCTAGGTCTAAATTTGGACGCTAAACTGAACTGGAAAACCCACGTGAAGAAATCGGTATTCTGAGCTTAGGCCCAACAATTCCCGGTGTACAAACAAGTGCTCAAGCCCGTATGGACGTACTATTCTGGGGATGAACCTTGAGCACCAATATGCAAGTTATCGAGGGCTTCCAAAATAAAGCTTTGAGAGCCATAGTGTATGCTTCATTGTGCGTCCTAAACTCTGCCATACATAGAGACCTCAAGATGGTTAAGCAGGTCGTCGCTGCATTAAAACACCTTAGGCGTTGCTAATATTAATAATACTTTAATGTACTTTAAAAATTGCGATGATTTGATGAACACTATCGCAATCAATCGTTACCTTTTCTTGATTTGCAGTATCGGTGTACGGAACACACATGTCTACACCAGTCCGTGATCAACCTTCCGTAAAACTATGAAAAAATCAATAAAAAGTACAGTAATACTTCCGAGTGAATATATATTTATTCCCTTTTCACATATTTTACTAAAACAGTTTTGTACATTTTGCAAACCTTCATAATTTTTAAATTAAAACAAAAACATTAATCTACTACAAACCACCAACGTAATAAACTGTAGGCCTAATACAATAATAAACTTTTCAAATATAAAATCACTATTTTACACTAGACAAAAATATAACGATTTGACAACATAGCAATAAAGCGTCTTGTTAGGTTTGGTTATAATAACAATAATTTTACTAAGAGTAACATTATGATCAGCAATCTGTTAGTTTACGTTACGAAAACTACTTTTTAAATGAATAATTTTGACAATTAAATAATAAAAATGTACGTTGAATAAGAGTCGGTGTTACGCTCCAATACTATGTAATTTTATATATGTGCTCTACACAAATACTTTAACGTATTTGTGGTAAATTGAGTATCTGATAACGTATGCTTTTATACAACAGCCGTTTCAAAGCTAGGTGATGTTACTTTATTTATTGTGCATTCATAAAATAAAAGGTTTATTCTGATCATTTTTATCCGTTAATAAATATATTAAAATGTAATTTAATAAATCTTAATTCATTATATTAGTAATGAGTTACATTTTTCCCTAATTTTTGAAATGTTAACTTCCTTACGCGACTCTGACACTTTTTAAAAACCATTTTCAATTAAATTTGCGGAATAAATTTTTTTAGAAAAATGTTTCACATCTAATAAAAGTTTTTTTCATTACCTATTTTCTGTTTTAACTAACTACATATACTAGATCATTAACCTAATTAATTATATTCTTCAAATATAGTATTCACCATTGTCGGCCATTTCCACGGATTGGTACTTTTATGTTTGTGTCGATACTTTGTAGGTGTTATAAATATAATAAGATTAACATAAGAGTATAAAGCTAGCAATGTACAATTCACACAAATAAGAATGTAATCGTTTTTCACATCTATCGTTTTAAGACGATATAACGAAGTTAACGGCCGACATGAGACAGAGGCCTGGCTACCCTAACCGCTTAAATTTACGTATAGCTGGTCACTCGTAAGCTGGCCTGCGATAGATCGATAGAAAACCTGTACTAGCTCAATTAAAAACATTGGCTATTGTAGTCTGTGTTGCATCAAAGATATTCCAGGCGTTGCGGTACTGATATGAGTAAACTTTGTCAAACCTTAATGTAAATGATCTGGTTAATATGACAAACCAAATCAAATAATATGTATAGGCTAATTCGGCCTTGTCAAATCTACATTATTATAATATAAATACTATACCTCGTGTTATAATGTCTGTGGAACGGTCTTATGGTTCCACTACCCTTTCCCCCTTCCCTCCTCCCGCCTTCGAGGTAGCCAGCTGACGAGTGACCAGCTATATCAGACGAATACGTAGAACGTAGAAACAAAAATATAATACTAAACTGGACTCGAAGTTGAACCGTCAACATTGCCTTAATTTTCGTCAGGGTCGTTGTCTAAACCAGACTTTCGACCCAATGTTTCTTTGTAAATGCGATGGAAGTTAATTTATTGAACGTTAGCAAACTTATCGTGTTCGAAATCTTCCCTAACCGGTTGGATGGCCCTTGGTTAAGCTCTTGATATCTCTGCACAAATACACATTCTATAAGCGTTAAAGTGGTTGCCCACAGGAATGTGCGGCGCTGCTGAAATTGTTTAACTTTGTTATAAGCCACGGTTAGTTCAGCTTTGGCCAACGCAAACGATATAATTCTAACAAAACCATTCCATGGCCTCTGCATCCCTTCTGCCTAAGCTTTCCAAAACGATAAGATAAAATTCTTAATACACTCATCTTCACTTCTGTTACGAATATTTGTAAATATTCGATTACATTTTTCTGTCTTTCCTAACATTATAATATTTTCTTTTTTGATGCGTTTCGGAATGACTCCATTAAGAAAAAAAAAAAAATAGCACTTCAGAACAGATTCAATAAAGAGAAAAGTAAGTAAAGAGTACTATTTCAGTTTTTTAAAATGGAGTCAATCCGAAACGCGTCAAAAAAGGAAATTTGAAATGTTAGGAAAATCTAAAATTGTACTCGAATATATACGACAAGATATTTATACTGAGTTTAAGTTACGATTATAGTAACAATATGTAGAACCCTAAGGAGAAACGGTTGATAAATACACAAGTAAACATATGATTTAATAAAACAGCAGAATTTATGTTATAAGTTATGTGGTAGAACAGCTGTTTTAACGACTAGGTTATGTTACTTTATTTATATTTCCTGTAATTATTTATTAAAAAGTAACTAAAATAAAAATATTTTTGTTGACCTAAGTAGGAATTGACTTTAAAAAAATGTTTGGTAATACTAATAGTTTTATTTAAAAACACTTTCTAACCAAGGCAAATGTAATTTTAAATGTCGCAAATCATAAATAATGATTGAAACCTACATTGTCGTCATAGAAATTCATCCTCAAAATTAGGATGAGATTCTATGTTTCTGCTGGGTTGTATATTAAAATTTTATTGCTCATTTCTAGCATTGTCAGGTTAACAGTTGGTGACACATTCCGAGGAGTCTCCGCCGATCAGAGGTTCTCAGAAAGACGTCAACAATAGTTGATGTGACAATGCTAAAAATGCCATATATCTGAGACACTCAGTGTTTTTAAAACAAGAATCTTGTTATATTTGCAAGTAACTTTTCGAGAGCCATATTGCTGTGCTTCAATTTTCTATGATTAGAAGAATAGTGTCCTAGCAGTGTTTGGTTGTCTGAGGCTGTCCAAATGTAACAGGCCTACTCTTTTATTTTTTGTTTCATTGCACTGGTAAATGTTGAGGCTAGGTTTACTAATTGAGTTAAATAATTTGTCATTTTTTAAATTGATTTTCAACTGTTCGTTATTAATATTTTTTTTATTCATTCTATTAGTTCACACTCTCGTTATATATATTTTGTTCAAATTTTAAGTCGTTAATAAAATACTTTTTATTCATCCAATCAAGTTCAAATACATTGTTTGAAAGTTATAGTAAATGACTCTTGATGTTAATAGATTTCCAAATACTAATTCATTATTTAAATTTAATGAATTGACATTAGTTTTATATAAGAGAAAAACTTAGAGGCAAGGTATGTAATGTACTTATTTCGTCCCATTTGGTTAAAAATAAGTAATAACATAGTGATTGATTAAAACAGCTGATTTTATTGTTAATGATTTCTTGAGCTACTGTGGCCTAATGTTATAATATTTTAAACAAAAACGAATATCCACAATATAACTTTATTTAATCACTTGATGTACATTTCGGTTACCAGGTAACCTTCTTCAGAAGTACTGAACAAAATTAATTTAATTTATAACTATATATTGGCTATTTATATTGACCATATATATTGGCTATATATGTTACGTTGTAAATTAAATTAATTTTGTTCAGTACTTCTGAAGAAGGTTACCTGGTAACCGAAATGTACATCAAGTGATTAAATAAAGTTATATTGTGGATATTGGGTTTGTTATTTAAAATATTATATGATGATATAATGTTATAGGTTGTGTGGTAGGCCAGCTGTTTTAACGCATTGGTTCTGGTAATTTATTTTTAATAATTGTAATTATTTATTAACTCAAATGTATTAAAAGTAACTCAAATAAAATTTGTCTTTGTTGACCTAATAGGGATTGACTTTAAAATTTTCTGTTTATATTATTTCTTATACTTTTTATTACAAAACGTTAATCATTGAGAAATTATAATTAATAATAATAATAACAATTGGTTCTAATGAGTTTTACTTTAAAATATTTTTCTTCATATTAATTGTTTATGTTTACATTTATTACTTTTTTTCAGATTGTACGTTTTAGGCTGTTTTATCAGTTTTTTTAAAAACATCAATTATTAGTTTTCAATTGTCGGAAATGTATGACTATTTTGTTGTCATGTGTTGCTAGGTTTGGGTTACAAATGTTAGACTAATCACATTGAGTGCTCGAAAATGTGGAAACGGTTGTGTAGCTCTCGAAAGTCAACTCGCAAATACATTGTTGATTAAGTGCATTCATGTGTAGGTTATATTTTGGCCTGTGAAAGCGAATAAACAGGCCAAAGAACTGTATTTTGAGTAGTTATTTTAGATATTGGGATTTAACAGAAATATGTTTCGGGTAAAAAGCTCGTTTTTCTGTTTGATGGATACCAACTATGTAAAATGTGTAATAGCCACTCACAATGATTCTGAATGAAACCCGTAGAGTTTATTTGTATAGAAATCGATGTAAAAACAATATCTACGACTAATAGACACAAAATACTTGCAAAATAATAATTTTATTGGCATTAAAGTATAGGAATAATTATTTAAATTTTAAATATAAGATACCGAATATCTTTATAGAAAATAATTTTAAAGTATTTATGTATTTATATATAGATAATAAAACTGGAAATATTTATTTGATATAACGTATACTATAATACAAACCAAATGATTTACTGTAATATTTATAAATTACATTTTTCTATGGTGAGAGTTACGATAAACACTGTTGCCAAGGCAAATTATAATATTGTGAGTCTCTGGTGTTTTGGTGTTTGTGATGGTTATTCATCACACTATGACTTACAGCTGGTATGCATAACATCTGTTTTAACGCATAACTTATATTACTCTACTTACTGTAAAATACTAAGTTAAAATCCTATGGAAAAATTTTTAATTTATAATTAAAATAAATTTATAACTAATAATAAATATAATTACTTATAAAATAATTCTTACTAAATTGTTTAACAATATTATAATTTAATTCAATTTTTTGTTTGTTAATGTGTTATGTGAATGTATTTGACTTGGAATTAAACTAAATTGTTTTATTTTGAGAAACATATGAATTAATTATATCCTTAGAAATATACTGATTGAAATAAATTCAGTAATACATGATGCCGAATCATCTTTTGTGTTTTGCAACGATTTTTTTGTAATCACTGATAAAGCAGCAGAAAATAGTAAGTAGTTTTTTTTGTTGCTGCACGGGAGCAGCACGCTGCAGTACTCCGTTTATGAACAGCTGTTTTCTACAAACCTGAACTTTCTGGAACTTTTAAAAAATAAATCAGTTTCGTTCATTCGAGTACTTAGTGTTGAGAAGTTACCCGGCAATGAAAGGGAGTGACGCTGGTAAGTGCGAGTGACATCATCTCGTTGATCAGGCGTCGATTAGGACCCAGCTATAACAACCTGGAGATAACCTTTTATTAAAGACCGCGCCAAAGATGATAAGGTGTAACAAACCAAAACAACTTTAATATATAAACTAAACTGAAACAAGACCTTAAAATATTTTCTCAACCTAATTAAATCTTTTTAAAATAAAAATTACACATTATAAATGGTATTTTTACATAAAAAGTTTGCTTGAAATCTCTTTCTCCTGATATCCTGAAGTTCCTTTCACTTGTAGATTTTTTTATGGTTCCTCCCCATGTTAGTCTGGGTCTTCCCTTTCTTCTTCTCTCCGGTGACGTCCATTCCATGGCAACTCTCGGAAACCTTCCCTCCGACACTCTCTTTAAAATTCCTAACCATATCAACCTCCTCATCATGCCTCCTCTGCGACTGTCTCTTTCATGTCTCTATGCTTTCATTTGTCCAATGTTCTTGTCTATATATTGACATGATCCCCTAAGTGCGTCCATTTATACTTCGTTAGTCTTGCCCTTGTCCGCATAAGACGTTATCTGCGTATCTGAGTTCAAAATAAATAGTAAAACTTTTAACCCTCTCTCCTCGACTTGTCTGTATTTATATTTACACGTCTGCTCTAATTTACAAACCAAATTTTAGCACGACTTTAAGTATTCTTTCTATATTGTTATTTCAACTTCAACAGCTTAAAATAAGTTTGGTTCTGAGTTTCAAGTTAATTAAATGGAACATTTAAGCAATTAGGTTTTGTAAGCAAAACAGTATTCCTGGAATCGAAGCTACTCAATCTGGACTTAAAGAGATGAATCTCCGGCTGATGGAACGGAACGTTTACAGTAAGAAATCAATGGTGGAACACTCTCGACACGTGAAAGCACTATCTGTTTGTTACACTTGTGTTTGGGTCCCTCGATACAGTCAACGCTGCAAACATAAGGGTACACTTCGTGCGTTACAGTCCTCTGTACAGTTTCTGACGTGATACTGTGTTTTACTCTTGAACAATATTTTACGGTAATCTCTGATACCTTCCCTATATTTTTATTTCACCCTTTGCCCTAAATATGTTTGGCACTTGAGTGAATGAATAAAATGTATTTTACTCATTGAAGGTTTGAACAAGATATATAAATGATATATAGGGAGAGTGTGAACATATAGTAGGAATTGAAAAATTAATTTTATATGATTTTTTAAAAATAATCCATTAACTCTCTTTGGAAAAGACACTCGTTTTTGCATATTACCCTAAATTTGAAATTTTATTGTTACAATTAAAAGTAATATGATGTACTGAAACTATATAATTCATTATAAGCTACTATTTCACTTTTAGGGGATTAAACGAAAAAGGGTATTGATACAAAATTATGATAAATTCGTCTAATTTTAAAAAAAACTAAACAATTATAGCGTGTATGCATTTAACACAGGAAAGCGTAACATGAACACTTTTACAATGTTGTGGAGAGGATGTAGATACGAACATGTTACGAAACAAACCTAAAGACAGACAACGAAATAAATTAAAACCTCAAAAACGATTAGGGTTTCTTTATTAATATCATATAAATAAAGATGTAAAAGTAGAGTAAAAGACCTAAAAGGAAAAGGACAGGATCAGAATCAGAATAAATAGAATAATAAGATAGCGTGACAAAGTTTTTTTTTAATTTTTTTTTTTTTTTTTTTTTTTTTTTTTTGTTGCGTAAAACTAATTTTGGTTATCATTCCCAATCAACGGTAGTGACTAACGCAAAATATTATAAATAAACCAATAAATGTCAAATAACCAAAATACAAAACCTAACAAATACATATAATCCAACAACAAGAAACTATATGAAGAATACCTTATAAAACTTAACAATGTAACAAAAAAGATGTAACAATAACTATACAACTAAAAATAACAATAAATATGTGAAAAACAATAAATAACAAAATAACAACAAATAACAATATAACAGTAAATAATTGTAACAATAATTAAAACATTACTATATGTGACAAAGAGAGTATTAGCCTATCGACAATTATAGAAAATTTGAACAGGAAGGTTTAAATAAAGAGTGACCGACAAAAAAGGAGCTGTAATAATATATTTTCTTCTTGCGTACTTTGAACATTATTATATTTTACTACTACACTTTTTTTAATAAAAATAAGACTTGTATCTTTACATTTCCTTGCTGTTCTATCTCTGCCTTGATACTTCCTTGATAGTAACTCTACTGCTCAGTGTGCTTAATACACAGAATAAATAAGAATAATATATAAAAAAGCATTACACTAGGAAATATCTTTTTTTTACAATATTATTAACCCTTGAATCATCTTTTGGGTTAAAAGACCTATCCCATTTATAGGACGTTTTATATATTTATTATATAGTACAGAAAATACATTACTATTATACAATTTCCGGAAAAGAATTAATATTCGAGATCTTATCGTAAAAAATTATACAATAAACAATTCATATTCTTAACTTCAATTTTCATAAGATTACATATTGTTATAATACATATTTTGAGAAATATAAAAATCGTATATATATATATATATATATATATATATATATATATATATATATATATATACAGTAAACTCCCTATTATCCGTGGGCGGATTAACCGGTTTGCGGATTATCCGGGGTCTGCTATTGTTTTACAAATATCCAATTTTTATTCCAATCAGATGCATGTGTTTAAATTTCCAAACGGTGAATTACGACGTAAATACATATAAGGCTTAATAGAAGTTAAGATGAAGGGAATAGATATGTAAATATGTACGTACTAATTTTTACATTGAAAGGGAATCATCCCTACGCGGGCCAGCGAAATAAAAGGGGCGAGCAGACTACTGTATATAAGAGACAATGACAAAATGCTTGGACGCCCGAAAACCTAATGTGTATCATTAGATTGTAAACAAATGTCAGCTAATCTCGGCTATAAATAGTCTAGGACGTGGCATATGCATTATCCATGTCTGTCATATACATTATCGATATTTATGGCTTTGTGACACACCTGACACAAGTAGACACTGTGCGACAAAATGGTTCTCAAGAAACGTAGATCGCACATTAAAGCTAAATCATTGCTCACAAAAAAACAGACGAAAGTGACAGATTTTTTTGTTAAAATGTGAAAGTATTATGTGTAAAGGAAATTACATATGTACATACATACTTACTTTTGACATATACTCGTACTTATGTACATATTGTAAATAGTTAAACATATAAATGTACATGTTATAATCCGTCAAATACATCGACATTTTAAATTATTTTCTGTATTTATTTTGTCCTCTGAAGATTATTTGTGAATTGTATTAACCGGGGTCATTATTTGTGTAACTTATGGTATAATAAACGATTATCGATCGTTTTGCGTATTCTTTGTTCATAGCGGATTATCCGGGGAATTCGTTATCCGGCGTTGCCGGGCCACCCTATTCCACGGATAATCGGGAGTTTACTGTATATATATATATATATATATATATATATATATATATATATATATATATATATATATATATATATATATGATGATGATGAATACTCAATATCCGGAGTACATCCGTAAATAAATTTAACGATTATATATGTATATATACATGTTTAATATTGTATTTTATATATACTATATTTGAAAACCCTTCTGTTTCGATTGTAACTTTTAAAAAAAACTTCGATTTTAATTTTAAAAATAAATAAATTATAAAAGATTCGCCACAAAGACGATGATGTAATCGTTGACTACATTATGACATTACGTGTGATAAAGTTTGAACAATCGTAAAGTAGTCCTAAACTAGAACGTTATCAAGGCGTCTAACTTCGTAGTGATAAATTTACCAACTATTTTAAACACGCTCGCAATCTGCCATTGTCTTTACCAAGAAAGATTTCCGAGGGTGACCGCTGGTAACTATGTGGTAGAAATAAATTACTTCCCGAAAGCATTACGAAGTGAGGATAAATAGTTCGGTTTTGTTTATAATGTATTTAATTACGTTTTATTTATATATTGTTATGTTTAAATTTTACTTTACTCGTTTTATGTAGCTCTAATTGTTTCTGTAATTACAAATAATTATATTTTAAATTAATCACAGATAATTTACGTTACAGTGTAGACCACACACACACACACACACACACACACACACACACACACACTCATAAATTTTAAAATTATTTTTGGTTCAACAATGGTAGGATTTAAACAAGACATATATACTAACAGGGAAATACATATTTTCCCGTTATTATTAATAGCAGGGGCTTGTTAGTAATGCATTAGTGTGGAGAAATTGTCTTACGAAGTTTGAAGCTTAAGCAGATTGCTCTAAGACGCTTTGGTAATTTAATTAGGTTCAACAATTTCATAGGAAAATTTAACTGGCTTTAAAATTTGGTTTGTGCTATTATTTAACCTTGATGTAAATTCTGTCGGGCTTACAATTTATTTATTTGCTTGCTCTTTATTCAGTCTTTTTTATTTTTTGGAATCACTCTTCTCGCCTTGTTTTGGTTTTTACATAGTATTTACGAAGTCTATTTTTTCTAATCCACTACTAACTCTGATTTTTACATTACAATTTTGCGGCAGCGTTTGGTTTTTTACCCACTAATGCTTTTTTAAACTTACTATTTATGTTTTCTTTTTTGTTTTAACCTACTATATTCTCGGTTTTATTGGTTTTTCAAGTTAATAATTGCTCCATATTTAGTAATTCTCTATTCAGGCCTACACCTTCTCTTTTTATTCTAAAGCATCAATTACCCACTCGTTTTCCTTTCCAATTCACTAATTACTTCTTTTTTTGATTTTTAACTCACTCTCTACGTTCTTATAATTTTTAATTCACAAATTATTTTTGTGTTTTTGTTATTTTAAGTGACTACTCACTATTTAATTTTTTGTATCAGCAAAATTAACAATGAAATGCTACAGGCTTATGATTGTAAACAGTACGGTACTGTACACATTTTTAATTCTGTATACAGGTAGTTCCTATAATTCTTTTAATAACTCTAATATTTGCCGATAGGCATCAAGACTCTTATTTTACTATTGATTTTTTTTAACAATTCTAAATTTACTTTCTTTAGCTATCTAAGGGCGTGTATAAGTTCCTGCACTTGATTTGATAAATTTTATATTTCAATTAAATATTACTTTTTTTGGAATTTCTAAAGTTTAAGAGATTCTTAATGTTTGTTGCTTTAAAGAGTTGGCTTTAAGTTAAAATAAATGTATTGTTTATTACTTGCGTGGTTCCTTGTTTTACTTCACTTGACACAAATTCACTTAGTAATAGTTTCCTGTCAATTTCACTTTTCTTAATTTCTCGAAATGCTTCAATTCCTTAACTGACTTTATTAATCACTTCCTTATTTTAATCTCACTTGTTACCCTTTAATCTCCCTCTTTATACTTCACTTTCTATTTAATGATCTCCCTGGCTACCCTTTAATCTCCCTCTATTAATCTCCCTTACTTTAAATTTCCACGTTACTTGTTTGAATTTGATATTTCTTACTAAAAACTGAACATTACTTCTCATCGAGTCCTACCACTTGACCCTCTCGAGTACTGAAAATTGACTGCCCTTCCTGAACATCCTCTTGGATTGTATCCGTTTGTGTTTCATCCCCTCTTCAAATTTCATTGGCTCCCTTATGGCGCTCAAACTGTGGCCAGTCTGTGAAATTTTGACACTTCCCTCACCTTCCCTTGGCTTCGTGGGAATTTGTTGAACTTTCCCACAGGTGCATGTGTTTTTCTGAGTTCTCAGGGATTCATAGTCATAAATCTCCCTGGTCCGAGGATGTCTAGGTAAAGCTTCTCTCCCATGAACGAGGCACGTCCTGGTTTACTTACAATGAACCCCTTTCGAATTATTTTTATTTATGATTTGCAGGTGTGTGCAGTAACTTATTTCGGCCGATAGATGTGACAATAGACTAACGCTAGCTAGGTATATTTCACAAGTTCAAATATTTTCTAACAGTTTCCTTAACTTAATGAATTTCGACACCTTTTTAAGCTTGTATTAGATAAAAAAACACTTGATATTATTACAGTTTTTTTCAAATTGTATTTCATTAATTACATTTAATGAATTAATTTTAGTTTTATTTGGGGAGAAAACCTTTTCACAAAAATGAGGTGTCCAATATTGCTATTTCATCCAATTTTCCCTAAAATAAGTGATAACATATTATTTTATAAAAAGCATAGATCATGTTACTTTATATAACTGTAGTGATTTAATAAAAAAATAACTAAGGTTAAATTTTTCTTTGTTGAAATAAGTAGGAATTGACTTTAAAAATGGTTTTTTAATATTTTTTGTCGGATTTTATAATCGAAAACAAATAGGGTTAGTAATCGATAATTAAATGGCCTTCAAAGGAACCTTCATCTTTAGCCATTTCGGAGTCTTTCTTTCACACCTGATTTAAGTTGTAATTCTTATAATCTAATAAAGTTTGACCCATTTTCATTATATTTTTAATGTTTTTTCATAACATAAGAATATTGAAAATGTAATATGTTCTGTCGTAAGTTTTTATTTATTATTATGTTAAAGTTGGTTGAACATTGTGTTATATATAAACAATAAAGAGATTAGTTGTATACATTCAGACTTAGCCCGTGACTCAAGTAAAGAAAGAAGTAAAATGTTTAAAAGCATAATTATTTCGCAAGTTTGTTTAACAGTGGTTACATGAAATCTCGAAGAAAATATCGACTTTGTAATTGTTTATTGGCAGTTCCTTTCCCCATTTTGTTCGCCATAGCTACACATATGTTTCGCGAAATCGAGTAAATTAGTCTAAACTGTTTTCCATTTAACATTGTTTATATCTTTGCGCTAAATGTACCAGCGCTCTGTACTTAAACGGTTGACCTAAATCGACAGAATTAGAAATTTATAACTTCCGGAAGCACGTTTTAACTGACCCATTGTCCACAATTCTGTGTCAGTATCGAATTAAGACTCCTTGACAATGCCATGCAGATTTATTGATAACTCTTTGTCTGCTTGGTTTTAATTAAATCTTCAGAGTGCCAGAGGAGGCGTGTGCACTGAATGTTGGTGCCAGATAAGAAATTTATTTTTCTTTTTTTTCTCGTTTCTTTTTAATTTGTTGGTAGGGATGAAATAACAAACGTTATTCTCGCTTTTATTAAAGAAACAACTTGTTTTATAGGCTATGCTAATGATTTTGTACACCCCGGGCGTGAAATGGTCCTGTTTAATTGTCCGCGCACGTTTACGTCTGCAGGTGCTTTAGCCTTAAATGTTGCAGGCTTTAAAAAATTATATAGGCCCTATTTTTACGATTTTTTTAAAGTTTTGGAGATAACGTTTAATACATCGAAGGAGGCGAAATAGTTAGCTTGTTAGAGCATAAAATTTCGTATCTTAATCGTGGTTAAAATTACTTATCAGTTGAAGAAATGTTTTATTTCGTATTAAAATTTAATGTTATACCTCTGTAAAGTAATAGATCCTTATTTTATGTTAATACTATTATTGTGTTTTGTTTGTTATATTGTCTGTTGTTTGTGCTACAACCTATGCAAATATGTGAATCGCCAACAAGCGAATACTAAAAGATTGTGCCCAAAGTCTCAATAAACACTGGTTTAATCACACTAGTTTCGGCAACCATGTATTCTTTATTAGAGGTAGGCTTACATTAGTAAAAGATGTTAGCGTAAACTCATCAACGATGAAGACGACATGGTTACCGAAACTACTCTGAATAAACCAGAGCTTAGTGTGACTGATTAAACTAGTTAGACATTAAGTATGTTCTTTTAATATTTACCTAGGTGAGTGTTTTTACATGTGTGAGAATTCAAATTGTTGTGTAGGCCTTGTGAAAAAACTCACGAAATAATGACAAAATGTTAACGAAACGAAAAAATCGCTTAGAACCCATAAATTATTTGTCAAGGAATACCTGAGACATAGCTTTAATTTTAATGAAATGTTGATGTGGTAATGGTTGATCATGTTGATAATGATGAATCAAGATGTGGTAAAGTTTTCGAATAAAGAACTGAAATAATCCATGGGTACGATTTTTGTAAATACTTTTACAAATGTAATAAAAATGCTTAGCTTAATTTGAAAACTATATCGATATTAAAATTTTAAACCTTAGCATCACGACAACCTAAACCTGTGATTTACCGAATACTCCCTTTGAACAGCAAAATTTAATCTTATTCTTAGAGGTTTGCCGGCGAAGCCACAACAGTGAATGCTAGCTATAGCTTTAATATTAGCTTCATTGAGGTCTACATAGCACTTACATCTAAACCTGTGATTTACCGAATACTCCCTTTGAAGAGCAGATTTAATCTTATTCTTAGAGGTTTGCCGGCGAAGCCACAACAGTGGATGCTAGCTATAGCTTTAATATTAGCTTCATTGAGGTCTACATACAGCACTTACATCTAAACCTGTGATTTACCGAATACTCCCTTTGAAGAGCAGATTTAATCTTATTCTTAGAGGTTTGCCGGCGAAGCCACAACAGTGGATGCTAGCTATAGCTTTAATATTAGCTTCATTGAGGTCTACATACAGCACTTGCATCTAAACCTGTGATTTACCGAATACTCCCTTTGAAGAGCAGATTTAATCTTATTCTTAGAGGTTTGCCGGCGAAGCCACAACAGTGGATGCTAGCTATAGCTTTAATATTAGCTTCATTGAGGTCTACATACAGCACTTACATCTAAACCTGTGATTTACCGAATACTCCCTTTGAAGAGCAGATTTAATCTTATTCTTAGAGGTTTGCCGGCGAAGCCACAACAGTGGATGCTAGCTATAGCTTTAATATTAGCTTCATTGAGGTCTACATACAGCACTTGCATCTAAACCTGTGATTTACCGAATACTCCCTTTGAAGAGCAGATTTAATCTTATTCTTAGAGGTTTGCCGGCGAAGCCACAACAGTGGATGCTAGCTATAGCTTTAATATTAGCTTCATTGAGGTCTACATACAGCACTTACATCTAAACCTGTGATTTACCGAATACTCCCTTTGAAGAGCAGATTTAATCTTATTCTTAGAGGTTTGCCGGCGAAGCCACAACAGTGGATGCTAGCTATAGCTTTAATATTAGCTTCATTGAGGTCTACATACAGCACTTGCATCTAAACCTGTGATTTACCGAATACTCCCTTTGAAGAGCAGATTTAATCTTATTCTTAGAGGTTTGCCGGCGAAGCCACAACAGTGGATGCTAGCTATAGCTTTAATATTAGCTTCATTGAGGTCTACATACAGCACTTACATCTAAACCTGTGATTTACCGAATACTCCCTTTGAAGAGCAGATTTAATCTTATTCTTAGAGGTTTGCCGGCGAAGCCACAACAGTGGATGCTAGCTATAGCTTTAATATTAGCTTCATTGAGGTCTACATACAGCACTTACATCTAAACCTGTGATTTACCGAATACTCCCTTTGAAGAGCAGATTTAATCTTATGCTTAGAGGTTTGCCGGCGAAGCCACAACAGTGGATGCTAGCTATAGCTTTATTATTAACTTCATTGAGGTCTACATACTTACATTTAAAACTGTGATTTACCAAATACTCCCTTTGAACAGCAGATTTAATCTTATGCTTAGAGGTTTGCCGACGAAGCCACAACAGTGGATGCTAGCTATAGCTTTAATATCAACTTCATTGAGGTCTACATACAGCACTTACATCTAAACCTGTGATTTACTGAATACTCCCTTTGAACAGCAGATTTAATCTTATGCTTAGAGGTTTGCCGGCGAAGCCACAACAGTGGATGCTAGCTATAGCTTTAATATCAACTTCATTGAGGTCTACATACAGCACTTACATCTAAACCTGTGATTTACTGAATACTCCCTTTGAACAGCAGATTTAATCTTATGCTTAGAGGTTTGCCGGCGAAGCCACAACAGTGGATGCTAGCTATAGCTTTAATATCAACTTCATTGAGGTCTACATACAGCACTTACATCTAAACCTGTGATTTACTGAATACTCCCTTTGAACAGCAGATTTAATCTTATGCTTAGAGGTTTGCCGGCGAAGCCACAACAGTGGATGCTAGCTATAGCTTTAATATTAGCTTCATTGAGGTCTACATACAGCACTTACATCTAAACCTGTGATTTACCGAATACTCCCTTTGAACAGCAGATTTAATCTTATGCTTAGAGGTTTGCCGGCGAAGCCACAACAGTGGATGCTAGCTATAGCTTTAATATCAACTTCATTGAGGTCTACATACAGCACTTACATCTAAACCTGTGATTTACTGAATACTCCCTTTGAACAGCAGATTTAATCTTATGCTTAGAGGTTTGCCGGCGAAGCCACAACAGTGGATGCTAGCTATAGCTTTAATATCAACTTCATTGAGGTCTACATACAGCACTTACATCTAAACCTGTGATTTACTGAATACTCCCTTTGAACAGCAGATTTAATCTTATGCTTAGAGGTTTGCCGGCGAAGCCACAACAGTGGATGCTAGCTATAGCTTTAATATTAGCTTCATTGAGGTCTACATACAGCACTTACATCTAAACCTGTGATTTACTGAATACTCCCTTTGAACAGCAGATTTAATCTTATGCTTAGAGGTTTGCCGGCGAAGCCACAACAGTGGATGCTAGCTATAGCTTTAATATCAACTTCATTGAGGTCTACATACAGCACTTACATCTAAACCTGTGATTTACTGAATACTCCCTTTGAACAGCAGATTTAATCTTATGCTTAGAGGTTTGCCGGCGAAGCCACAACAGTGGATGCTAGCTATAGCTTTAATATTAGCTTCATTGAGGTCTACATACAGCACTTACATCTAAACCTGTGATTTACCGAATACTCCCTTTGAACAGCAGATTTAATCTTATGCTTAGAGGTTTGCCGGCGAAGCCACAACAGTGGATGCTAGCTATAGCTTTAATATCAACTTCATTGAGGTCTACATACAGCACTTACATCTAAACCTGTGATTTACTGAATACTCCCTTTGAACAGCAGATTTAATCTTATGCTTAGAGGTTTGCCGGCGAAGCCACAACAGTGGATGCTAGCTATAGCTTTAATATTAACTTCATTGAGGTATACATACAGCATTTACATCTAAACCTGTGATTTACCGAATACTCCCTTTGAACAGCAGATTTAATCTTATGCTTAGAGGTTTGCCGGCGAAGCCACAACAGTGGATGCTAGCTATAGCTTTAATATTAACTTCATTGAGGTATACATACAGCATTTACATCTAAACCTGTGATTTACCGAATACTCCCTTTGAACAGCAGATTTAATCTTATTGTTAGAGGTTTGCCGGCGAAGCCACAACAGTGGATGCTAGCTATAGCTTTAATATTAGCTTCATTGAGGTCTACATACAGCACTTGCATCTAAACCTGTGATTTACCGAATACTCCCTTTGAAGAGCAGATTTAATCTTATTCTTAGAGGTTTGCCGGCGAAGCCACAACAGTGGATGCTAGCTATAGCTTTAATATTAGCTTCATTGAGGTCTACATACAGCACTTACATCTAAACCTGTGATTTACCGAATACTCCCTTTGAAGAGCAGATTTAATCTTATTCTTAGAGGTTTGCCGGCGAAGCCACAACAGTGGATGCTAGCTATAGCTTTAATATTAGCTTCATTGAGGTCTACATACAGCACTTACATCTAAACCTGTGATTTACCGAATACTCCCTTTGAAGAGCAGATTTAATCTTATGCTTAGAGGTTTGCCGGCGAAGCCACAACAGTGGATGCTAGCTATAGCTTTATTATTAACTTCATTGAGGTCTACATACTTACATTTAAAACTGTGATTTACCAAATACTCCCTTTGAACAGCAGATTTAATCTTATGCTTAGAGGTTTGCCGACGAAGCCACAACAGTGGATGCTAGCTATAGCTTTAATATCAACTTCATTGAGGTCTACATACAGCACTTACATCTAAACCTGTGATTTACTGAATACTCCCTTTGAACAGCAGATTTAATCTTATGCTTAGAGGTTTGCCGGCGAAGCCACAACAGTGGATGCTAGCTATAGCTTTAATATCAACTTCATTGAGGTCTACATACAGCACTTACATCTAAACCTGTGATTTACTGAATACTCCCTTTGAACAGCAGATTTAATCTTATGCTTAGAGGTTTGCCGGCGAAGCCACAACAGTGGATGCTAGCTATAGCTTTAATATCAACTTCATTGAGGTCTACATACAGCACTTACATCTAAACCTGTGATTTACTGAATACTCCCTTTGAACAGCAGAATTAATCTTATGCTTAGAGGTTTGCCGGCGAAGCCACAACAGTGGATGCTAGCTATAGCTTTAATATTAGCTTCATTGAGGTCTACATACAGCACTTACATCTAAACCTGTGATTTACCGAATACTCCCTTTGAACAGCAGATTTAATCTTATGCTTAGAGGTTTGCCGGCGAAGCCACAACAGTGGATGCTAGCTATAGCTTTAATATCAACTTCATTGAGGTCTACATACAGCACTTACATCTAAACCTGTGATTTACTGAATACTCCCTTTGAACAGCAGATTTAATCTTATGCTTAGAGGTTTGCCGGCGAAGCCACAACAGTGGATGCTAGCTATAGCTTTAATATCAACTTCATTGAGGTCTACATACAGCACTTACATCTAAACCTGTGATTTACTGAATACTCCCTTTGAACAGCAGATTTAATCTTATGCTTAGAGGTTTGCCGGCGAAGCCACAACAGTGGATGCTAGCTATAGCTTTAATATTAGCTTCATTGAGGTCTACATACAGCACTTACATCTAAACCTGTGATTTACTGAATACTCCCTTTGAACAGCAGATTTAATCTTATGCTTAGAGGTTTGCCGGCGAAGCCACAACAGTGGATGCTAGCTATAGCTTTAATATCAACTTCATTGAGGTCTACATACAGCACTTACATCTAAACCTGTGATTTACTGAATACTCCCTTTGAACAGCAGATTTAATCTTATGCTTAGAGGTTTGCCGGCGAAGCCACAACAGTGGATGCTAGCTATAGCTTTAATATTAGCTTCATTGAGGTCTACATACAGCACTTACATCTAAACCTGTGATTTACCGAATACTCCCTTTGAACAGCAGATTTAATCTTATGCTTAGAGGTTTGCCGGCGAAGCCACAACAGTGGATGCTAGCTATAGCTTTAATATCAACTTCATTGAGGTCTACATACAGCACTTACATCTAAACCTGTGATTTACTGAATACTCCCTTTGAACAGCAGATTTAATCTTATGCTTAGAGGTTTGCCGGCGAAGCCACAACAGTGGATGCTAGCTATAGCTTTAATATTAACTTCATTGAGGTATACATACAGCATTTACATCTAAACCTGTGATTTACCGAATACTCCCTTTGAACAGCAGATTTAATCTTATGCTTAGAGGTTTGCCGGCGAAGCCACAACAGTGGATGCTAGCTATAGCTTTAATATTAACTTCATTGAGGTATACATACAGCATTTACATCTAAACCTGTGATTTACCGAATACTCCCTTTGAACAGCAGATTTAATCTTATGCTTAGAGGTTTGCTGGCGAAGCCACAACAGTGGATGCTAGCTATAGCTTTAATATTAACTTCATTGAGGTCTACATACAGCACTTACATCTAAACACAATTCCACTAATATTGTTATATTTCGTGCAATATATTCTAGAAAACGTGTCTAACAGAAATTTTGTTCGTTTTACAATTTTTTTTTAAATCAATTGGCGTTTGATAAGAAATCGATCGTTAGCATTTATAGAACTTCAGTTAACAAAGCAGAGTATATAGTAAGTTGAAAAAAAAGGACATGAATAGCAAAAAAGTGTAAATAAGCAAATGGTGAGTTAAGAAAACAAACACAATGGAGCAAATAGCGAGTTATAATAATTTAAAACAAGACAAATGGAGCCAATAATTAGTTCAAAACAGAAGATGGAGTAAATAGTGAGCTAGAAAACAAAAAGGCTTGATAAATAGTAAGTAAAACACAAAATAGGCGAAAATAGTGACACAATAATAAAATAAAGACTGAGTTAAAAGGAAATTAAAAGAACAAAATTCAATTGTAAAACCTTATAAAATGCTCTTTAAAGTGAAACAGAAACAAAAAATTTAAAGCCAAATAATGTTTCTATAAATATTAAAAAAATGTGTTTTAAATTGTTGCACCTTATGACGCCATCGTTATATTAAGGTTTTTTAAAATATAAAATCAGGTTTGTCATTCTGTCAGAGATGAGCATGTGAAAGTTAAATGGAGTCATTCTAAACAGGCATGGCCGGCATGAGGCGATGTCCCACATCTATGTACTTATTGGCATGCCACAAGTAAAAGAAAAAAAATGATGAGACGACAAGATAACGTTAAAATAATCGTTGCAGAAATCGAATAACTTCATTAGAGCAAGGTCAAATGTAACCCCTTTACTGGTGGAAGGTCATTTGTAACTGTCCTTCAGTGGAGCAGGGTCAATTGTAACTCCGTTACTGTAGCAGAGTTTGGTGCAACTACTTGAAAAGAGCAAGGTCATTTTATAACTCCTTCACTGCAGCAGGATCAATTTTAACTCCTTCACATGAACAGGGTCTGTTGTAACTCCGTCAGTGGAGCATAGATTCAATTGTAACTCCTCCACTGGAGCAGGGATAATTATAAGTCCTTCACTGGAGCAGAGTTAAGTGTAACTCCTTCACTGGAGCAGGGTTACTTGTAACTCCTTCCCTGGAGCTGGGTCAATTGTAACTCTTTCACTGGAGCAGGGTCAATTGTAACTCTTTCACTGGAGCAGGGTCAATTGTAACTCCTTCAGTGCAGCAGCGCCAATTGTAACTCCTTCACTGGAGCAGGATAAATCGTAACTTTTTCACTGAAACAGGGTATGTTGTAACTCTGTCAGTGGAGCATAGAGTCAATTGTAACTCCTTCACTGGAGCAGGGTCAATTATAACTCCATCACTGGAGCAAGAGACGGGTTAATTGTAACTCCTTCACTGGAGCAGGGTTACTTGTAACTCTTTCACTGGAGCAGGGTCAATTTTAACTCTTTCACTGGAGCCGGGCACTTGTAACTCCTTCACTGGAACAGGGTCAGTTGTAGCTCTGTTAGTGGAGCAGAGAGTCAATTATATCTCCTTCAGTGGAGCAGGGTCAGTCGTAACTCCTTCACTGGAACAGAGTCAATTGTAACTCGGTCAGTGGAGAAGAGAGTCAATTGTAACGCCTTTACTGGAGCAGGGTCAATTGTAACTCCTTCACTGGAGCAGGGTCAATTGTAACTCCTTCTTATCTAAATTAAAAGAACAGTTTACTAATTTAGTAAAGAGAGCTATCGAAAAAAAATAAACCTTCAAGGTGTAGCTAAAATTATTTATGTATTTTATTCTGGATCAGGGCTGTTGGTATTAAGACTGGTAACATGCAACAGCGTTTCAATTTTCTTGGACGACGGGTTCGGACGGATAGAAAATCGTGGATTTTGCTGGGATGGTACTTAAACTTAGGAGTAACTGGAGTTTATCATCTAAATTATAAGAAGTGTTTATTAATAAATTTCGAACTAAAACTATGCTAATTTTAATGCATAGCTAAAATTAATTTAACCATATTATCAAAATGTAATAATAAAATAAATCTAATGTAGAAGGTGCCTGGGTGAGTGATATCGATTACTTACTATTTATGCTTTCTTACTGAATAAACAGGGGTTTGCTGAAATGTGGTCACTCAGAAATGATTTCATATGTCAGGGAAAGAAATGTAAGGATTTCGTTTTATTTGGTGCAGTTCCTAACTATTTGAAATCTCTAATAACTTGGAGCGACTATTGGTGTAATTTTTAATTATAAATAAATAAAAACTAATCAACTACAAAACAATTTTTATTTATGTCCTAGCGTACATTTTGATTGCAAAGCAATCATCTTCAGACGAAATTATTGCAAGACTGTCTTGTAGTACAATTTCCTCTGAAGTTGTAGAAATTTCCTCTGAAGATAATTGCTTAAAATCAAGACATGATTGAAATGAGGACATATATAGAAGGATTTTGTGATTTAGGAGGTTTTATTTATTTATAATTTGAAATCACTATTTTCTTACCGGACATTAGATAGGGGCATATCTAACTTTTACCTCTATCTTAGTAAAAATAGAATACAAGAACGTATTCTTCTACTCGTCCTTTGTTCAAATGTTTCGTCGTATCCTACGCAAGAAGTAAATGTGTTGTACATTTAGGACAAGATTTTTTTGACTTATTTTTAACGTAATTTTTATTTTTTTGTTACAGGTTTTGATTGTGATTAGGCAGAATTTATGGACAACATGATCGAAAAGAAGTGTTCCCTAAGAACTATTTGTTGTGGGGAGCTGTGAGTGCGGTATTTGGTCGAGACATTTATACCACCGGCTATGTGACATTGGGGGTGTTTACAATGCGAAGGTTTCTGGCGTGCATCACCATCTTCTTTTTTGACAAAGCTGTGTACGCTATTGATTTTGGTAAGTAAATTTGTTACTGTAGTTTAATTGTTTGTGTTATTTAGTAAGTATTAAAATGCGCTTGTGTGATAAATTTATATCTGGTTGTAACAAAAGTACGTATATGTCAAAACAAATACTGAAATAGAATCAGCTGTAGTTGCTTTCTCGATCAGCTGTGCCGACTTACAATTGTTGCCGAGTATTCGTGTTGACGTATTTCGTTTGAGGTTAGTTCTTCTCTGACATGGTGCTAACTACTGCAGAGAAAACTATCTAAATAAAATTATATCTCACAACTGTTTATATTGGCGCATAGTGTATTTCCCGAAAATATTGATAGATTCAAGTACTCTTAATGAATAAGAAAACAATTTTAAAATCGAAATGAAATTGCTGGAAGATTAATTTCCTTTTAATAATTTTGTAGGTTTCGGGTAACTCCATAAATTCACCTTCATTCGTTATAAAGGCGGGGAGGGGTACAATAAATCAGAACTATTTTCTTAAGTACTTGTATGTTATAATAAGTACGGGTATAACTGAATTGACATTATAACTTGAGTGTTGCTTTATTTAAATTGTTATGGTAAAATAGAACACAAATTTACAAAAAACCATTTCCTAAGCCTGTTTAATTTCAGCGTCCGACCTTATGAGTACCAAACGCTACGAAAAGTACCTGCAAATGTAACACAGGCTGTAACCACGTCGGGTTTTTATCTAAACATAATTAAAGTTTTTGTTCTGTTGATTTAGTCTGTTCCCTGCTGGACTATTGTAAAACGGATTGCTTTTAGTGTTGATTTAATCCGTGTTTTTCAATGGCAGTGTTTGATTTCGCAGAAATTGCTTTACAGTTTGAATACAGCGTGGAATTATTTGATGTTTACTAACAAAACAAAGATTTTTAATTAATCTTGTCAGTTTTACAGTTCATTTATTGACCGTTGTATAAATAATCCTTTATTCCCGTCAATTTTAAAGGGGCAAGTTGCGCTTAGTTGAAACCTTATAAAATACAACGTTTTTATGAAACAAAAAAGGGAAAGTAAACTTTACATCACTGAATGGTAATAATGGAATAGATGTAACAGCATGTTCGAAAGAGGTAACTTGGAAACAGTTCTAACGTTTAACAGACTCCATAACTGAAACAGCTGTCTCTTCCCACCTATCTCTTTTAGAATTTTAGTACTTTTCTCTTGGTATATTGTAGAACGTCTTTCTGACAATCTTCAAATTATTTCATTTGTTTCTTGATGATGCTCTCCTCTCTTCTTAATGGAAATGTGTCATCTATTTTTCATATTTTGCTAATATTGTAAGCTCTGTAATGGGGGTGCTCTGCTGAATCTTCATTTAGTTTTTGTTTCTTTTTTGCCAAACTATCAGCCATGTTGTGCCTCAGTGGTACCTATTCACAATGATTTGACTTTGAAGTTTTTCTTTAGGTTTTCATCAAGGTTTAAAACTCTATTATTGTTTCACTGCATTTTGGGGGGTTTTGGGGGGATGGTAAATGTAACCGACTTTCTTGCTGCTTTTGAATCCAACAATACTGAATTACTGCAGGTTAACGTTTCAAATCCTTCTAATCCAGCTACTCTGCTGTCGGTTTATTTCTTCGACGAAAGCAGTACTGTTTGTTAATGTTGGTATTTCATTTCATATTTGTTATATTTAAGTAAAGTCCACCCTGATATAAATTTGTGTTGTGTTTCATGAAGGTAAACACATATAGGTCATCAGACCTTCATAGACTTGAATTTGTTAGATAACGGGTAGATTAAAGACACATGTAAGCAAGAGATTGGCTCTTTTCCACTACTGAGAACTGAATGAAGTTTTGCATTGAAGGACGATCGTCCTAAAACTGTGCTAAATTCCGTTGTGTTTCATGAAGGTAAACACATATAGGTCATCAGGCCTTCATAGACTTGAATTTGTTAGATAATGGGTAGATTAAAGACACATGTAAGCAAGGGATTGGCTCTTTTCCACTACTGAGAACTGAATGAAGTTTTGCATTGAAGGACGATCGTCCTAAAACTGTGCTAAATTCCAATCGGTAGGTTTCCTGATGGGTTTATTTATACATTTTGTAATTCCTATTTTATCCGGTTCTGATTAACCCTCTTTCGCGAAACGTCTGTAACAAACACGCGAAGCAAAACCATGTTGGTAGTCTCCCTAACCCCGATTAGTGCATGGAAATCTTTGTTTGACTCGGGGAGTACAGGTAAATGTCTTGTAAACACCTCTCCCCACTCGTGCCGTAGTTTTTCTCTACCACAGTATTCGTTTATGCCCTTTCCTGAATTCTACATTATTTTCATCCTGCCGTATTATTTTTTGTGAAGAGGGTGTAACTTGTAAACATATCGATACAAAGTAGGTCTACTATTTATCGACCATACTCATACGAAGCTGGAATATCATCTCTATATCCTGTATCACGGAAGTTTTATGTCTGTAATTCAAGCATACCTATAGTTTTAACCTTTGTAGATGATTTTGGTCGAATTAAAGCTGAAAGGAAACAATTCTCCTTTACTTATTTTTTTCTTCAAAGCTTACTATTATAATTATATTTCCAAACATTCCAAGTATATTTTTTTGTCGTACACATAAAACACTGACATTTAGTTTCGACAACAAAGTAATTAATGTCGTCAATCATGTTTTAGGAACTCCATTGTCATCGTCAGTGACGAACACTACTTACATTTTCTCTTGACAAGTGATAAATCTACTGTAACAATTGAATTTTGGCAAAATAAATTTATTCAGTAAGTAGTGCGTGCTTGTCACTCATGATGGCAACCTAGTAGCTGAAACATCCCTGGCTATATAAAAGACTTTGTTGCTCTGGAACTGATATTTTTTGTTTTATATCATAGATGTCACAGTCCAAATTTAAAATCGAAATGTATTTTCCTGTTTAAATAAGCCAGCGATTAAAATACAAGTTGTAAAATAAAACTTTATAATAATGTGATCATCAGTGATCATCGTAACTTTTGTCAATCTTCAGGACCGATTAAATGATGACTTCATCATCACGAATGACTTTCATAACTTATGTCAGGAGCGAATAAATGATCACCTCATCACCACAGATGACTTTCATAACTTATGTCAGTCTTCAGGACCTATTAAATAATGACTTATGTTGATCTTAAGAACCGATTAAATGATGACTTACATAACTAATGTCAGGCTTCAGCAAATTGTTCAACATCTAGTTTTTCATTACGATCTCCCAATAAACATGCCACGAGTGTCACAGCTGTTTACGTTGCTGCAAGGAATCACGCACGCACATTAGGCTATTTGTTTATTCAGCCATGTCCGTATTACCGCTTCGCCATAACGTTACTGCTTCCGTTTGTTAACGATGCGTTAATTAATTTAATCCCTCCTTGGAGACGTCTCGTCCCATCCAAGACGAACACTTGATCGTGCGGAGAAAAGAAGTAGAACACTTAATCAGCATTAACAAGAGCGGAAGTAGCTTCCAGGAAGCCTTTATTGCTGATTCGATTATGAACGTAGCGCCGTAAAGAGCATTTGTAATGCTTTAGAAATGCTCTGTAATTATAAAGGCCACTCGTGTCAAACGTAATACTGGTTTGTACATGACTCAGAATTATTTTCAGAAAAGTACTTTATTCTCGTGTACTCTTTAACATAAAACTAATTGTTATAATGTAATAAAATTTGTGATATTTATTATAAAGTATGAATAAGGTTTGATCTTGAATTATGACTGGAGGTGATTATTTAAAAGTAAAAGTAAGTCAATCAGAAAACAAAGGGGTTTGGTGACCCCTGAGGTTATGCGACACTGGATGTTGATAGGGATATTGAGTCAGAGGTTTTAGTTATAGGGTTGGATTTGCTGATAGGGGTGTAGAGAGATAGTATAAGTTTTTCCAAATGTGTTGAAGGAAGGATTAGGCAAGTGATAAAAACAAAAGATGTTACCAGCGCTCAAGAGGGAAGCCAAACATCTATTGCTTGGGTTTAACAGAATTTCCTTTAGTAAGGTTTTGAAGCGTTGGCGCTCAACGTGGGCCCTGATATAAAGCGAATATCTCAAGTGCCCGTGTCAACCCTCCTATTATCAATGTAAGTAGATAAATATATAAGTATATATACATAAATAAATTTAATTTACCTGTTAATGATAGTGTATTTGTTAATACGAAATGGCTACCTTAGCTCCCAAATTGTTATGGTGAACAATGTTTACTATGGTCAGGAAGACTGGCTAATTAACTTGGTCAATTTTCCTCCGTCGCCTTTTATTACGTAAATGAACATGCACGAGGGTTTAAGTAGTGTAGTGTGGTATAGAAAGTGTAATAACGTCTACACGCCGAAACTTACAAAAACAATGTTCTTGTAAAAATCTTAAAAGAAATTAATAAAATATAATATATGAATCATTAACATTTGTTTTCAAAACAATATCGTCGTTTCGACAGGTAGTTTGTTATTTTCACCAGGCCTTTTATACTGTACTTATTCAGTCAGAATTAAAAGCAAAATTAAAACCATACTATCTAATAATATATTTTAAAAACCACATCTTACAAAATCCTTAAATAATACATATACATCTACGAAAAATTATAAGAAGGAAAGATAAAAAACTAGTGTGGAATAAAATCACGCAGTATTATTAGTAGTTTGTATTTTATTTTAGTCACCAATTTTTCGTCTTTTCGTCTTGTAATTTGTCCCAATTGTATATGTGTTACTTAGAGTTTAATCAGGTCTCTGAGAGATTAATATAGAGAGAGTTAATACACCGAGCTTTCATCTTTGTCGCGCAAATATTGTTAGAAAAGTAGAGGAAAAATTCCACAAGGATGTCAGTTTAATAGAATTGTCGGGCCGTGGTGGTGGATAGGAATCAGGGTAAGTTGGATTTGGATCTCAGAGTAGCCGAAAATGATTCGAAATGTTGTAAGAGTGAGTTGGATTTGGATCTCAGTGTCGCCGGAAATGATTCGAAACGTCGTCGAGGTGAATTGGATTTGGATCTTAGTGTCACCGGAAATGATTCGAAACGTCGTCAGGGTGAGTTGGATTTAGATCTTAGTGTCACCGGAAATAATTCGAAACGACGTCGAGGTGAATTGGATTTGGATCTTAGTGTCGCCGGAAATGATTCGAAACGTCGTCAGGGTGAGTTGGATTTGGATCTTAGTGTCACCGGAAATGATTCGAAACGTCGTCAGGGAGAGTTGGATTTGGATCTTAGTGTCACCGGAAATGATTCGAAACGTCGTCGAGGTGTATTGGATTTGGATCTTAGTGTCGCCGGAAATGATTCGAAACGTCGTCAGGGTGAGTTGGATTTGGATCTTAGTGTCACCGGAAATGATTCGAAACGTCGTCAGGGTGAGTTGGATTTGGATCTTAGTGTCACCGGAAATGATTCGAAACGTCGTCAGGGTGAGTTGGATTTGGATCTCAGTGTCGCCGGAAATGATTCGAAACGTCGTCGAGGTGAATTGGATTTGGATCTTAGTGTCGTCGGAAATGATTCGAAACGTCGTCAGGGTGAGTTGGATTTGGATCTTAGTGTCGCCGGAAATGATTCGAAACGTCGTCGAGGTGAATTGGATTTGGATCTTAGTGTCACCGGAAATGATTCGAAACGTCGTCAGGGTGAGTTTAATTTGGATCTCAGTGTCGCCGGAAATGATTCGAAACGTCGTCAGGGTGAGTTGGATTTGGATCTCAGTGTCGCCGAAAATGATTCGAAACGTCGTCGAGGTGAATTGGATTTGGATCTTAGTGTTGCCGGAAATGATTCGAAACGTCGTCGAGGTGAATTGGATTTGGATCTTAGTGTCGCCGGAAATGATTCGAAACGTCGTCAGGGTGAGTTGGATTTGGATCTTAGTGTCACCGGAAATGATTCGAAACGTCGTCAGGGTGAGTTGGATTTGGATCTCAGTGTCTCCGGAAATGATTCGAAACGTCGTCGAGGTGAATTGGATTTGGATCTTAGTGTCGCCGGAAATGATTCGAAACGTCGTCAGGGTGAGTTGGATTTGGATCTTAGTGTCACCGGAAATGATTCGAAACGTCGTCAGGGTGAGTTGGATTTGGATCTCAGTGTCGCCGGAAATGATTCGAAACGTCGTCGAGGTGAATTGGATTTGGATCTTAGTGTCACCGGAAATGATTCGAAACGTCGTCAGGGTGAGTTGGATTTAGATCTTAGTGTCACCGGAAATGATTCGAAACGTCGTCAGGGTGAGTTGGATTTAGATCTTAGTGTCGCCGGAAATGATTCGAAACGTCGTCAGGGTGAGTTGGATTTGGATCTTAGTGTCACCGGAAATGATTCGAAACGTCGTCAGGGTGAGTTGGATTTGGATCTCAGTGTCGCCGGAAATGATTCGAAACGTCGTCGAGGTAAATTGGATTTGGATCTTAGTGTCGTCGGAAATGATTCGAAACGTCGATGATAGAAGTAGAGTAAGGGTCCTGGAGGGATATTTGCGGGACTCCAGTGGAAATGGATCGGAAGGAGGAGAGAGACGATAGTTGGCGATAGAGACAGTTAGGAATGTAAGAGGAGGGTACTATTCGAATGAAGAGAACTGGAAGAGTTCGGGTTGCCTCACGGTCGAAGGTCTTATTGACGTCAAATAAGATTAGATGTGGACAGTTTCCTGTTGAAGATATCCTCAACCACTTTGGCGACTTGTAGCAACGGCTGGGTAGTGGATTGCACCCTTGGGAATCCGAATTGCTCGTGTAGAATGATGGGGTAGATTTGGGGTAATGAGGGAATACACGAGACGTTAGAAGATCTTGGAGGTGACAGAGGGTAGACGGGTTAGTAGCTATCAGGTTAGTTGAGGCGTTCGCGGGTTTAGGAGAAAGGATCATTTTTGTAGCTGTTTTGCAGCAGAAGTGAAACTAATGTAATTTAAATTAAATTTAATGTCGCCGGAAATTTAATTGTAATTAAATTTGATTTAATTAGAAAGAAATAATTAGATGAATTATTTTTAATATGGGAAAATAATATAATATAGTGATTAATTGATTATTTTCGATTTAAAATATATATTTAAATTATATTTACACGACAGAACAAATACAATTTTAGTCGGTTATGAAAAAGCAAGATTCCGGCCTGGATTAAATTTGATTACGTTTGCCCTTAGGGGATCTTCTGTTGTCAGGAATAAAGGGGCAACGGTAGGGGAGCTTGTCTACACAATTCAGATTTGGAACTACTTCTTGGGCGCCCTCTGGCTATAATGTCCAGTAACAGAATTAGTTTAGCTTTTCTATTCCCAATTCAATTCTTGTAGCAGTAATTCGATCACTTGCTGAAGTGCCCCGGGCGATCCGAACATCTCTCAAGGCCGCTTAAGGTGAACAAATAAAAGCTTTACTGCAATCTGTGTGTTGTATCTTATTGGGATTGCTAAGAGTAAGAAATATAGTGAGCAATAGTTGAAGTCTCCACTTTTTGCAACGTAAAATTACTGGTTTACTGTAATCTGTGTGTTGTATCGTATTTGGATATCTATACTCGACCTGTGGCTGTTTAATTGTCTGTATACTAATTTCCTAATATTTTAAAACACTCATGGTGAAAACAGAAAATTAGTTTCACTGAATACAGTAAAAAATAATAAAACCGAAATGCGGTCGGCAATTTCGTCCAAACCAATCATACCAAATTTCCATCATAAAGAAATTTGCAACCGAAATATTTGTTGATTATGTTAAAGCATGCATATTATTTGTCCACGCAAGAACATTACGAAAACAATTTATTAAATTGAACAACAAAAAAAGAAAAGTGTTATCAGGGAATATTGAATAAGGCGTGCGTTGCCGCCACATTGTCTATGCACACCCGTTTAGAATGAGGCATAAACTGGAGTATCAGCTGACTGGACCCTGCTGGCGCCTACACCCTCACGCGATCCACGACGATCGATTTCCTACACCTGTAATTATATTACAATTTGCTTCGCATTACTCATATCGCTTCTCCTTCTGTTTTGTTGTGTATTTGATTGTCCTTATGCGTGTGGGTTTGTAGCTTGTGGAATGCTGGACAGTGCTACCAACCCAGGCATTTCAAAGAAATATTATTTTGACTAACTTTTTATCATTTCTTTTTGTAACGCTGCTTCTCCTTTTGTTTTGTTGTGTATTTAATTGTATTTATGCGAGTGGGTGTGTAACTAGTGGAATTCTGGACAATGCTACCAACCCAGGCATTTCAAAGAAATATTATTTTGACTAACTTTTTATCATTTCTTTTTGTAACGCTGCTTCTCCTTTTGTTTTGTTGTGTATTTAATTGTATTTATGCGAGTGGGTGTGTAACTAGTGGAATTCTGGACAATGCTACCAACCCAGGCATTTCAAAAAAATATTATTTTGGCTAACTTTTTATCATTTTTTTTTTTTTTGTAACGCTGCTTCTTCTGTTTTGTTGTGTATTTGTTTGTCTTTATGCGTGCAGGTTTGTAACGCTATTTCTAATTTCAGATAGGCTATGTTCTCACTGGATGTAAGTGTGTTTGCTTGATTGGTCACGTAAATAATTAAAAAGGTATTTAATCACCTTTAAGTTGTTTAAGGGGTGAAATTTCCTGGCTAAAAAGCAACGAATGTTACTAAATTCAAAGAAAATATATTGGAATAACTTCAGTTAGTATTCAATATATTGAATATAAGTATCCTAATATATTGGAATAAAGTAGTAGTTATTAAGTTTTTACTGTGTCTTTTAATTTATTAGTAATAGGCTACTCGTTTCTATAACACAACGGCCATCATCAGATACATTTTATGTTCCTAAAATAAAAAATTCGTGTTCGTAAAGAAATGGAATATTTTCAGTTAGAAAAAGACGCATAGGACTTACATAAGAAGCAAACATAAGACTCGTGTTGTAGTATAGCAATCAATATAGATATTTCCTCCCATTCGGCTTAAAATAAGTGATAATATGTGATTATGTAAAACAGCTGATTTTATTATAGGTTATGTGGTGGAACGGCTCTTTTAACGCATAGGTTGTGTTACTTGTAATTACTCGTATTTAATAAATAGTAACTAAAAGAAAATGTTTCTTCCTTGATCTAAGTAGGTATTGATTTTAAAATAGTTTTGTTCATATTACTTGTTTTACTTCAGCCTTGCACTAATTTAAAGTTTGAAAATTATATTAATACTTTACTAATAGGCCTAATTATTTTGCGACATTAAATTTAAACACTAAACGTTCAGTTTTATGCGTAAATTAATTATTCAAAAGCACGTCACTGGTTTCTACCTTCAAGTGCATTGTTATGTACAGAATATACGAGTCGAGGTGAACGAAGCTACGTGAGAGCAGATTTCACCCGAGTGGCGTTGCTCTACCTGTAGTAGGAAAGGTAGGGGAAGGTCGGGTGGTATCGGCCACGTTAGCTGTTTTCCATATAACGTTTTATTTATGAACTTAGAATAATTGCCATTCTAACCTTTATACCTTTACCTATTTACCATTCAAAAGTTTTGTTGTAAAATATAAAAGAAATATTTATTTTACGCAAATTTGAAAATTTTGCATTTTTGGTGTTACAGATCAAGGAGGATGGTATCGGACAGTCATGTTGTGCTCAATAAATACACTTTTAACTTATTTTAAATATATATCCATCCATAAAATATTCATAAAAAATTAATATTTTTGAAAAATTGAGTATAAAACTACTTTTACTTATTTTTAAAGTTTTCGTTGTTTTTGAGAAGTAGAATATTAACAAATATTTTAGACTAGGTTGAACATTAAAAACTCTTAGTCTATTCTGATTATATTATGATTTCGTATAAACATAGGTAATAAAGACTACTTCCTTCTAAGTCGGCACAATTTTTCTTGAGCCCAGTCCTTACAAACTCTACACTGTATTCAGTCTTCTTCAAACCTCTCGTCAAAAATATGTAAAGGGTGGCATTGTTTATCTTGTTTGGGATAACTTCGTCGTTAATATTTAAAACTTTCTTAAACTTGAACTTTTGTAATACTTACTCAGTTTCTTTTCCTCAACTTTAATTTTCACTCAGTGTTCCACCACTTCCCCTTAGATATAGCTCTGAGTCTGTCCCCTAATGAGCTTCTTAAAACACTGTGTTTTTCACTTGTTTTCCTTATTGCCATTTTTTAACTTTAAACTTGTTCTATTGTTCTCTTGATACACTCTTTACTCAATTTCCCTCATCTTTCCCATTTCTCTTTGGTAAAAAAATCCTTTGTAATTATTTTCCGATTCCATTTTGTCCGGTACCATCCGAAAGTACTTTTTCCGATACCACAGAAACGGCAATTGACATGGATTCAACTATAGAGAGGTTATTAGTTGTGTAGGATTTCATTTAACCAATAACTTATAGAGGAATATAGTAGGCTTATGATGGTAAACAACATACAAATAAATACTCAGATTTGCTGAAGTTATAATCTCTCAAACTTAACTTTGTACTGCAACAAACACTAATAAACAGCTAAACGTGACCCTACAACTAAACGTGACCCTACAACTAAACGT
Organism: Prosapia bicincta; assembly: GCA_036971475.1. NCBI lineage: Eukaryota > Metazoa > Arthropoda > Insecta > Hemiptera > Cercopidae > Prosapia > Prosapia bicincta. Next base: position 236,203,724 of record JBAIZL010000005.1, on the reverse strand, counting down.
GGCCCTACAACTAAACGTGACCCTACAACTAAACGTGACCCTACAACTAAATGTGACCCTACAACTAAACGTGACCCTACAACTAAACGTGACCCTACAACTAAACGTGACCATACAACTAAACGTGACCCTACAACTAAACGTGACCCTACAACTAAACGTGACCATACAACTAAACGTGACCATACAACTAAACGTGACCATACAACTAAACGTGACCCTACAACTAAACGTGACCATACAACTAAACGTGACCCTACAACTAAACGTGACCTTACAACTAAACGTGACCCTACAACTAAGCGTGACCATACAACTAAACGTGACCCTACAACTAAACGTGACCCTACAACTAAACGTGACCATACAACTAAACGTGACCCTACAACTAAACGTGAACATACAACTAAACGTGACCCTACAACTAAACGTGACCCTACAACTAAACGTGACCCTACAACTAAACGTGACCATACAACTAAACGTGACCATACAACTAAACGTGACCCTACAACTAAACGTGACCATACAACTAAACGTGACCCTACAATTAACGTGACCATACAACTAAACGTGACCCTACAACTAAACGTGACCCTACAACTAAACGTGACCCTACAACTAAACGTGACCATACAACTAAACGTGACCATACAACTAAACGTGACCCTACAACTAAACGTGACCCTACAACTAAACGTGACCCTACAACTAAACGTGACCCTACAACTAAACGTGACCCTACAACTAAACGTGACCCTACAACTAAACGTGACCCTACAACTAAACGTGACCCTACAACTAAACGTGACCCTACAACTAAACGTGACCGTACAACTAAACGTAACCGTACAACTAAACGTGACCCTACAACTAAACGTGACCCTACAACTAAACGTGACCATACAACTAAACGTGACCCTACAACTAAACGTGACCCTACAACTAAACGTGACCCTACAACTAAACGTGACCCTACAACTAAACGTGACCCTACAACTAAACGTGACCCTACAACTAAACGTGACCATACAACTAAACGTGACCATACAACTAAACGTGACCCTACAACTAAACGTGACCCTACAACTAAACGTGACCCTACAACTAAACGTGACCCTACAACTAAACGTGACCATACAACTAAACGTGACCCTACAACTAAACGTGACCCTACAACTAAACGTGACCCTACAACTAAACGTGACCGTACAACTAAACGTGACCGTACAACTAAACGTGACCCTACAACTAAACGTGACCCTACAACTAAACGTGACCATACAACTAAACGTGACCCTACAACTAAACGTGACCCTACAACTAAACGTGACCCTACAACTAAACGTGACCCTACAACTAAACGTGACCCTACAACTAAACGTGGCCCTACAACTAAACGTGACCCTACAACTAAACGTGACCCTACAACTAAACGTGGCCCTACAACTAAACGTGGCCCTACAACTAAACGTGGCCCTAAAACTAAACGTGGCCCTACAACTAAACGTGGCCCTACAACTAAACGTGACCCTACAACTAAACGTGACCCTACAACTAAACGTGACCCTACAACTAAACGTGACCCTACAACTAAACGTGACCCTACAACTAAACGTGACCATACAACTAAACGTGACCATACAACTAAACGTGACCCTACAACTAAACGTGACCCTACAACTAAACGTGACCATACAACTAAACGTGACCCTACAACTAAACGTGACCATACAACTAAACGTGACCCTACAACTAAACGTGACCCTACAACTAAACGTGACCCTACAACTAAACGTGACCATACAACTAAACGTGACCCTACAACTAAACGTGACCCTACAACTAAACTTGACCATACAACTAAACGTGACCATACAACTAAACGTGACCCTACAACTAAACGTGACCCTACAACTAAACGTGACCCTACAACTAAACGTGACCCTACAACTAAACGTGACCATACAACTAAACGTGACCCTACAACTAAACGTGACCCTACAACTAAACGTGACCCTACAACTAAACGTGACCCTACAACTAAACGTGACCCTACAACTAAACGTGACCCTACAACTAAACGTGACCCTACAACTAAACGTGACCCTACAACTAAACGTGGCCCTACAACTAAACGTGGCCCTACAACTAAACGTGGCCCTACAACTAAACGTGACCATACAACTAAGCGTTATCCTACAACTAAACGTGCCCCTACAACTAAACGTGACCCTACAACTAAACGTGGCCCTACAACTAAACGTGGCCCTACAACTAAACGTGGCCCTACAACTAAACGTGGCCCTACAACTAAACGTGACCCTACAACTAAACGTGACCCTACAACTAAACGTGACCATACAACTAAACGTGACCCTACAACTAAACGTGACCCTACAACTAAACGTGACCCTACAACTAAACGTGACCATACAACTAAACGTGACCCTACAACTAAACGTGACCCTACAACTAAACGTGACCCTACAACTAAACGTGACCATACAACTAAACGTGACCCTACAACTAAACGTGACCATACAACTAAACGTGACCATACAACTAAACGTGACCATACAACTAAACGTGACCATACAACTAAACGTGACCTTACAACTAAACGTGACCCTACAACTAAACGTGACCCTACAACTAAACGTGACCCTACAACTAAACGTGACCCTACAACTAAACGTGACCCTACAACTAAACGTGACCCTACAACTAAACGTGACCCTACAACTAAACGTGACCATACAACTAAACGTGACCCTACAACTAAACGTGACCCTACAACTAAACGTGACCCTACAACTAAACGTGACCATACAACTAAACGTGACCATACAACTAAACGTGACCCTACAACTAAACGTGACCCTACAACTAAACGTGACCCTACAACTAAGCGTGACCCTACAACTAAACGTGACCATACAACTAAACGTGACCCTACAACTAAACGTGACCCTACAACTAAACGTGACCATACAACTAAACGTGACCCTACAACTAAACGTGACCCTACAACTAAACGTGACCCTACAACTAAACGTGACCCTACAACTAAACGTGACCCTACAACTAAACGTGACCCTACAACTAAACGTGACCCTACAACTAAACGTGCCCATACAACTAAACGTGACCCTATAACTAAACGTGACCATACAACTAAACGTGACCCTACAACTAAACGTGACCCTACAACTAAACGTGACCATACAACTAAACGTGACCCTACAGCTAAACGTGACCATACAACTAAACGTGACCCTACAACTAAACGTGACCCTACAACTACCTTTAGAACCTTTAGAATAACGACCTACCATGACCATGACCTACATCTTTGGGCCTCGATGCCTCATCCGCCTCTCTCTGCATAGAAGATGAATGTAATGTACGTCTGAACGTCGATCACTAGAATAATGGCACCTAGCAGGGATGAGCAAGAATCTACTGAGCGAATGCCGATCTATCTGCACAGAGAAGTGAAGGATGAGTAAGAGTAAGTCTTGTTTCATGCAGATACCCTCTAAAATATGATGCCATGTTTTCGGAAAAAACAAGACAATATCTCGAAAACAATTCCCATTAGCTTGTGTATTTGTATAATTCATATTGACCGCTTTATGTTGTGCACGTTACGTAGCAAGACAATACAATTAACTGTCCCATTCAAACGATCAGGGTAACTAAACTTCTGGTAAGTTTATATAACAAGGACTAAAATCCTAATTTTTTAAAAATTCGCTTATACGATATTTTACAATTTATTTTAAAAAAAATTCAACACAATTTTTTCCAAACATGAACCAAAACATTTGAGATTCAAGTAGGGATGGGCCGATACTTGAAATTTTCAATTCCGATTTCGACTCACAAATTTTTCTTTCGATTCTCGATTCTTTTAAGTCATGTAGGCCTAATGATGAATTTAGATAGCATCTTGGTCAGACTATAGAAAATTGTTATGAATAGGAATTTCTGGAAAGCATGATAAACATATGGGATTATGGTAAAGATTTTAAATTACAAATATGAACTTCAGTTCACAATTACAATATAGCTTCAGTAATAGCCATTTCAGTTTGTAGAACTGGATAAATTGGAAGTACCCTTAAGCGGTGGCGTGGTAGTGTCGGTCTGAGCCGGGGGAGGGAGGTAGAGAGAGAGAGAGAGAAAGTCCGAATAAGAGTGAGACAGATGAGCGAGAGACGAGCCGTGACAAACGGACCAGAAATGCTTCCGATTGTCTTTGTTGTTGCGTCATAAATAATAATAATAGCTTTTCATTATCTCTAATCGACATTTGCTTTAATCGTTTAATTCATTTAAAGCAAGTAATACATAAATAATAGATATTTGTTGATTATATCTTCACATGAGTTACTAGTTTTCACTAAACACTTTTAAATGTTTATAAACTTGCCTATAGTAGCACTTACTTATATTTGTTGAGACACATCTCCCGAAACGGCCGTCCTCAACAAATATAAGTAAGTGCTCCTATAGGCAAGTTTATAAACATTTAATAAAACGTGTTTAGTGATAAATAACATTGAAAACGTTTTTGACTTTAATAGCAGATTTTTATAGCTTTTTATAGCTGAATCCAAATCTGGTCTTAGTTTTTTTGTATCACCCATAGTTTTTGAGCAATCTGCTTTTTGTTATATAGTTTAAAATCTCTATATGGTATATGGTAAAATTAATGAAGCTCTACATGTTAAATCACAATCATGGTTTTTATTTACAGTAGGTTACTTGAAATAATGGTAAAGTGTAGTAATGTAGGTTTCAGTAGTCAGATGGAATTGGTTTTTACTTCCTTTCTCTTTTTTCTTTGAAGATTCTTGTATAGCTTTTTCGGTGAAGTGACCAACAGTAGTCCCCCATCATGTTGATGTTCCAGCGGCCCTGGTTGCGTTTTTCCATCAATTTCATACCTTGGTGAAACGCTCACCCTGCTCCTCACTAACATCTCCCAAATTTTCCGGGAAGCAATCAAGATGACTGTTCAAAAAATGAACTTTCAGGCTCATCAAACATTCTAATTTTTTAAACTTCTTCAACATGTTAGCTACAATAGTACCATATTCTGGGCCTTTTGCATTTCCTAAGAATTTTGTAACAACTTGCTTGAATGATACCCATGCTTCTTTCTCATTCATCGTCATTGTGGTTTCAAAGGTAACATCGAACATCATTTTTCGAATGTCGGGTCCTACAAAGACGCCTTCTTTAAGTTTAGCTTCTGAAAGGTTTGGAAACTTTTGGCAGAGATACTTAAAACAAGGTCCATCTTTAGGCAATGCTTTTACAAATTGTTTCATGAGGCCTAACGTTATATGTAGAGGTGGTAAGAGAATGTGTTTAGGATCTACAAGATTTTTGCTGAGAATGTACTTCTCGCCAGGTTTTAAAGACTTCCTCACAGGCCAGTTCTTTTTGCATCAATGTAAATGTGTTTCAGCAGTGCTGCCAACTCTTCTACAGCCAGTACAAATATTTTACAATTACATTTGAACTTTATAAAAATTGATAAATTCTTAAAAAAATAACAAAATTCAATAAATTTATGTGCAAATGTGAAAAAAAATGGTAGGTGATAGAGCTTAATAAGTGTCATATTTGGGTTTAGCACCCTAAAAAACATAAGAATAAGATGTTTTAAGAAAAAAAGCATTTTGATCGTTGGCCTGTGTAATACATTAACTATATTTCCTAAAAATTACACCGGACACGTATTTGAACAGTAAAACAACAAGAATCGGAATCGGCTTTTTAATCAATGGAGAATCGAGTATCGACGATTCCTCGATACAATTAGAATCGACAATTCCTGGAATCAAGAATCGGAATCTCCCAGTCGCTAGATCTAAGTTAATGGAATCACTGTCCTTTTAGACCACAAACCCATTAAGACGCGCATTGTTTAGTCTAGGTGTAGGTGTAGAAGTGGGAAAACATGCAAAGTCGGCAACATGGGCGACGCTGTATGCATGGGTATACTTGTTAGGTATCGTGTTCGGCTAATCTATGAGATGACAAACTAGTGTGTGCTTCGCTCAACCTAATCTTCATGTTATTTTAAATAATGTTTCTAAGGTATTTGAAATGTTTTTGTAGGCTTGTTTAAATTCATTACATTTACAATTTACCCACACGATTTAACCATTTAATTTACATTAGGCCTACACGCATTGGAAGACCAAATTCCGTTTGGTATTAAATTATTGTATAATTCACTGTCAGCTGTTATATTAAAAATATGTATTGGTTAGGTTTTGTGTAAACGAATTGTAGTAAAGGCGTGACCAGGTCATTTTGCAAAACCTCTCTCGGGAAGATAAAGGAAACTAAGTGCATATGGTGAATCTAGTAATTACACGTTGAAACCTAGCTAAGTGGTTACTAGTACCGTAATGTATTGAATGTGGAAAATACCTTTAAATAACAGACTTGAAACCAGTATAGAATTGCGTTTCATATTTTTATAAAGGTAATAAAATGAAACAGCAAATTGTTATGCAAAGATAAAACTGGGATTGCTATGCAAAGATAAAACTACGATTGTTATGAAACGGCGATTGTTATGGGAAGATGAAACGGCGATTGTTATGGGAAGATGAAACGGCGAATGTTATGCGAAGATGAAACGGCGATTGTTATGGGAAGATGAAACGGCGATTGTTATGGGAAGATGAAACGGCGATTGTTATGCAAAGATAAAACTGGGATTGCTATGCAAAGATAAAACTACGATTGTTATGAAACGGCGATTGTTATGGGAAGATGAAACGGCGATTGTTATGGGAAGATGAAACGGCGATTGTTATGGGAAGATGAAACGGCGATTGTTATGGGAAGATGAAACGGGGATTGTTATGAGAGGATAAAACGGCGATTGTTATGGAAGATTAATTGGCATTGTTTATGAGAAGATAAAATGGGAATTGTTACGAGAAGATAAAACGGCGATTGTTATGGAAAGATGAAACGGGGATTAATATGAGAGGATAAAACGGCGATTGCTATGGAAGATTAATCGGCGATTTTTATGAGAAGACAAAATGCGAATTGTTATAAAAAAATAAAACTGTGATAATTATGATAAGATAAAATTACGACTATTATGAGAAGATTAAATGGTGATCATTACGATAAGCTAAAACGGCGAGGGTTATGATTAAAACAAAATTACGACTGTTATGAGAAGATTAAATGGTGATCATTAAGATAAGCTAAAACGGCGATGGTTATGATTAAAACAAAATTACGACTGTTATGAGAAGATTAAATGGTGATCATTAAGATAAGCTAAAACGGCGATGGTTATGATTAAAACAAAATTACGACTGTTATGAGAAGAATAAATGGTGATCATTAAGATAAGCTAAAACGGCGATAGTTATGATTAAAACAAATTTACGACTGTTATGAGAAGATTAAATGGTGATCATTAAGATAAGCTAAAACGGCGATGGTTATGATTAAAATTACGACTGTTAATTTGATTGACACGTAAAACGATTTAAAGAATTTGAATAGTGGGTGTGGAGATGAATAAAAGTGAAAGTGATATAATAAAAGTGAAGGACGGAAAAAGCTGTAAAAAATTAAGAAAAATAATCTTAGTAACCTAAATAAGGCATCGGTCTACTTAAGGAAAGTAAGTAACGAAATGGTTCAAAATTCAAGGCAAAATATATCAGGTTATAAACGACAAGGTTAGTATACGACGTGATGGCCAAAGCAGAACTCACTTTACTTTTGGAATGGGTGTGGTGGAAAAAACTTCTACAGGGAGTTTTGATTCTCTAGGTGGAAAACTTCGAGCGAGAATATTTTTTCAAAGAAAGCAATATCCATCCCGTGAACTACAACCCTACAATGTGTAGGCCTAATTGATTATTTGTCGCGTGTGAACTCCTATTGTAGGATAAAACCGGATAAATAACTACAAATTATTACAAGGTTTAATAAATAAATATATTATTTGTGAATAAATAATTATAGTTTTTTCCAATATATTAAACAACACTATTGTAATTAAATTTATATCAGTTTATCTTCAAAATAAACACAATAATTTCAAACAAATGACGCTGCATCGATAGTTGAGCTTAATTGCACCTTCATTGTCCCGTGCAATGCTATGTTTTTACACCCGCATTTCGCTGATGATTTTGTTTTCGATCGTGCATACATTATAAACTGGCACAGGGAAATACAAATTCGTGCAAATACAACAAACTATATGTATTATTGTGTGATACTTATCGACGCTCCTGTCATAATCGATATTGGCAAAATATTTTATACCGTAGAGTTTATATTATCCGGATCCGGATTAGACGATTAACCTAGGTAGTAAAAAGTTGTACAGTACGCATATAATTTTTGGTTTTCGGCATGCTCTTATAGGAATGACGTAAAATACTTTTTCTATTTATGTACGTCTTTTTTAATTTTATACTCAATTTTTCAATTTCGGCCTCACACTTTATACAGTGAGCTTCGATTTTCCGAGGTGAGGGCCGATGATACGTCGGATATTCAAAATTTAACAAACTCAGTAAAAATCGAAAGGTGGAACAGTGGTCGACTCGTTTTTTCCATCCTATTGGACTTCATCCCTGTTTATATTATCTATCGGCTGCCTCACTTCTTGATACATATCCGACTATTTTAATTTCTTTTCTACTTTAGTTCTGTCAGTATTTCCCTCTATTGTGGGTTTGTTGCTTATATCTTCGCCAGGGAATTTGTGTGTTTACCATTTTACACTTCCTTACAATTACATCTCTGGTATTTGTTGCGTTTTTTGTTTCAATTTATTGCCATTGTTACCATTATTTAGCATTGTTATCATTTTTTATTCTTACAGATAACGTTGGTTTATTTAGGGGCGTCAGCTTCTTGTTGTGCTTTGTTACACGTAGCTGTTTAATAGAACCAAAATAATTGGAATTCATTTTAATACTACGATGTCCATTTTGTCAAATTAAAATATTTAATTTTAGAATATGTAATAATCAGAAGTGGTAAATAGGTTTTACACAACAACAGTAGATATCAAGAGGGACTGGATGATTAACTTGGTCTATTTTAGTATGTCATTTTTCCTTTACATATATGAACATACACGTGGATATGAGTGTAGTGTGCTATAGAAATTGTAAAAACATCTTCACGCTTAAACTTACAAAAACGATGTTCTTTTAAATGGTGAATAATTTGCAAGGTGTGCCTTTTTGTGTAACAGAAGCTTAAACTATAATTTTTATTTTCAATAAATAAAACCTCTTGGCCACAAACATTTAATTTAAATCTTTCTATACATTTCGATTTCTTATCAGTCATCTTCAGAGGAAGTTACTACAAGATTAACTGAAGCTATAAGCTATTCATCTTCAGCAAATGGAAAACATTAGTTGATTTGAATTAGGCAAAAACTAAAAAATTACAACAAAAATGTAAAATTACAAATTTAATTATAGTTCTGGTTTGAGAAAGGACTTAATTAATACTTTAGAGTTTTTGGTTTTTATTAGTAGCGACATTTATTTTTCAAGTAAGACACAATTAATAGATTCCTTTTAACGAATTTTCATTGTTGTTCACAAATAATGATATCTTTTAAAAATCCATTCGAAGATTAAAAGTGCCGAAATATTAAGAATTGTTATCCCTGGTAGTATATTATATTTTTATTCTATTCCCTATTTATTCCGAATATGTTTATCTAAATAACAGAACCTCTCTCAGATAAAATGTTAAATAATTTATTCATTGGTTTACCTTTCCAATTCCTTCTATTAGCTCACGCTTTTCTCGTATTATATACAATTTGTACAAAGTTCATCCAATTAAGTTGAAATACATTTTTTAAACCTTTAATTGATGACAATTGATGTTAATACAGTTTTAAAATATCTGTTTAATAATTACAACTAAATAAGTTTATATTTCGGTCGTATTCGAACTGAATAACTACATTTTTAAAATCCAGCATTTTTTTTTTCACTAAGCTAACTTTCCCACAGCTAGATAACTGTTAGATAAAGATGTAGGCCTACATGGAATTATAAGAAAATGGTTTTCTAATGAAGATTACAAGAGATGGATAGATTGAGATATTATATTTATAAATTGGAAGCGAAAAAAACTAATAAATAATGAAAGAACTTAATTGTCCAAGCCATATAGTGTATAGAGAGGGAAATGGAAAAATGCTAGAAAATTAGCCTCCTATTTTACCACTTAATATTGCGATGCTGACACATGTAGACCTATATACATATTTATATTAATTATAATTATAAAATAACACGTAACTAGAATACATTTTTCTTTGTTGACCTCAGTAAGAATTGACGTTAAAACATTTAATTGTACGTTTGACAGCTGTTAGGTTCTTAATAATGCAAGGACTTTAATGTACTAAGGGTGTATTAGGCTAGGAGGGGTGATGTAGTGCACTGTTTGTGGGTTGGGCATAAACCGTACGGCAAAGGCAATAAACAAGAGCAGTGGACGGTAGTGGGGCCCCAGGGCTTGCTTTGGGGCGTAATATGCTGGCCGGAGCAGTAGCGTGCGCCCCGCACTTTTACACCGGTCCCCTGGTAATTGTTTTAACTTAATTAGACCGAAATCCAAAGTTGCCGTGGCCAAACATTTGTTTGGGTTTAATATTAACAGAGTAAAAAACTTCTTTTGCTCCGAATTAGTGTTGTCACTGTGTTGCAATTAGGTAGCCTACATTTTTTTCGAACTATTTTTCTTTTTTTCAAATTGGAGTTTTTTTGAGATTTTTAAAGCTTTTATATGACTCTTTCGAAAGATTTTAACGACTTTTTTTCGTAAGTAATAAAAATTTCTTCTATTCTTGATATAAAGAAGTTGGGGCTTAATTTCAAAAATCGTTAATTTCTTTGAACCTAGCAGTTCCGTAAGGTTATGTTTATAAAGATTTTTAAAAAATAATATTACAATTTTACACATATAGACAAATTTTGGACATTTGTCGGTAAATATGTTTTCTTGTCTAATTAATTGTCGACCGCCCCAAGTTTGCCTCTGGTTGGCGTACCTCAGAACGGTATAAAAACTTGAACATTTATCAGGAAGTGATCACTTACTACAAGTCTCTATAAACTAGTTACTGTCTGGTTAATGACCGTGTTATTTAATTGGTAGCCGTCTCACTTTCGGCGGCAAGGTTATCAACGGTAAGGTTTATATAAACGGCATTATTTAATTATTGCAAAACGTGTATACGAATAATTATAGTGCAAGAATATAAGGAAGAACTTTTGCAGCTTTTCGAAATGACATTTATTTTTTTAATGCAATAATTACGTTGCTTGTAATTTTAATTTTTTTAAAATTATTGTAATTATTATTGTTATAATGTTCATAATAAATTATCTATTAGCGAATGTATATCCTACTTCATGTTTCCGACAGATACTAATATTGTTTTTAATTAATGATTCCAACATTTTAATAGTAATTCTGTCAGCTGTCTCATTATTATCTGTCCCTCCCATCCATCTCTCTCTCTCTCTCTCTCTCTCTCTCTCTAATAAATATGTGTTTCTCTATCTCTTTGTCTATTCATATATCTATCTTTTTATCTTTCTGTCTATGTTATTCTCTCTCTATCACACATAAACACTCGCGCACGAACACTAGCTCTCACCCACGCATGCACACACATACACACATTCTCAAAATGTTTGCAGCTAACCTAATTATATATTTAGGTTAACTCATTTTAATTTAATAGGCCCGCAATTTTTAAAACTTGTTAGTTTTTGTTGCGTAGGGAAATAAATGTAGTTAAAGGCGAAAGACCATTTTATTTGGTAGTACCCACTAGGTTTGCACAATTAATTTGAAGATATTCTTACCGTTAATCCCACACAACCTTTAATTGTTAGTGTTTCTGTTACTCGAATACTCCATTCAGACTCTCCTTAATGCCCGCTCCGTTGTTTACTTTCTCGTTTTAAAGGTGATGAATGCCTTTAATTTTTATGGATTATCGAACCAATTCCTTTAAATTAACTCAGTTTCCTACAGCCCGTCAAATTGCTATTAGCTTTGATTAAAGACTTGTCGTCAAGGAATAAAATCAAAGAAGCACAAGTTACAATTACTTCAAACCAATTTCCTGCAACATAAAGACTTAGATTACAAATTTATGAGTTTTTTCGCAACTGTAATTTATTTTCTTAAATTTAATATTCTACTTTACTATTACAAATATTCGTGACATATTTTCAATATGTTTGTTTAAATTTATGAGCAACTAGAAATATATTAATCAGGTTATATGAAAAAAGGTAAAGTATTTAAGGTAAATTCTCTGTGTAAAGGAGAAAAATTATTGTACTTTATTGGTTATTAAAATGTAAAAAAAATGTTTGACAATTTTAAATTAAATAGACAGTTGGTTATATTCGTTTATTGAAATATTCAAACTAATTTAATAATTTTATCTCTAAATCCCTCAATTGAATGTTTTTTAAAGTCCTCTTTATTATTAAAAGTGTATATTATTAAAGGACATTATAAACATTATATATACAGCAATGAATTATTAGAAGAATAATATTCTACTCGAGTAACATCACCGGATTTTCTAACTACTAAATTTACCTCTAGGAGTCAGGGGGCAACGCACTCTGTAACTTGGTGACGTCACACAATAGTACATCTTATCACCCCAAACATCCTCCTATGTAAAGGACTCTGTAGAGGCTGGAGTTGTAATAAGTAAAGTCTAACTGATTATTACACAAGAGACAGTTTTACCAGCGGTACACAATAAAATCAGAAAGAAATAAAGTAGGTGAAAACTACACCCCTAGGGTTGATTCATTATTATTGAACATATTGATGTATTGAATGGAGCTACAAAATGGAACTCCGTTTAAACTCAGTGTTTGATATTGTTTTCTCTGGATCGAAAATGCGAGTAGAAAGTAATTAGTTACACATTCAAACGTGTTATATAACTACACGTTATAATACTAACTATCTCTAATTACATTTTACAGACTTTTTAATGAACGTAATTCAGACACATTTCCTGTTGTTCTTGAAACATTTACTCTAATATTATGTATTCAATTTTAGAAAAGTTTAAACGATATGATTACATTAGAACTTCGATAATCCGAACCTCGATTAACCGAACCCCGATTATCGTAACCCTGATTGTTCATTACTCGATTGTCCGTGCGTCGGCTATTCCAACCCCGACTAACCGAGATCCGGCTTAACCGAGGCAGTAAACAAAACTTTGAAGCACGTAAATACGTTTTGGTTCTCATAGTACAGGTGTTCTCCTAACTTATACGTAAAAACATTCAGACTTCATCAAGAAGTAACTTTTTTTATCTAATACAAAATACTATACGCACAATATGTCTTTTTAATTTTATATTTGTATTTTATTTTTTGTTTTGCGTAGCTTTTTATTTGATATACAGTAGTTGCCTTTTTTTACATCTTAACCACGTTTTTACTCATTTTGCCAGTTTACCATACTTTTCTCATTCGACCTTTTTAAAGTTCCGGTTATCCGAATTAGTCATTTCCGTAATTTATTTGAAATAGAATTTTTAATATTTCTGTTTTATTTTTAGACGTATACTTGTTTGTGACGATTATTGAAGTGTTGGTATTTATGTATATGTTTAAGCATGGGCGCATACAGCACATAGCAGGTTCCATACAAACAAACCCTATATGAAAGGTTCTAGGGGGGGAGGCTGGTCATGAAGGCATTGCATACAAAAAAATTGAGCAGGAAAAATATTAAACTTTTAACCTAGTTTAATCTATTAATATGCTACTTATAGAGTACTAGGTCATGGTACTTAATGTATAAACAAAATAAACACATTAATCTAATTACTCGTACATTTAATTATAAAACAATAATATGCAAATATTTAAGGCAACACACATTTGTGTATATAAATATTTTAGTCCCTAGACATGTTCTAAAACTCAACAACTTATAAAGTTACTTTTATTTTTTATTCACTTGTCTACATCAGATTGGATATTTATTTGTTTTTTTTTTAATCTAAGCATAAGCTAGGGAGAGGCCGCACCCCCTTGACCCAGGTATGGGCTCCCATGTGTTTAAGTATTTTAACATGTTGAATTAATTAAAATATATAATTGAAATTTCAAAGGTTTCATGTATAATGTTTGAGTGGCTAAAAACTTTTAATCTATATGTTATTATATATTATGAGTTTAACGTTCTTTATAATTTTAATTGCCTCAAAGTTTTTATTATTTACACAAATTATTATATATATATATATATATATATATATATATATATATATATATATATATATATATATATTCTTGATATTTTACGTTATCCATTGTTTTTCCGTTGCACTGACTTTATGAAGTTAATATATTACTATTGTAAGTAATTTTATCCACCATTAAGTGCAATAATTTTACCTTGAGTGATGAGGCACCTTTCGGTCACTTGACCATTGTCGAATCACTGATATTTTTCTGGTGTAGATGTTCGGTCCGTGATATTGGTATTTGTTGACGTTACACGCACTTTCTCTTGATCTGTGTGTATGATGTTTTTTTTTTATATATAGTATGTCTTCTGTATATGTTGTTTGTAGATTCATTAAATTGTTGTGTATGTTTTTATAAATGTGGTATTTTTCTAGTGAGTTTAGTTGTATTGGGTTATTATTTATTTCAAGTATGGTTAGGTTATTTTCGTAATTTGTTATTTCATACACAATATCAAGAGCACAGTGGTACAATATATTACAATAAAAATATATTGAAAAGAACCCCAATACCACAAAAATAATCAAAAATAACAAATAAGACAAATCTTAAGCAACTTGTCTTATTTGTTATTTTTGATTATTTTTGTGGTATTGGGGTTCTTTTCAATATTTTTATTGTTGTTATTTCATGTTTATGTGATATTAGGTGTGCTGCAACATTTGATACTTTTGAATTTTTGTTTTTGAATGCTCTATAATGTTCTTCAAATCTTATTTTAAATGTTCTGGTTGTTTTTCCTATGTAAAAAGTGTTACAGTTGTTGCATGTAATTTTGTAAATTCCTGATAGGTTATGTTTTTCTGAATTTGTTTTGTGGTTTGTGTCATTAAGATATTTTATTATTTTGTTGTTTGGTTTGTATGTTGGAGTGTAGTGTTCCTTGTTGTATATATTTGTTATTTTTTCTATTTTGTTATTGGTGTATTTATATTTTAGGTAGATTTTTTTATTTTCATTATTTTTGTGTTCCGGTTGTACATCATACACACAGATCAAGAGAAAGTGCGTGTAACGTCAACAAATACCAATATCACGGACCGAACATCTACACCAGAAAAATATCAGTGATTCGACAATGGTCAAGTGACCGAAAGGTGCCTCATCACTCAAGGTAAAATCATTGCACTTAATGGTGGATAAAATTACTTACAATAGTAATATATTAACTTCATATATATATATATATATATATATATATATATATATATATATATATATATAAAGAGAAGAGAGAAAGATATAAAAAAGAAAAAAATAATGCTTTTACTGATCTGATAAATTGTCGTATTAGTTGAACTATTACAAGGGAAGGATTTATATAGTTTGTGTGTTTCAAGTACATAGAAAAGATATTGTTCGCTACGTTTCCAGTATTCTACACTGTTCTGGAACATAATTCGACTGGATCATACTTAGTGTAGTTTAGTCTGTGATGACGGAAACATGGTTGTTATTATTATTAAAATTTTTGTTGTGAGAAAAATGTTTGCTGTGTGTATGAAGTTATATTTCATTAACAACCTAACTCCAACCTATGTAACATGGAAAATTCTTGGCGATAATTCAGCATGTTGCATTAATGTTTAAAGAAAATTTTGTTTGTGAAAAAGTCATTAACATCATTTAGATAGATATGCATACAAAAATAACTGGTAACCAATCAAAGCCCTCTATTTTTTAAAGAGTAAGGGGGGATTCTGTTGGCCAAGCGTTACAAGTCTTGTAAGTTTCTGTCTGTTCTGATTTAGCCTTGATCGAAGACGGGCAACTGGGTTGCAAAATAATGTTTACGACAACTTCCCTAGATATTTTTAAAAAATGTACAAAATTAAATATTAAGTGAAAACTTTTGCAATGTTTAAATGTAAATAGTATTTATATTTTTAAAGTTCAAGCGTGTTAAACGAGTAAAGATGAGTAGGCCTATTACTCAAGTGTTTGTCAAGGTATTTTACAAATTGATTTTTTAAATTACTACTTTTGATATCACTTGACAAAAAACCACTGCTTACTTATATTTTTCAAAAGATCCGTTTTGTACTAGGTCAGTGCATTGTTCAATGTAGTGAGTCACGGACAAGACAAGTGCGAAACACTTGTTCAGTGCGACACAAGACAGTACACTGAACAATGAAAAGACCTCAAGGTGTACAACACAAAACTACAAATCTTTTTAAAGTAATTTGATAAAATCAATAAACATATTAAAAGAAAGTACCAATAAGCATCTTACCAAATGTTGCTTAATGAAATAACTTATAAAAGATATAAACCTTTTTTATTAACTTCAATTCATATTGTTCAAGATTTTATACTGTAATTTTTTAATAATATTGTTCAATTAAACCTTATTTTTTGAAAGTTCAAACGTCAATTTCAATGTAACCTATCTTTATTCAGAACAATTTGGACAGATAGCGCGACTGCCTATGTTAAACTGTTAGATATAATTGGTAATGTAAAAAATTGCCCAGTTAAATCTTTTTAAAGTATAAATAATGAGTTCTGTGTGAACAAGGTTTTTTTTTAATTAACTAAACACATTACAAATAACCGGGGCGTTACACCTATAATATATAAGATACATTCTTGAATAAAATATTTTGCGAAAAACCTTCTCTAGATTTTCATATCGATGTTTTTTTTTATCTCCGTTTTGTTTCATTTCGCCTTGACAAACAGATTAATAATTACGATGGAAGAAAACATGTATAACCTCGGTGGAGCGGTTCAAGTGGTCCTTGTAGCCCCGGGCAACAGCACCACTTCTACAGTTTGCCTTTGTTTCGGGGCAGAATTTTTATCCACAGTGTTTCATAACGTAAGCCTGGTTGTATCGATTATTAAATTACAAAACTGCTCGGCGTATTGTTGGCGACAGACTGTTGAGTACTTCTATCTAATTAGGTTTCGCGGCGTTTAGTCTTTCAACTTTTAATGTATATTTGAGTGAAATTTGTTTGCAGTTTCGCATGATTTCTTGAACTTTGCCCATTAATCTTTACAACACTTATATAATTTCCATTTTATTAAAATACTCCTGTTTAACATTAACGGGCTTAAAGTGTTTGTTACTACGTACAATACAGTACAAATTAATTTAAGATGTTTAATTATGATCTATTACAATTTGATTTAATCATTTTGTTAAACGTAAATTATTCAACTATGCTGATTAAAAGTTTCAACTTTATCATATTTTTAAGATGAAAAAAAATTTTTGATATAGTGTTAATATTTTGATAAAATGTTTTTAAATAGCCTACATTTAGTGAAATTATTTTCCAAAAAAATTCATAACAATTGAAAGTTTTTCTTTCGGGTCGCGTTTAGCCTAATTGGAGGTGTGCAGGCGTTTGTGTACCTTGTACGTTGCCAACAATAACGTTTTGCTGACACATAATTTTCCCGGAAAATCCACCCTTATTAGTTCGACCAGCCACTTTTCTCCGATACACTCGGAGAGAAAATAAATCTATGGCGCTAACAACCCACACTGCTAGAAGCACGTTCGCAATATTATCAACGTTTGCTGGCTTTAATAATCACCTCCTAAAAAGAATCGACGAAGATTGTTGTTTACAGTGATACACAAAAATTTGATCACTAACAAATTCTTTAACTAGTGCATTAAATTTGTTGAAGCCTATTCTTTTGGAAATGTTCTATTACAATACGAGTAGTTTGCTCTATAGCACGATGGTTAAATTATTATTTATCACATTAAATAACTATTATAGTAAAACAAGATATAAAAAAAAATATTAAATTCGATTCCTACTTACGTCAACAAAGAAAGCTATTGTTCTAGTTACTGTGTTATCAAATAATTACAATTATGTAAATAAAGTAACATAACGTATACATTAAGACAGCTGTTAAAAATCAGCTGTTTTATGATGGCATAACTTACGAGTATTTAGGCCAAATAGGTCGAAATAACTATACAGTATTGCATAAGTTACCCCTTTTGTGTAACGTATATCTCCTATATAAAATAAAAATTAATTAAATTCACGAAATAATATTTCAAAAAACTGCATTTACATCAAAAGTTATCCACAACAAGTTTGAGAATATGTATTTAAAGTTGAATGGAATAATAAAAATTATTTAATCAAGGATTCGAAATCTAAACTATAAATATATATATATATACACATATATATCCATGTGTATATATATATATATATATATATATATATATATATATACACACATATATATACACACATATATCCATGTATATATATATATATATATATATATATATATATATATATATATATATATATATATATATATATATCATATATATATATATATATATATATACATACATATATGCATTAAAGAAGAATAATATATGCATTAAAAGTATTCTTGTTTTTGTAATTTATTAACTATATTACAAGAAAACATATCATCATATTTAATATATATATATATATATATATATATATATATATATATATATATATATATATATATATTAAAACAACATAGGTTATTCAAATACAAGAATATTTATTAATTTATATCCAAAGGTTTTCGTTGGTAAACAGTACCAACATCATCAGGAATGAAAATTACAATAATGTAAGCTATAGGCCTAAAACATTATATGATATGTTTTATATATATATATATATACATATATATATATATATATATATATATATATATATATATATATATATATATATATATATATATGAGTATTTTCTACTTATTGGCTATACGTATTCTGTTTTACTCACAACAAGGCCCCTCGCCGTTTAGGAAATTTTAAGACATTTGTATCTGTTGAACAGTGTAACGAATGTAAGCTAAAGAAAAGAAGTAATTTAAAACAGTGGCTACACACATTTTTGTAATCTTGTGGATAAAATAATCAGCTACTTCAAGATCATTGTCACACTTATACACGCGCTTTAAATATAAAATGAAATATTTAAAAAATGAAGCTATATATGTTTTTTATGAACCCATCCCTTTACGTAAATGCTAATCCTTACCTTCCTGTAATGATATACAGTCAGCTGTTGTCTCGACTGAGAAGGGAAACCAATAATAGGGTGAATTAATTATGGTAGAGTGTGAAAAAGAAGGTTATGTTCCATAATAGGATGAGTTGCATACTAATCTTGTTATGTGGATTGGCTATTTGACGCGATTCGTGAGCATGAGGATGCACAGGGTATCATGCAAGAGGGTAGCTTACACGGGGATGTAATCATATTATTTGCTCCAACGCTTCTTTTACTTATTCAGTCGACCACGCTGTATCAAGCCGGCTTTATTTTTATTAATATTCTAATTGACTTTGTAAAATGAACTCTTTTATCTCGAATACCCTTCCCACCAATATATCAGTATCTCTTTCACTGTAAAAGTGTGTTTTACAAAAATTGTAATCGTTCATTTGTATTGATTTTTGTATGAAGTACAAATGGCAATTATTAATTTGTAATGTATATATTTATTCGTATTGGTTTCGGTTGTCAGCAAACTGCATTTATTTATTTGTAATGTGTTTGCTGCCAAAAAAATGTTAATAATTAATTTCTTCTGTTTTCGTTGCCAAAAAATTTTATTTATGTTTCATGTTATCCTCGGGCTTGACATTGTATTCATTTTTATGCGCTATCGTTGAGAAAAATCATATTTATTTATTTATATTGCTGTTAGTTGCCAAAAATTGTATTTATTTATTTTTAATGCGTTTAAAGGTCTATTTATTTTGCTATTCGATGCTCACAAATTGTACAGATACATTTGTGTTTTATTTATTTAAGTTGAATGTCCTTGCTATCAAATTAAAATTATTTATTTGTATTTTTTCGCCGAACGATATAGGCTATTTATGTATTTGTATATTATTGTATTTATTTATTTAGATTTCTTTTCTTTGCCAAAAAAGAGTTTATTTTTTCCTTATGTATTTAATCGTTAATTTATACTGCTTTCGTTAGCAAAAGGTTGTTTAAATTTAATTATATTGTATTTATTTATTAAATTTTTTCTCGTTGTTATCAAATTCCGTTTAATTATTTGAATTTTTTTTGCTGCCAAAATGTATAGGCTAATTATTTATTTGTATTGTATTCTATTTTATTTATATTTTTTTTTCCTGGCAAAAAATATGTTAAATTTTTTTTTCAAATTGATTGTTTTTCGCTGCCAAAAAGTTTATTTTTTTATATTGCATTTATTCATGTTTTATAGTGTGTTTCCAAAAACATACATTTTTGTTTGTATTGTACATATTTATTTTCATTGGTCATAGCTGCTATCAAATTGAAATTATTTTTGTATTGTTTTTGTTTGCCAAAAATTTGTATTTATGCATTTGAATTGATCCTCGCTACCAACAAATTGTATTTATTTCCTATGAGGAAATACGTGCTGATTGTAGGCTCGCCAAAATATTCAATATACTTCTATCCTTGTTTATTTCATGCAGACTGGTTTCATCCTCCATAACTCGGGATTATAGCAGTTTCACCAAAGCACGGAATGGAAATATCCATACATTTATGGAACCACTACTATAGAGGTATGGCAGCATCTTGGAAAAATAACAGATTCAAATTAGTATTTCATGACATAATTGGAAACGTTTATATTCATTTATTAAATACTTTATAATGTGACTTTGGTTGTTGATTTTACAAACGACTTCCAAGGCTGTTATATCCTTTTACGTGAATTTAAATAAGAATAGAAAGAAAATTGAATAAAAAAATAGAATAAAAAGAATAGATTATAATATTGAAAATGGTTTTTCAGTGCGAATGTAAAAAAAAGTTCACCACCGCGTCTAATATTCATGGTGCTTAGTGTGTATAAAGCTTTGTCCTAGATTCGAGCTTCTAACTAATATACCACTGTATATCTACACTGCGGAATGTTTGATCAGCTTTCAGCATACAGTGTATATTGGCACCTTGGCTCGGTATTTGGTGATTACAAGTAATATCAGAGAGGTAGCGCTAAGTTTAATATGGCACAGATCTGGGTATAGTACGTAAACTGTTCACTCTAACATACGTGTGGCCCTTACATGTATTACGTAATAATATTATTACAAAATTATTAAACGATGATGTATTAAAGAAAGATGTTTAATCGATAAAATGTTACACGGCATTTAAAGCAGACAGTATAACCTGTCTCTGGTATGGCTACAGCGAAGCAATAATGTATTTACGCATTTGATGCGGGTTTGAGTGTTCGCGCCAACAAGTATACGAGAATATATATATATATATATATATATATATATATATATATATATATATATATATATATATATATATATATATATATATATATATATATATGATGATGATGATGATAAATGTGAATTTTTAAATTGTTAGTGCCCGGTGTACCGAAAACTGTGCCGTAACTATTCAACATATTTTTCATCCATGAAGGTATACGTAACAGCATATATATATATATATATATATATATATATATATATATATATATATATATATATATATATAGTTATATATTTTTTTTGCACGTACATGCGTGTGTGTGTGTGTGTGTAGGGCATGCGCGGGGTTTGGGAGAGACAAGGAATTTTTAATAAGTCATAAAATAGGAATAGTTTTTAAAAAATTTTCCAACTCGCATTACATTAAAATACAATTTTCAATTTACCCACGTGTCAACCATGGTCTTTAGGATTTATGAAAGTGACCCACTTTGTAAAAAAAGTCAATTTATTTTTACGGCCTGCTTGTCGCGCTGGATATTGCTGTTGGCCCTCGCGCAAAAACATTTAGGTAATTAAATCGCTTGACCCTCCGCGCTGCACGATCTGTTTGGTCGAGACGGAGATTAAAATTAGGTCTGCTAACACCACAATTAGAATATGTGGCAAAAATGTTGTCTATTCTGAATCCCTTTGGAACTGCTGACCGTACCGGGATCAGCCAATTTATATTTCTAAACCATTGTGTTCTATGTACCCTCCGGCCGTGAATTCTAAACCAGTATGAAATCGGAACTCTGATTGCCCCATTTAATATTCTGAAGGCAACTATTTCACAGAATACCGTATAGGTGACCTACATTGCTAAAGGCAAATAATTTAATGCCGCAAATATAAAAACAAACAAAAAAAATATTTCCCATAAAACGTATTTCCTCTAGGAATGATTTAAGCGATTATAGTCAATTCCTACTGACGTCGACTTAACAAAAATTGTATCCTAATTACTTTATATTTTATAATTGCATTTAATATATAAAAATGTATTTACATATGACGGATTAACAATATTAAGTCTCAAAATAGAAAACGAGTTTCCATAATATTTTCAATTTCCCTCCCTATACACTGTATGTTGTTGGACTGCTATTTTCGTTTGTTACTATTTATTAGCTTTTTGCCCGTTTGTGTGTTATGAAGCTGATGGTGGTCAATAATTTATGGTTCTATCGATCTCTTATAATCCTTCATTAATGCTAGAAAAATTTCTCTAATATTTTCATATCCTATAGTAATTAATTTTTAGCTATGGGAGGTTGGCTCGGTTCCAAATTGTTGTATTTCACATATGAAGTTACTCAGTTCGAATACAACCGGGATACAAAATTTTTTAAATTTAATGTATGAATAAATGTTTCAAACAAACTGTATTAATATTTATTGCGATCCAATGAAAGTTTTAAAACACCACATTTGAACTTGATTGGATGAATAAAAACGTATTTTAATAATCATTAAAAATTTGTACAAGATATATACATGTAAGTATATGTGTATATATATATATATATATATATATATATATATATATATATAAAATATGCATTCTTGTTTAATAATCTAAAACAATATAGGTTATTCAAATACAAGTTTATTAATTTGAATATAAATTAATAAATATTCTTGTATTTGAATAACGTATGTAGATATATATATATATATATATATATATATATATATATATATATATATATTATATATAGTTAATATATTACTATTGTAATTTTATCCTCCAATTAAGTGCAATGATTCTACCTTGTGTGATGAGGCGCCTTTCGGTCACTTGACCATTGTCGAATCACTGATTACTTTTTCTCAATTTTTCTGGTGTGGATGTTCGGTCCGTGGTGTTGGTACTTGTTGACATCATACACGTTTCCTCAAGAGGTAAAATGTTTCCATCACACAAGGTAAAATCATTGCACTTAATGGTGGATAAAATTACTTACAATAGTAATATATTAACTTCATAAAGTCAGTGCAACGGAAAAATAATGGATAACGTAAAATATCAATATATACATATACAGTATATAATGTATAATATATTATATTATATTATATCATATTATATTGTATTGTATTATATTATATTATATTATATTATATTATATTATATTATATTATATTATATTATATTATATTATATTATATTATATTATATTATATTATATTATATTATATTATAATAAATAAATACATATATATCATCCTTCAATAAAGATCGGCACATATCGATCGAAAACGTTCTGTCTCAGTAAGTTTTAACAATTTACTAAATTCAAAGTTCGGATAGTCATAAACTATTGTTTAAGTGATTAATTTATATATCATGTTATCCATTATATTACCGTTGCATTGACTATATAAAATTATTATTGTTAATTGTAAACAATTGTTCCACTACTAAGTGCAATTAATTTTTACCTTATGTGATGAGACACTTTGGTCACATGACCATTGTCGAATCACTGAATTATTTTTCTGATGTCGTTGTTCGATCCGTAATTTTGGTACTTGACGTCTTGCATGTTTCGTCTTGTGCCCCGTGCATGACGCTTTTGAAGAGTACATCGTCTGCATATGTTGTCCATTGGCTCAAAAGATTGCTGTGTATGTTTAATTAGTGTGGTATTTTTCTAGTGAATTTAATTCTATTGGGTTATCATTTATTTCAAGTATGGTTAGGTTATTTTCGTAACTTGTTATTTCATGTTTATGTGATATTAGGTGTTCTGCTACATTTGACGTTTTTTATTTTTAGTTCTGAATGCTCAGTAATGTTCTAAAAATTTTATTTTAAATGATCTGATTGTTTTTCCTATGTAAAATGCGTTGCAGTCGTTACATGTAATTTTGTAGACTCCAGAAAGGGCAATTTTATTTGTATTTGTTTTGTGGTTTGTGTTATTTACATATTTTAGAATTTTGTTGTTTGGTTTGTATGTTGGTGTGTAGTGTTCTTTGTTGTATATATTTGTTATATTTTCTATTTTGTTATTTGTGTATTTAATTTAGGAAGATTTTTTTAATTTTATTTTTGTAATGCTCAGGTTGTGATGTTGTGTGGAGGCAAGGTTTTTTTTTGTAAAAACCTAAAAACAAACTAACAACTTAACGACAAAAACTTCTAAACCTAACCAAAACACAATTCACTGAAAAAGAATAAATAATAATAACAAACATTTTCTAATATAACATACCCAATCTCCACAAGAACCAAATAATAAGAAAAACCTTATAGTTGACACAGAATCTAACATCAATAAAATGACCCACCACAACACCGAACACAAAAGAAACAGCTTTAATAATGGTACTAACCTAATAAAAACCCTAATCAAAAACGAAAGAATAATGAGAACATAATGCTAAAATCAGATAAAACAAAGAGTAGTAATAATCGAAAATACCAATTATATAAAATCAATGACAAACAACATAAATACGAACAAATCCCAGACCTAAGTAACAAATACCTTAATACAATAAAAACCTAATAGTAACACATAGAAATACCCTAAACTATAACAATAAATTAAAATACCACACAAGACTTTACCCATTCATACCTTGCGCACCAATATTAACACTCATACCTAAAATCCACAAACCCAACATACCATTTAGACCACTAATAAATTTCCAAAACAGCAACATCTTACATAACCGCAATAATAATACAAAATAATAAGATCTAAAATACATATCAACAACAACTACAATATAAATAACGGATACGAATGAAATAATAAAATAAAAAACTTAGAAACAAACAGCAACTCAAAAATTATTAGTTATGGCAAAACCAACACGTACCTTAGTGTTACAATAGAAAAAACCACAGAAATAATAAAAAAAACTAATACACAACAAAGAGAAAAAACACAATGTATTACTACACTAAAAAAACACATAAGTAACCAAAATTACTTCCAATATAAAAATAAATACTATAAACAAACAACTGGATTCCCCATGGAATCCCAGTCACCCACATCATCAGTCATGTCAGAAATATATCTACAACACTTCGAACAAATAATAATTAAACCTATACTACACACATAACATTTTGCTATGCAAAAGATACGTAGATGATATACTTGCAATATATCAACCTACTATTCACAACGAACACATCATAATATTAAACAAACTGAATACATACAACAAAAACTTACAACACACCTACGAAAAAGAAACAAATAGATCAATTAACTATCTTTACATTGCATTAAATATAAACCTACTTCCAACAATACCACAATACACAACAAATCTAACCACCCTTGGACACACAAAATTAACAATTACAGTAACATGATAAATAAAGCAATAAAATAGACACAAGATAACAAACAATAATTAAATGAAGAATTAGATAACATTACAAAAATTGCAATAGAAAATGGATACAAATAACACCTTATTAAAAAGATATACAATTTATTTACAAATAAACCTTACATCAACACAACACTACAAACTGAACACAAATACAAAATAATAAAAATTCTACCTAAAACATAAATACACCAATAACAAAAATAGGAAAATAACAAATATATACAACAAGGAACACTACACTACAACATACAAACCAAACAACAAAATAATAAAATATCTTAATAACACAAACCACAAAACAAATTCAGAAAAACATAACCTACAGGAATTTACAAAATTACATGTAACAACTGTAACGCGTTTTACATAGGAAATACGACCAGATCATTTAAAATCAGATTTTCAAAACATTACAGAGCATTCACAACTAAAAATTAAAAAGTATCAAATGTAGCAGCACACCTAATATCACATAAACATGAAATAACAAGTTACGAAAATAATTTAACCATACTTGAAATAAATGATAATGCAATAGAATTAAACTCACTAGAGAAATTCTACATTTATAAAAACATACACAACAACTTAATGAACCAACAAACATATACAGACGACCTACTTTTCAGAAACTTCATGTACGCAGCACAAGACGAAAAATATATGACGTCAGCAAGTACCAACATCACAGACCGAACAACGACACCAGAAAAATACAGAAAAATAATTTATTGATTCTACAATGGTCAAGTGACCGAAATGTGCCTCATCACGTGAGGTAAAAATGATTTGCACTTAGTGGTAGAATAATTGTTTACAATTACTAATAATAACTATGTGTGTGTGTGTGTGTGTGTGTGTGTGTGTGTGTGTGTGTGTGTGTGTGTGTGTGTGTGAGAGAGAGAGAGAGTGTGTGTGTTTGTTTGTTTGTGTGTGTGTGTGTGTGTGTGTGTTTGTGTGTGTGTGTGTGTGATTTCTTTGCAATTCCTTATATTAGCTAATACTATATATATATATAATGATAGGTCAGGTAATAGAACGAATTGAAAAAAAAATCGTGTGAACTATTTCCTAAATATTTGAAATAATAAAAATCCGTTAAATGAGACCTTCAAATGATTTTCTTATTTAAAAATCAGGTTTAAAATATATTTAATAAATGTGTGTTGAGAAGGACAATATATTACTATATAGGGCTAACGTTTGCATATCTTTCACGCTGAACAACTTTACACTGTTATTTTTCCTTTGGAACGCAATTAAATAAAAACTATAAACTATATTTTCAGTGATTTCAGTAAAACATAATTTGCAGCAAAAATCTTTTCAGATAAATCACGTCGGATTGAGGCGAAGTTAACTCTTCCAATCCCTGGGGGGATGACCGAGACTGAAAATAATCCAATAATATAAACTTTATTTGATATTCTCTGGCTGGATGGTTTATTGGTTTCTTAGTATCACCGTCTGAAATGGAATACTTTTTGGATTCCGTTTTGAAGAAAGCACTTTGTGATTTGTTTTGTTGGCGATATTAGTCAAAATTTTATTACGTGAAAATAATCTGCGAGAAAACAGTTTGAGGAATTTTTTAGATACAGTCAGGCTTATTGTTTTTATTTGGAATTGAAGCTCTATATTATTATTAGGCTCATTGTTTTCATTTGGCATTGGAGCTCTGTATTATTAGGCTCATTGTTTTCGTTTGGCATTGGAGCACTGTATTAATAGGCTCATTGTTTTCAAGTGACATTGGAATTCTGTATTATTAGGTGCATTGTTATCATTTGGCATTGGAATTCTTTATTATTAGGCTCATTGTTTTCAAGTGACATTAGAATTCTGTATTATTAGGCTCATTGTTTTCAAGTCACATTAGAATTCTGTATTATTAGGCTCATTGTTTTAAAGTGACATTGGAGCTCTGTATTATTAGGTGTATTGTTATCATTTGGCATTGGAGCTCTGTATTATTAGGCTCATTGTTTTCAAGTTACATTAGAATTCTGAATTATTACGTGCATTGTTATCATTTGGCATTGGAGCTCTGTATTATTAGGCTCATTGTTTTTAAGTGACATTAAAATTCTGTGTTGTTAGGTGCATTGTTTTAACGTGACATTGGAATTCTCTATTATTAGGAGCTGTGTTATCATTTGACATTGGAGCTCTGTATTATTAGGCTCATTGTTTCCAAGTTACATTAGAATTATGAATTATTACGTGCATTGGTATCATTTGGCATTGGTGCTCTGTATTGTTAGGCTCATTGTTTTCAAGTGACATTAGAATTCTGTATTATTAGGCTCATTGTTTTAAAGTGACATTGGAATTCTGTATTATTAGGTGCATTGTTATCATTTGGCATTGGAATTCTTTATTATTAGGCTCATTGTTTTCAAGTGACATTAGAATTCTGTATTATTAGGCTCATTGTTTTCAAGTCACATTAGAATTCTGTATTATTAGGCTCATTGTTTTAAAGTGACATTGGAGCTCTGTATTATTAGGTGTATTGTTATCATTTGGCATTGGAATTCTTTATTATTAGGCGCATTGTTTTAAAGTGACATTGGAATTCTGTGTATCATTCTCATTGTTTGCATGTGACAAAGGAACTAAGTATTATTGGAAACTATTTTCCAACATAATATCAAAGAATCCGGTTGGGGTAAATTACGAAAAAAACGTACCTAACATAAGGCAAACACTTTCTATATAGCCCAGTGAATGGAAATGTTCCTTTCACTTCATCAGCCGGTTAGCTTACGGAAGAAAACCTTTGTAACCAAACCTATCCTTTCCGGAGGACTGTAGTTATTTGTAATATATTTATATAGGGAGAAATCCCTTCACCATAACATAGTTTTATGTTTCCAACTACATTTTCCGGTTTACAACAGTTAATACGTTATGCTTATAAACAAAACAAATATACACAACTCACAATTAATAAATTATACAATTATAAAAATTTAATTTCATACGCGATTCGATGACGTATGTCATATACTGCCTATGTACATGATGACTACTCCAAACAAGTTAGCTAGATTATTATTAATACATTTTTATTGCTAAAATTTATTTTTAAGCAACATATTTAATATTTATTTGTATAGAAACTGATACAAACACACAGATAGAAAACACAATACCAAAAAACAACATACTCAACAGCACAAAATCAACAATAAAGTACATGACCGTAACATATAATGATTACACATAAAACAATAGCTTCATCATTCGAAAACTGTAGTACAAAGTCACCTTCAAAACACCCAACACTACTAAAAATACATACACGAAAACACTCCAGAATAAATACCACAGAACAGGGCTGTACAAGGTCAAACATAACTAATGCCCTACTGTATACGTACGTGTCCTAGCAGATAGAAACTTCACACGATACAAGGAACTCGTGCAAGACATTAAAAACTTCACACGATACTAGGAACACATGCAAGACATTAGAAAATTCACACGATACTAGGAACACATGCAAGACATTAGAAAATTCACACGATACTAGGAACACATGCTAGACATTAGAAACTTCACACGATACTAGGGACACATGCAAGACATTAAAAACTTCACGCGATACTAGGAACACATGCAAGACATTAGAAACTTCACACGATACAAGGAACACATGCTAGACATTAGAAACTTCACACGATACTAGGAACACATGCTAGACATTAGAAACTTCACACGATACTAGGAACACATGCAAGACATTAGAAACTTCACACGTTACTAGGAACACATGCAAGACATTAGAAACTTCACACGATACTAGGAACACATGCTAGACATTAGAAACGTCACACGAAACTAGGAACACATGCAAGACATTAGAAACTACACACGATAATAGGAACACATGGAAGACATTGGAAACTTCACACGATACTAGGAACACATGAAAGACATTAGAAACTTCATACGATACTAGGAACACATGCAAGACATCAGAAACTTCACACGATACTAGGAACACATGCAAGACATTAGAAACTTCACACGTTACTAGGAACACATGCAAGACATTAGAAACTTCACACGATACTAGGAACACATGCAAGACATTAGAAACTTCACACGATACTAGGAACACATGCTAGACATTAGAAACGTCACACGAAACTAGGAACACATGCAAGACATTAGAAACTACACACGATAATAGGAACACATGGAAGACATTGGAAACTTCACACGATACTAGGAACACATGAAAGACATTAGAAACTTCATACGATACTAGGAACACATGCAAGACATCAGAAACTTCACACGATACTAGGAACACATGCAAGACATTAGAAACTTCACACGTTACTAGGAACACATGCAAGACATTAGAAACTTCACACGATACTAGGAACACATGCAAGACATCAGAAACTTCACACGATACTAGGAACACATGCAAGACATTAGAAACGCACGGCCAAATTAAATTCGGCCATACATATACAAGACTATATCACATTTTCCGAGATTCACACAAACCTAAACATTCTACACTTCATCAAAATAAGCCATAAACTAAATAGAACAAAAGTTTTTGAAATATACAAACCCCAGTAAAATCACAACACGATAAAAAAACATTCACAATCAAACACTATGTTCGAGTATATAATTGTCCACCTAAGGAACAACAACACAACACGAAATATCAAAACACTATAAACTCATAATATCAACAAAGCTGAGCAACAGTTTTGTTTTTAACTCAGAACATTGAACAATGCACCATGTTCGAAACGCGTCTGCTGAGAAACATCAGTAAGTAGAGGTTTTCCAATTATAATAGTTAATTATTAGTCAGAGACGTCTGAATGTAGAACCCTTAGACTGCAAACATATTTATATCTGAGCATTAGTGGAGGTATCACCAACATATTAAATGGAAGGAAATTGAAGATATCGGAGAGCAATGCTGTATTTTGGAACATTTAATGATGGGTCTACGTGTAAGTTCAGCAGTCTGATTAACTTACTGTTTTTGGGTGTTTGAAAGTAGAATACACAGGTCATCATAGAGTTAGGAATAAATTCCTCTTTCGTAATTCAATACTTCTGAAGCAACAGAGCTGACTTGACTGCGCCTGCGCATAAAGTTTACTTAGGAAAATTAAAGGTTATAGCGTGAGATACACTATACCAAAGGCAACTACTTACTGCGTTTGCCTTACATAGATTTGCCCAGATACATTAGTGTATCTCATGACTAAATCTATCGCACGAAAAAGCGATTTGTTTAATCACATCGTGAAATAAATTATCTTTAGTTAAAGTAATTTCACTTTCTTAGTAATCAAAAATAGTCATATTTATTGAAACAATAAAAACTACTGAAATGATGTAGTTTAACGTTCTGTTTCGGTAGTTATTTTATTCTGCAGCGATTTTTGCTAATCACATTTTCGCGCAACAGTTCGGGTTTGGTGAAAATATAAAATTATGTATCCAGCTAAACAGCTGATTGATTGTGCCGTACATTCTGGAATTGGCAAAGTACGCTAATTAGTTTGAGTTATGTCCCAATATCCTTCACCTGTACAATTTATTGCGTCACATTATCTTTACTAATGTATTCAGTGTAACAACAATACTGGAAATAGATTTTGTCTCGAGTTCACTTGTCGTGATATATACGTCATCGTAAACAACGATTTAAAAGCATTCGCGTTGGTAGTTATTGATAAAATATTAAATGTGTGTGTGTGTGCGAGCGTGCGTGATATATATATATATATATATATATATATATATATATATATATATATATATATAGAGAGAGAGAGAGAGAGAGAGAGAGAGAGGGTAGAGAGAGAGAGGGGGGGGGTAGAGAGAGAGAGAGAGAGAGACAGACAGGCAGAAACACTGTTTATACTTAGATAATGTAGTAGAAGACAAATTTAAATGTTCCTAAAAATTGCTGACATTGTATACAGTAGATGGTTAATAGTTACTCCTAATAGTCCTTGAAAATGCTGACACTGCGGTTTGTATTTATTAACCTAATCAAAACTTAATATTTTCCAAATTTTTTATATTGTAGTAGTAATAAATACAAGCTAGTCAAACCTAAATGTTCTTGAAAATGCGGAAACATTGGTCAGCGAAAATCATACAATTTAATTTGTTCCATGCATTCATGTTTTAAAATCTAATGAATATGGTAATTTAAAGTGCTATTATTTATAATATTTAATTTAAATCCTCTTCTTCTGTTTTATAAATACGGTCCTCGCTAGCCCGTCCCTCGGTTGCACGACTTGAAATTCTACTAGTCTCCCCTTATATATATAGATAGATAGATAGATATAGATATTTTGTTCAAATGTTCAATCGTTAATAAAATACTTTATAGGCATATTAATCCACAAAAGTTCAAATACATTTTTTTTAAACTTGTAGTGGGTAACATTGATTTTTCGAATAATAATTTAACTATAACATTCATGAATTAATTTTAGTTTTATATATTAGAAACGCTTTTCACAAAAGAGCCAAGGTAAGGAATATTGTTATTTAGAACAATTTAACTTAAAATAAGTGTCAACATATTTCATAAAACAGGTAATTTTATGTTATAGGCTGTGTATGGAATTACTATGGGTAACTAATATGTTTTTGTTTTTATACTAGTTTATGTTAGATTCATGAATTATTACTTCGGTATCAAGGAAGTGATGTGGTTTATTTTACTTTACACTTCGTAAAGTTTTATATGTGCAGTATTTATACAGGCCTTCTGTGTAGTATTTATACAGGCCTTCTGTGCAGTATTTTTTTATTGATGAAAACATTTTAAAAATATAGGCTATATTTTTAAATATATTTTTTATTATTATTTTAGCGTGTCTTTAAAAAAACAAATATTGTAATTGGTTTACGGTTTACGTCATGCGTGTTCCAGTAAAATAGATAACTCAACAAACCATGTATGTTTTAATACCTTAACAGTATTTCAAGCTCTAATTTTGTTTACATTCCTGTTTTTCATATTCAACTCTTATTACTGTTTATTGTTATAACACAATTTATTACTTTTGATCCAATTCAAAGCTGAAACTATAGCTTAACCGTAAAAAAACTTAAACGTAGTTTTTAGAATAATATGTCTTTACAAATCTATTTTAAATGGGCTATGGGTTATCAGTTTGGCTGAATTTGGCGAAGTTGTACTGTATGAAATGAAATATAGATCAATACCAAATTTAACTTAGTTTACTTTCTACTGTTAAACAGAAAAATAGAGAAAGACTGTTTATATTTAGATATTCTTGAAACTTCTGAAAATGTAGTTCTTAAAGAACTCCCAAGATGTGAGCTAACGGTAGTCATCATCACCATTTTGTATTTGTTTTTTGCAGAATACTTGAGAGAGATTTTATAATTATGTGAATTAGATGCATAATTATATTTGTAACATAAATGTTGAATGAAGAGCTTTTTCCGAATGATGGCAAAGTATAAATAGCGTCACTGGAATGGCGTCGGGCGTCACAGTGTCTGACGGTGGAACTAAATATTTTCGTTGAGCGGGAACTAATTATTTATTCATTGACACATCAGTCATCAACTCCATTTGGTTACGGCGAACATGAAAACTGCATTATTACAATGGCAGTGCTGGAGTGAGGCAGCGTATCAGCTGATCTCCGTCAAGGAGGATTCATACGCGTTAATTCGCTAGCGAGGAGTTAATGTTGCAATAAAGCCACAAATTTAGACAGTTTTTTCTTTCAATGTATGTTGCATAACAGTTTATGTTTTCTTACTAAAAATTTCAAAATTCAAATCTACGGATATTTATTGTTTATATTTAAGAAATTTAAAACTTTCTCTCTCAGTATTATTAGTTTTATATGTCTTTACATGTTTTTTCGTGCTTTCTAAAACTTTTGTTACCTTATACATGTAGTTTTCACCAAAAACATTGAATCATGTATAGGCCTATAGCCTTTACATTTTAAATTTGTATGATCTTCTCCAATTATATGTTAAAGTAGTCCTATGTCAAAGTACTATGTTGTAGTAGTATGTAAAAGTAGGATTATAGAACAAAAAGCTATATTTAAATATTTTATCAGCGAAAAGCTTTGAATAACATATGCAATAAAAGTATTCTTGTTTTTGAAGTATTTTTAATTTATTAAATATATATATATATATACATACATATATATAAATGTTGTTGCTGTTCATGACGAGCTGGTTGTTAATTACTTATTACATATTTGATATTACTTGTGACCAGATCTTTTGTTAAATAAAGCTTGTTAAACTGTTAATTGTTAACTTACACTTGGACGAAACGTTTTCGTCTTACGACTTCTTCAGCCTCGTATTTTTGTCGCTAGGATTGCTGCAGTTGTCCTTCTTTGGTACCAATATATATATATAGAAAACAATTATAGAAATTTCAATGTTTAATTAATTTGTACTACGAAATTTTGAGGTATTTAATTGTGTTACTCGTAGCGAAAGAAAAAAAATCCTGTTACAATATTTTTAATCAAGTAATCCACAAGTAAGTGAAAGACTGACAGGATATGAATGAAAATGCAGCATATGTATTGCTACCCGGAGATATAACGAGATAATCTCATCAAAGGCGAATATTGTTGGCACTCTGATCACGTCTAGAATGAATATCTGTCTGCGACATGATGTAACGTAGGCGCAAGATTGAATACACTGTATCCGTGATGCAGAACCTCTGCCTTGACGTCTACACAGAGACTATACGCTACCTCGGGAATACCGCTGTAAGCTTATTACTAATTGTGATTGCAGTAATACGATTGCTAGTTTCTCTATAAACACGGAACATGACGTATGTCTTTGTACGCCTATCTGTTATACATTGGTCGAACATTGTGCGATTCTCCTTCAAGAGGTTGCTTCTGCATGGGTTTAGATAAGTCATCATATTTCGTGCTGTTTGTATAGTCGTCATTAACTTTTTCAAATTTTATTTTCAGGTTGTAACATGTAATAAACGTTTGTAGTATGTGTTCATAAGTTGCACTGTAAACTACGGCTGTATAGTTGGTCTGGTTTTCTCATTACACACATTTTATAGTTTAATTTAAATATTACATTTTATCCTCAGAATGTAATCTGAGTATAAGTGATTAGCTGATATTGATTATAATGAAAGCGGTACGTGAAGATCGTGAGATGAGTAAAGAAGCGCCAGAGGGAAATTGGAATCCTTTCTTTGATGAGCGATTAGTAACTTTTTTTATAGTTGTGCTTTCCCCTTAAAAAAATCCTTCAATGCGCGAGTCACAGCGAGAGACCTGGTTCGCTCATGCGCAGTAGCTTACTTGACATTTAGAGTAGTGGAGAGGCCGCTGACTCACTGTTGTCGAACATTACTGCTATGTGTACTGGTGTGTCACAACCACTGTGTCTTGTTCACCACTGTGCATAGATGCGAGAGAGGAGGACTACCTCCAATAGTCAGCGAACGTCCCTCCTCCGCATCTCAATTCTTTTCCAATGTCCCAGGGGTAATCCTTACATATGCTAGTAAATTACGTATCTACTCTTCCCTAATTTACTGCCTTCCCAAAACCACACGCATATGTTGACGTGAAATACAAAAAATGATGATTTACGTTAGATCATTTTTGTGGAAAAAATGTTTTTTATCATTTACAAAATAAGTTCAAAAAATTAACTATAAAAGCTGTCAGAATTGAACAAAATGTCTCAAATGTATTTCAAATTAAATAACTGTAACATCAATTGTTTCCATCTTGAATGTGAAATGTTCAAATAATAAACACTTGGTTCATCAAGTTTGGTAAGATAATAAACTATTAGTTCATCAATTTGGTAATATATTGTTTATACTTACTTACTTCATTAAGTTGCTAAATTAGTAAACTCTTAGTTCATCAATTTGGTAAGATATAAGCACTTAGTCCATTAAGTTGCTAAGGTAGTAAACACTTACTTCATCAAATTGGTAAGATAATAAACACTTTGTTTATTAGGTTGCTAAGGTAGTAAACACTTAGTACATTAAGTTACTATGTTAGTAAACGCTTAGTTCACCACGTTTTTAAGCAATTAATCACTTAGTTCATCAAACTGCTATGTTAGTAAACACTTACTTCATCAAATTGGTAAGATAATAAACACTTAGTTTATTAGGTTGCTAAAGAAGTAAACACAAAGCTAAAGTGAGTTTTAGGTTTTTTGGATGACCTATGTATAATATAACTGCAACGTTAGGCAAGGGTATATATATATATATATATATATATATATATATATATATATATATATATATATATATATATATATTTAAGTGTACACCATAAGTTAATAATTATCTTTAAAAATATTTTAGAAGTAAATTATTAGTACGTTTTTAAGTTTGTTCCAGTAATATTCATATACGAGGAAATCTGAGCCAAATTTAAGAGTCGAGCAATATAATTAGGTTTACGATAGTAAATTAATAATGTTGCATTAATCCATTGAAACGTTGCGTCTAGGATTAGATGGATTAAATAGCGCTCTAAGTGCAATATGTAATATCGTGTCTACGTCAGTACTGCAGGTGCTGCTACCATCGTACGTGTGTAATTTTAAACAACTATTCAACACGGTGGTTAATAAAGTAAAATTCTGGTTTTGCGAATGGATCAGATATTTTATCTTTGCCCACCTAAATGGCTTTTTTATGGTGACAAATATTTTTCAGCAATAATAACAACAAATTATTTTTAAGTTGTATTTAAATATTTTGTTTCACAAAAATATGCTTAGATCCATCTTTGAACTATGATAAATATGTCTTCAAGTTTTTTTTAATATAAGTTTTATTATTAAAGAATATCTTTCCAAAATGAAAACTGCAAATGATTCTGGTTCCCCAACATATTTTAAGTTATATTTCTAAAATTCATCTACTCTGTCTTTCACTTTAATACATCCCCACTAAAACCAAACAGAAAATATGCCTTATTTTAAACTTAAACAAGCATTACAGTATTTTATTACATTCTAAAAAGCCCCTCCATAAATATCCCTGAGTAAACTGTATTTATTACTTTGTATAAAACCTGAGCTGTAATAATTATTTTACGAAACCAATAATGAACTGTTATATATTTGTTTTATACAAGTTCAAGTGGGATGTACAAATTATTTTTTGAAACTCATAATGAGCTGTAATAATTATTTTATGAATCCCATTATGACCTGTAATAGTTTGTATGCAACATCAGGTGAACTGTACTAATTACGTTATATAATGCATACTGACCTGGTACCAATTACTTTATATAATGCCTACTGAGCTGGTACTAATTACGTTATATTATCCCTATTGAACTATTACTAATTACTTTATATGATGCCTGTTGAGCTGGTACTAATTACTTTATATAATGGCTATTTATCTGGTACTGAATTTATTATATAATGCCTATTGAGCTGGTACTAATTACTGTATATAATGCCTATTAAGCTGGTACTAATTATATTATATAATGCTAATTGAGCTGGTAATAATTATATTATATAATGCCTACTGAGCTGTTACTAATTACGTTATATTATCCCTATTGAACTATTACTAATTACTTTATATGATGCCTGTTGAGCTGGTACTAATTACTTTATATAATGGCTATTTAGCTGGTACTGAATTTATTATATAATGCCTATTGAGCTGGTACTAATTACTGTATATAATGCCTATTAAGCTGGTACTAATTATATTATATATTGCCTATCGAGCTGGTATTAATTATATTTTATAATGCTAATTCAGCTGGTACTAATTACGTTATAGTATGCCTAATGAACTAGTACTAACTACTTTATATAATGGCTATTAAGCTGGTACTAATTATATTATATAATGCCTATTGAGATGATGCTAATTACTTTATATAGTGGCTATTTAGCTGGTACTAATTATATTATATAATGCCTATTGAGCTGGTACTAATTACGTTATACTATGCCTAATGAACTAGTACTAATTACTTTATATAATGACTATTTAGCTGGTATTAATTACTTTATATAATGGCTATTTAGCTGGTACTAATTATATTATATAATGCTAATTGAGCTGGTACTAATAAAATTATATAATGCCTATTGAGATGGTACTAATGACGTTATACTATGTCTAATGAACTAGTACTACTTACCCCATATAATTGTTATTTAGCTGGTACTAATTATATTTTATAATGCTAATTGAGCTGGTACTAATTATATTATATATTGCCTATCGAGCTGGTATTAATTATATTTTATAATGCTAATTCAGCTGGTACTAATTACGTTATAGTATGCCTAATGAACTAGTACTAACTACTTTATATAATGGCTATTAAGCTGGTACTAATTATATTATATAATGCCTATTGAGATGATGCTAATTACTTTATATAGTGGCTATTTAGCTGGTACTAATTATATTATATAATGCCTATTGAGCTGGTACTAATTACGTTATACTATGCCTAATGAACTAGTACTAATTACTTTATATAATGACTATTTAGCTGGTATTAATTACTTTATATAATGGCTATTTAGCTGGTACTAATTATATTATATAATGCTAATTGAGCTGGTACTAATAAAATTATATAATGCCTATTGAGATGGTACTAATGACGTTATACTATGTCTAATGAACTAGTACTACTTACCCCATATAATTGTTATTTAGCTGGTACTAATTATATTATATAATGCTAATTGAGCTGGTACTAATTATATTATATAATGCCTATTGAGCTGGTACTAATTACTTTATATATTGGCTATTTATCTGGTACTAGTTATATTATATAATGCCTATTGAGCTGGTACTAATTACTGTATATAATGCCTATTGAGCTGGTACTAATTATATTCTATAATGCCTATTGAGCTGGTACTAATTATATTATATAATGCCTATTGAGCTGGTACTAACTACTTTATATATTGGCTATTTAGCTGGTACTAATTATATTATATAATGCCTATTGAACTGATACTAATTACTGTATATAATGCCTATTGAGCTGGTACTAATTATATTTTATAATGCCTATTGAGCTGGTACTAATTACTTTATATATTGGCTATTTAGCTGGTACTAATTATATTATATAATGCCTATTGAGCTGGTACTAATTACTGTATATAATGCCTATTGAGCTGGTACTAATTACATTATGTATATATATATATATATTGAACTGTTATGATTCATACTTGACAGTTGGGACAAACACCTATATCAATGTTAATCTTATGGACCTCGTCTTCTGATATGTTTCTCACTTCTTCTTATCTCACAATTCCGACGCTTTCAGAGGTTACTATTTTAAATGTTTTCTTTCTCTGTATGTGCCATTCAAAAAGGATTTTAATGTATTTCCCTTTACTGTCTGCTTTCAATATTATCTTCCTTTCATCAGTCAGTACGTCATCAAGTTCCAATATAAGTTGTACTAATTATTTCTAAATATTCTGTCTTATAATTGTCAAAATAAATTACTGATAGTAGATAATATTTTTTTATAGCTGTGTACAAACATTCATAAGAATACACGCGTTGTGTACGTAAAACTAGGCCAAACAAACGTCTAAGAGAACGACATTAGCGTCACCGCCATAGAAACCCACCGCCTTATTGATTATTCAGTGTAAAAGAGACAATATTGTTTGAGCTTTTAAACAACAAGATTCATCTGCACCGTTATTCAGGCAGCGCTGTAAGTAAACGTACTAAGCATTTAGCCGAGTGTTCAAGTGCTTCCATAGATAGCGCTACTTAATTCCAGATTCTGTAGTCGATAACATTTGTCAGGGAGGAGCTTATGCAAATAATCTTGTTGTATCTTGCCAAAAGCCTGCGTACACATTACAAAATGTAAACACGCTTGTGGTGACAGTTAGAGTCTCTTTTATATTCAAAGTGGCTGCGAATAGCGTTCGAGAAGAATTACAGCGAACACGAGTTGTGTTGTGCCGCCGGGGTAAACTCCTTCTCATGTTATTCTACTTTCTCTTCAATTCCTTCTATTTGTTCACACTCCTTATATGTATATATATATATATATATATATATATATATATATATATATATATATATATATATTGTTCAAATTTTCAAACGTTAATAAAACACTTATTACTATTGAAAGTATAAATAGCCTACATTTTTTTAAACTTGTAGTAAATAAGTTATATTGGTTGAAGATTGTAATTATAGAATATTTTAATAGCAATATCGAACTGAACGTACAATTAAGTTACACGCCTGTATGTACAGTTCCTTGGGCCTAACATTGTACTATACATACATTTGAACATTAATTATCAGTTTTCGTAAAAAAGAGATATATTGGTGGTTGGCTTGATTCGTTGCAAAACGTTGCTTGATGAAATATCTCTCCACCTACGAAAGACGAACCATTTTGTCTTATTGTTGGAAGTAGTAGATCAGCTGGTTAAATACATAAAAACTTGAATACAAGAGAACTGGCCCAAAAGTAAGGCGTCTTGCGGAGTAAAGAGATATACTTTATTTTCTTATAAAGTCCGGATATCGGAGGTTCCGGATAAGAGAGGGCCGGATATTAGAGGTTTTACTTTAAAAGTTTATTTTACAGAAAGTTTATTTTTATACTGTCAAGAGTAAGAATAACTATATAAAGTTATTAAATTATATATATTCAACAATTATATAACCATTTTTACGGATAAAGTGAATTAAAAACAACCATTCACCTCGTAATAGTCAGTTTATATAAAGTACGTAAACACGACTTTACTCGTGGAGGGTGTTCGACAGTATCATATTATATAATAATAATAACAATAACACACATATATATATATATATATATATATATATATATAATACGTTTTCTTTTTTTTATATATGCTGATACGTATTCCTTCACGGATGGAAAATTATGATGAGTAGTTAATATCTTGAGTTCATTCTGCAGTGCATAAAATTGCAGTTCCGACGTTTCGCTAGAATCTCATCCAGCATTAACGAGGTGAACCCAACAACAGTAGAAGAGTGAGCTAGATGAGATTCTAGCGAAACGTCGGAACTTTAATTTTATGCACTGCAGAATATACTCCAGATAATAAATATCCATCATATATATATATATAAGATAATAAATAAATATATATATATATATATATATATATATATATATATATACATATATCGCAATATGTATTCTTGTGTATTAATAAAGAACATAAGTCAAAATACAAATACAAGAATTATAATTGAATTTACAATTCAAAGCTTTTCGTTGGCTAACAGTATCAACATCATCCAACTATGATCAACATCAAGTATGATGTTGGTACTGTTAGCCAACGAATAGCTTTGAATTGTAAATTCAATTATAATTCTTGTATTTGTATTTTGACTTATCTTCTTTATATATATATATATATATATATATTAGTTAGAGCTTTACAACAACTACACAAATATGTGTGAGTTTTAAAAACGCTGATACTGTTCATCAAACCTTTAACAAATAAGTAAAATAAATTAACTATTCTTGTTTATGAAATTGTTTTGATTTACTATATATGTTTAAACAATAACATAATATTTTTATCTAAAGATTACAGTATATATATAACAAGAACGCACTTAAGAGGTCTTAAGGTTTTCGTCAGCTACATTGCTAGCATTATTAAAGACTTGAGCTCCTTAACATTTCTTTTCGTTACAATAATTTCAAACAAAACTATTTAAACACTAATGGAATTTATAAATTAAAATGTCAGGATTACAGCAAATGCAATGTAGGGCAAACAGGAGAAGTAGTTTGACTTACATAAAGAACATTTAAACTCTTTCAAAAAGTCACTTATCTATAAATCTGTTGTAGCTACGCATTGCACGGCTAAAGGGCAAAGTTTCACATTAAAAATAATTAAATACCTAAAGACCTATAAGTTAGGTTATTAAAAGAAGTATATAACATCAGAAAATAATAATTACTTTTTTCTTTAACTGAAACCTTAAACCTATGATTTAGAAATGCTTAGGGAAAAATAAAATCCTGTTCTTTAATAAAACTTTAATCTATAACACGTTTCAATGACATTATGTCAAAATCTTCAGGCATCATACAGCAAACAACACTTTAATATAAAATATTGAACGTAACCTATAATACTTCAACAAATGATAGAATCGGATCCGGGCATTGCCAGATTTGCAACCAGGGCTACTAATATATTTAGATTGAACAAATTATGATAACTACAAATATTTAATTTTGATAATGCTATAATAATAGAAAAAGGAAATATTAACACAATAATTCAAGGTAAAAACAATTTTAAACACTAAATTAATTTACAAATTTTATCTCTATTAATAAATAAAGTATCCGATGCATTTAATTCATTAAAATGTATCTCATTCTTCAAAAGGATTACATTTTCACTTTTAAATCTATGGTTCTCGTGCAAACAATGTACGTCATAGCTAACGTTTCAGGCCAATTATATTTAAAATGGGGAACATGTTCTTTAGCTATGTATATATATATATACAGAGAGAGAAAGAGAGAGAGAGAGAGAATAATTATTGAATTATTCTTGTAATTGTATTTTGACCTATTTCTTTATCAATACACAAGAATACATATAGCGATATATATATATATATATATATATATATATATATATATATATATATATATATATATATATATATATTAAATATGGTGATATGTTTTCTTGTAATATAGTTAATAAATTAAAAATATTTCAAACACAAGAATACTTTTTATGCATATATTATTCTTATAATATGTGCATAAAAATTATTCTTGTTTTTGAAATATTATATGTGTGTGTGTGTGTGTGTGTGTGTGTGTGTGTGTGTGTGTGTGTGTGTGTGTGTGTGTCTGTGTGTGTGTGTGTGTGTGTGTGCGTGTGCGTGTGCGTGTGCGTGTGCGTGTGCGTGTGCGTGTGCGTGTGCGTGCGCGCGTGTGCGTGTGTGTGTGTGTGTGTGTGTGTGTTTATAATATATTTCTTCGGGCATATTTCACATTGCAGACTATAAATTCCCGATTTACTTTCAATATTTATTATATCTCTCTAGTGCCCTAGTAGAAATTCTAGGTTAGTTCTCGTAACTGTTCTTCTCCAAAGCTTTTTTTACAGAAAAAGTAGAGTATAATTATATTATAAAAGTATGTTACACTGTACCCGCCAAAATAACCAGTTGTAAGTGTCAATAAAAATACTGAACCAATGGTAAGTCTTTAATTTATTTACAAATAAAAAGATGCTAATTCGGTTACACTCTGGTATAAACATGCTCTGTATGACGTACGTTCAATTTGAGGCAACGCTGGTAGCGTTCTTGAAGGGTTTGCATCATTTTTGGGAAAGTGGTTGATTATGCTAGTTATCCACCTTGTTATTTTTTCTTGTCGTCGCACGATGGTGGTTGGTGGGTTCTCAACACCACTAATAATTTCAAAGTTACTAGAAGGGTTTTGTGAAATTGTTGTGACAAACTTGGCCCATCCGTTCGTCCTATTCCAAATGAGCGAAATTAATGCTCTACGTTAAACATTCTTTCTCCGGTAGTTAGCACCATGTCACCAAAAAGTAACCTCAAATGCGATACGTCAACACGAATACGCGGCAACAATCAAACGTCGGCACAGCTGATCGAGAAAACAACAACAACTGATTCAGTTTCAGTACTGTTTATTTTGTCAAATTCGGTATGTGTCGGTAGTAGCACTTACTGTTTCTTATTATTGAAGACAGAATACTCATAGCCTAAAGCTAAAACTACTCAAACATAACATCATTCTTACAAACTCTACACAAACAAAACAAAAACAACCAACGTACAACAATGTCTATTTTTTAATAGCTTGAAATATATATTTCAAGCTACACCTATCTAATTATATTATAACTCAAATACACATTTTGACATTATAAAACCCAAACACCTCTACAAATATCACCTTATATTACCATCCTACTCCACCTTATCCTCACCTGAACCTAAAACAACCCTCACGTAATTAAAGTCTTTTACGGAGTGAGTTGACAGTGGGAAACCGTCATCCTTAGTGCAAAAGGTTAAGTGCTACTATAGCAAGTGTAGTATAGCAATGGTAAGTGGGAAGTAATAGTCTTATACATTTTTTTTTTAAAGTCAATTCCTACTGGGGCCAACAAGAAAAATTTTACTTCAGTTTATAATTGCAATTAATATTGAATATGATAAACAATATGCAATATTGCATATTAATAATCATCGCTATGCATAATAATTTGTTGTAATCCTTGGATGAAATTTTTTTCTTGGTTAATATATATGTGGTTGAATTAGATTTTCATAAACAATTATATATAATTTTTTAGTTATCCTAATACACTATGTAGCTAAATGAGCGAAACTTTTCGCTGATTTGCATAATCAGCATTCTCAAGTAACACAGAGTTCCACGACTACATTCCTACTGTAGTTACTATAGGAACTCTGTGTTACTTATGATGCTGATACTGCAAATCAGCGAAAAGTATTACTTATTTAGCTGAGTAAAAGTCTATTAGGAAAAATAAAAAAATATATATTCCTGTTTATGAAAATATTATTCAACCTTATATTAATATGTATATACATATGAAAGAATAACTATATTAAGTGGCAAAATAGAAAGACAATTTTCTTGCAATTTTTTCATTTCATTCTATATATGCTGTTGGACTATTATTTTGTTTGTTACTATTTATACGCTTTCTTTGTTTTCGTCGCTTGCATTATTCTGTAGTTTCTTTTCGCTCTCCTTTAGCATATCCCGTTTGTGAAGCAAGATTCGATACCGTCAATCCAGTTTGATTGTTTGCTTTC
The DNA here is from genome assembly GCA_036971475.1 of Prosapia bicincta. Taxonomy (NCBI): domain Eukaryota; kingdom Metazoa; phylum Arthropoda; class Insecta; order Hemiptera; family Cercopidae; genus Prosapia; species Prosapia bicincta. Next base: position 236,158,764 of record JBAIZL010000005.1, on the reverse strand, counting down.
GTTCATTTTTAATCCTTGGCATAATTTACGATATTCTGTGGTATTAACATGATGTCTATTTAAGCTTGTATAAAGAAGGTTTCGATGACAAATAGTTGAGAGCAAAAAATTCATATACATCTTTGAGAAACGTAAGTTGATCTTCAATTTGTAAGAAATTATTGTACATCTTTCTGGGTATGGGAAAGTTGATTAAATGCCAAACTGCAGGGTTCAAACATAAAGTTATTCAGTTTAAATTCGCCCTATACCTCTTAACTTTTAATTAATAGATAAATATTTGAAACAATTTTATAACATCAATTGCCATTCTCTACACGTTAAAAAACATTTATTTGCACTTGTATGATTAAATTATTTATTTTATTAACGATTGAAAATTTTGTACCATATCTATCTGTCTATATCTATATCTATCTATCTATCTATATCTATCTATCTATATATATATATATTTTGAAACAACATAGGTTATGCAAATACAAGAATATTTATTAATTTATACCCAAAGTTTTTCGTTGGCAAACAGTACCAACATCATCAGGAATGTTGGTACTGATTCCTGATGATGTTGGTACTGTTTGCCAACGAAAAGCTTTGGATATAAATTAATAAATATTCATGTATTTGATTAACCTATGTTGTTTTAAATTATTAAACAAGAAAACGTATTATATATATATATATATATATATATATATATATATATATATATATATATATGAAGTTAATCCACCACTAAGTGCAATAATTTTAACTTGTGTGATGAGGCACCTTTCGGTCACTTGACCATTGTCGATTCGTATTGGTAAAATAATGGACAACGTAATATATATATATATATATATATATATATATATATATATATAGATAGAACTAAGTCAAAATACAAATACAAGAATAATACATATTGCGATATATATATATATATATATATATATATATATATATATATATATATATATATATATATATATCACTTTCACTTATGTACTTAAACAAGAATCTTACTTGGTATTTATGCTAGCGCTTTCAGAGACTAGTGAGTGCCTCCATCTTCTGGCATACTCCGTTTAAGCATTCTTGTTTAAGTACATAAGTGAAAGTGATAAGTGTATACAAGAAAACAGTGTTGCATAATCTACAAATATATATATATATATATATATATATATATATATATATATATATATATATATATATATATATATGCGTGTATATATACTTGTAATGCAGTATCCAATCTGTCAGTCCTTTATAAAATTAATTTCCCCATTGTAATCCCCTAATTCCAAAAAACTAACATATTTAAACCTCTTCAATATTTTCGAAACATTTGTAACGCTGACAGACGTCGCTGAACGTCATGCATCATTTGGTCCAATCAATAAAGTCGACGACCTTGACTCGGCTCGCCATAAATTTGTTGCCATCGACTTATTACCACATACAGTATTTAAAATAATTTTCCCCCTCTTGTAGTTATTATTATTATTATTTATTTAACATATTCCTAATTTTATTTGTGTTTAAACGTTTGTTTCAACTGTTATATTTAAAATAATTTTTCCGTTTTAAAAAAAGATAAAATTTAAAAATGAAGGTTTTGTAAACTTTATTTTAAGTTTTTCCTAGTCGGTAATTTTCGAGGCCTTCTAAACTTCATGCATATTATTTGATCATACGTTTTATATGTGAAAAAATGACATACTTACCATAATGTCGTGAATTCATTATGTTTACCATATTATTTTTCCACTTTCTTACTATTTACCACACACAAAAAATGTGTTTTATGTTTTACATTGAACGATTTTTTTTTACTGTTTTGTGAACATTGCCTATGTGTATAACTATTGTATTTTGTATTTAGGAAATTCAAGTGCATCTTTACTTGGTTCTCTTTTTCTTGTAGCGTTCTGTTTTTTTAAAAAAATTTTATCATTGTATTGTTAAATTCCCGTTCGTTCGTCTATCCAAATATTTACAAGTAATCTAGGCATTTCATTTTGTTAGTATTTTGCTTGTGATATGTGGTAAATTTCGTTATTGGTTAACCTCAAGTGTTGTTAAATATTATTTCTAAAGTCTTTTGTTTGTTCTGTACATCTTTTGTTTATACGTTTCTTTGCATTTAACAAGTATATTTTTATTTTCTTAGTATATTTATATGGTTCTATATTTAAAAATAAATATGTGTTGATTGGTGTTATGTTTCTGTATTTAGTTTTATTCTATAATTTTTATCAGTACTGAGGCTATATTATTTTAAATCATGTTACATTTTATGATGATTTATTTAGTTTTTCTCCTTTTGTACTACCTCTTACATTCACATTGACTATCTTAAAAATCTTGAAAAGAATGCTAGCATAATATCTCAACAATTCTTGAATTTTGTAGTCCATTACGTTCGGTGAATCTTTTTAATCACTTAAACAATAGTTTATGACTATCCTTTAAATTTAGTAAATTTGTTAAAACTTACTGAGACAGAACGTTTTCGATCGCTATGTGCCAAGCAGAAGACACTGATGAAGATCAGCACATAGCGATCGAAAACGTTCTGTCTCAGTAAGTTTTACCAAATTTACTAAATTTAAAGTTCGGATAGTCGTAAGCTATTGTTGAGGTTTATAAAAAGATTCAACAATGTAAAAAAATATATAATAAAATGATATCATGTATTGAGCGAAATACATTTAATGAATGTGGCAAGCTCTTACGACTGATAAAGGTATAACTGATTTTCCCACTAATTTGGAAATACAAGTAAACTTTCTTACTGGTTCGAAATGTTATACGCACGCGCAAGGACATGCACAAACACACAAACACACACACACACACGCACACACGATCTCTCTCTCTCTCTCTCTCTCTCACACTCACACACACACACACACACACACACACACACACACACACAATAATCTGAAAGTATATTTAGTCAAATAGAAGAAATAAACCAGGTAAAAGAAGAGAACTACTTTATCAAAATGCATTCTTTGGGTTTCCGGTTTCGCCTCCGTCTTTCGCTAATTTCCCAATTTATATGCCATCACAACTTTGAATTTGAATCTGTTTTCAGGAAAATCATTTTCTTTTGTCTTCATACCACGCCGATAAAGGCGATTGCATTTTTCCATTTCCAACCTGATTTTAGGATAGGCAAAACTTTTAGATTAGAAAAACTCGAGCACTGTATAATGTCTTTGTGTTAATTCTATTGCACGTGTACCGTTAGTACCCGATTGGTTGTGCTTTATGAACACGAATAACCATAGAAGAATCGTAGAAACCTTTCCATACTTTTTAGATATGTACTCTTTCTTAAGAAAACAAAATGTTATTGTCTTAGTCCAGTAATTTGTGCTTGATAAGTTTGCTTGTTATTGTTGAAATATAAGATTTATCTGTACAAATATATAATCTGTACAAAGATTATAAACATATTATGAGTGTCTTAGTGATATGCCAATTTTAGCATTGTTGCATTACTTTTCTTGACGCATTCCTCGGAATTTATGTCATACAGAATTTTTTATAAACGTGAACACAAACTCAAAATCATAGAATCTTCCGATTGATGAATGTTCTCTGAACCCATCAAAAAAAGTTGTGTCAGAATGCTAGAAATGTCAGATAACTAACATACTTGAAATATTAACATAAAGGCTAGCAGAAATTTATAATGTTTATAATATTAGTATTGTATGCATTATGGGCGTAATGAAGCATTATGTTTGCTGGATTTTCCAAATAGAGCTCTGATTTCAAAGACCGACCGCTATCGCAAACGCAAATAATAGCCCGCAGACGTCGCCCGCATTGGAAATACAGTATCTTAACTAATGACCTAAAGCTGACTACTATCTCGTTGTAGGGATAATTTATTTCTGTTTAATCTCTGAACAACGATCAATTTATTTCATTCAAGTAATTTAATGATTTGCAATAATTTTAATTATTAATAATTACACAAAAACCTCTTAAACACAAACCTCCTTTATTTTATCCTTATGTACGTTTCAGTTACCAAGTAATCATCATCAGAAGGATAACATACAAAGACTCTGAGGATGCAAACTTGGTAACTGAAATGTACATAAGGGTAAAATAAAGGAGTTTTGTAGTTAAGAGGTTTTTGTGTATTTATTATTAAATTCAACTACAGTATATTCCTAATAAATAGTAATTTTAATTATTGTTTAACATTAAACTGACAAGTAGAAAAATCATATTTCAGTAACTTGTCATATATGCGTGCGTTAGAATTACTTAGAATGAATTGTAAAGATATTAATGTGTGTTGCAGGTCGGTGTAACAGTGCGTTGGGGCTGGAGTCCGGTGCGATCCCGGACCGTGACATCTCCGCCAGTTCGACCTACGACTCGCCTAGCGTGGGTCCCCAACACGGACGGTAAGTTATCTCTTCTCCCACTACCTGATGTTCTCCATCGATTTAATGCTTGCCTATTACCATGTAAAGGTACTGTTACTCTTTAATCTCTTGTTTATGGTAATTTGTGCGTAAGTGATTGAGAATAGTTTACCAGAAAAGACACCTGAACTGGGAAAAAACACGCGCGCTCGCGCGCGCACACACACACAAACATACTTACTCTACTAAGATAGGTTTTTCATGCACTTTGCCCCTTATGCGCCCCCTGCCCACTTCCTTGATTTAATTTAAACAGTTTTATTAACTTCGCTATATTAACAGAATTACTTTTATTTTACTTCTTAGATGGTTACTGTTCTTCATTTGCCAGATTTCTGATTTTATAGAACTTTGATCGATTTTTCTACGTCACTTAATTTACAATTTATGTTTTTAGCCTAATATTATTATTTCGCTCTAGCTTTTGCACTTCTGGTGTAATATTTATTGCTTAGTTAATATTCATTTTGTTTAGCCTATTAATCTATTTCCTTCGCGCTATATATATATATATATATATATATATATATATATATATATATATATATATATATATATATATATATATTTTAAACAGCACAGGTTATTCAAATACACGAATATTTACTAATTTATATTCAAAGATTTTCGTTGGTAAATAGTACCAACATCATCAGGAATGAAAATTACAATAATGTAAGCTATAGGCCTAAAACATATGTTTTAGAAATAGAATTGTTGCTAAATTTATACAAATTGCCAAATTTATTTTGTTGCTGTAACATTATAGACATTGATTATAGTATCAAATTTAGAATGTATTTGTATTTGTTCTTTTATTAATTTGTTATTATTATTGTGTTTATATATTTCGAATGCTTCATATATATTCATTCTTAATCAATTATTAATTTCTTTTACAAGTTTCATATTTTCAATATTTGGATATATTCAATATTTAATATATATATATTATTTTTTTAATACTATATAATTTTGTACTTTATACTTGCTTATATCTTTTACTATATCACTTACTTTTCATTTAATTTTACATAAAATAATTGGGGTATTAGACTATTTTTCAGCAGTTTCTAAAATATTTTTCAAGAACCGAGATTAATTTTCTATGTCTGCAATGGGCGACTGGCCTAGTATATACATATTCATATATATATATATATATATATATATATATATATGATTATATATGTATATATGAGAATGTGATTTTGTATGCGTGTGTGTGTGCATGTTTATACCATTATTTGACATAACCTTACTATTACAAACACAGTAAATAATTTTTTTAGCAAATTAGGTTTATTTTACAACCTATTTTTTTTAACTGAAAAATGTTTCAGTTTTTGACCATTTTTTTAACAAATGTTCAAATCTTCCATCCAATAATCAATACGAAATACAAAATTAAAAAAACATAAACCCATACTGTGTATATATATATATATATATATATATATATATATATAAATATAAATATAAAATACGTTTTCTTGTTTAATAATTTAAAACAACACAGGTTATTCAAATACAAGAATATTTATTATTTTAAATCCAATAAAAATAATAAATATTCTTGTATTTGAATAACCTGTGTTGTTTTAATATATATATATATATATATATATATATATATATATATATATATATATACACCGTAAATATATATATATATATATATATATATATATATGTATATAAATATAAAATAAGTTTTCTTGTTTAATAATTTAAAACAACATAGGTTATTCAAATACGAGAATATTTATTAATTTATTTCCAAAGCTTTTCGTTGGTGAACAGTACCAACATCATCAGGAATGAAAATTACAATAATGTAAGCTATAGGCCTAAAACATATGTTAAATTAGAAATAGAATTGTTGCTAAATTTATACAAATTGCCAAATTTATTGCCAAATAATAAATTTGGCAATTTGTATAAATTTAGCAACAATTCTATTTCTAATTTAACATATGTTTTAGGCCTATAGCTTACATTATTGTAATTTTCATTCCTGATGATGTTGGTACTGTTCACCAACGAAAAGCTTTGGATATAAATTAATAAATATTCTTGTATTTGAATAACCTATGTTGTTTTAAAATATATCTGTATATATATATATATATATATATATATATATATATATATATATACATATATTTTTTTTTTAATTTCAAAGCTACCAACATTTTAATTTCTCATCTAACATTTACTTTACAGACCCTCTAAAGTATCTAGCCAACCATCTAAAAATAAAAATGCATTCTCTTTTTGTCTAAATACATGTAGAAAGTAATGGAAATACAAAACTAGTTAGACATGTTTACATGCATAAAACTCTAGGCCTTTTTTTCGTAAATGATTTTAGTCTACTGTTTACATATATCCTTTATATTCTTCCATCTGCAAAGCATTTTTAAACCTAATCTGTTTTTAATCCTTCAAAAGGTAAGGCTCTTGCATATTTCTTCCTCTGATACAACAAATCTACTGATCCTAATCCTTTGAAAACAGAGGATTTTATTTCCGTTTGAATTAATACTATTTAAGAGAGGTTTATGTTTTCAAGTCATGACTTATTGAATAAATTTTACCATTTAAACCTAATTTGATATACGTTTGGAGTAGTTAATGATAAATCATTGTTTCACATAGTTCTTCTTTATTTTTATTGTTTTACGTATAATTATTATCGTTACAAATTACCTTATTCAACATATTCTCTAGCAGATGTGCTGTGTACAGTAAGAACCTCTAGAAGGTACTGGTAAAGTACTCATTGTTGAGGATGTCGTAGTCGTTAAGGATGAAATGATTCCAGATGTGCGGGGTGTTTACGTGTAAGCAGGCGCTACCTGGCTTTAAAAATATTCAATAAATATACGCATTCAAAATATATAGTAAATGTGTCAACTACTGGTCTAAATAGACGAGTACTGCACATGCGCAACTTGGTGAAACCTCAGTAGTGACACGGTATATAGAGTGAAGAGCTTACAATGGAAAATTGAGCATTAGCAAATATGCATCTGTCCTTACAATTTATATGGCGTATTTATGTTTGTAATAAAGTTTTTTGAACACCTTCTTATACAAGGAAAATCTTTTCTGTTCAATACGGATTCTCGTTTCTACTTTCGCCCTTCCACTCAGCAAAACCAATTTCAACATACTTTAATCTATACTGTTTTGTAAATTTTCCTACTGATTCAAACATGTAAAACAAGTGCATTTTGCAGTGCATAGAAACGCTGTTCCGATGTTTCGCCAAAATCTCGCCTAACATTGAGATTATCAGCCTTTTAGTGTAAGTAATCTAAAGGCAATATCCCGATTATTCCCTGTTGATTATTTTACTTTGACTTCAGTTTTACTTAGGTCTAATTTCTTACGTTCATTAAGGTTACAATTCGCAAAGAGACCTTAACGCTACGTATAGAAACTAGATGTGATATCGTTATTGTTATTAAAACAGTAGTGAGGGAAGCCGAGTCGGGTCGTCCCACACAGAGGCGAATGAGTTACGGCCGTGCAGCGCCACGGTCAGATGTTGGAGAAATTAATTCCGACTTAGTCCTGATAATCCTATCTACCTTGTGTACATCACTGCTGGGGCTCGTAAATTGTATCACATGTTGAAACCCGACGTCTTCCTACAGAACAGCGGGAGATTCCATAGACTGTCAACCTCAATGCCAACTTGACGAATAGTCTTTGTAGGCGCAAGTTTCCGTAAAGGCACGGTGACGAAATACTAATGAAATCAAGACAGCACTGTGTGTCTTTATGAGTACATATTATTTGAAACGAGTTCAAACTGAAAAAATATTAGTCTGCGAGAGTTATGAGAATTGGGCCAACGATTTTTAGACGAATTTATTAGGGATATGAAGTATTATTAATATTGATTTATTGAATGAATTATCAAATTTGAGTTTTGTGTTTTGCCCACCTCTAGACAGTTTTACACATTACATTTTCAAATTATTTTTGATACAGTAGAACCTCTCAAACTCGACACAATGTGGACTTAAAGGTTGTCGAGTTTTGAGGTTGTCGAGTTTTAGGGAACTTAAATAAAAATAACTAGGAGTTGAATAAAAACGCTTATTTAGAGTATTAAAATTGTTCATTTATTGATTTATTATACACAATTATATATTTATATCAACATTTATAACTTATAATCAAAAAATTTTAAAAAAATTTGAGACAAAAGGCCTAGTAGAATCTGAAAATACAGTGTTCATTACAATTATTACTGAAGTTGTTTATGCTGCTTATAAAAAGTCCATCACAGTTAGTTATGGGAAGTTTTCTGAACACTAGAAGAAAAGTGTAAAAGTAAACTTACTGAAGTCGTTTGAAAAACCATGTGATTGAAGACCGCTTTTCTGTCTCCAGACGACGTCTTGCAGCTTGATCACGGAGTTGCCTGAGGAACAAATTCTCCATTCCACTCGCATTTTGGTGCTCTAAGTACTGCAACGTCCCTTCAATAAATTTCACAGCCTCATTGTGGCTAACTTTTCTTTCTTGTCGATGGTCCTCTTGCTTTTCTTCTTCCGAATCGTCCCCTTCTACGTCACGCCCTTTGACAGCTGCGATGATTTCATCTTCTCCTAATGGTTCTGATGCTCCGTCGAGATCCATCCATGCATTGGCATCATTGCTTAAAGACTCTTCACACCCTGGGATTTTTTTCATGAGTTCAATCAAGTCGCTATTTTCAGAATTGATTCCATCGTCACGCCACAAATCATTGCCTGCGTGATCTAGAACTGTGTCTCAACAAACACTAAACTGAACGCCCAGTGACGACAATGTAACGAGGGTAGGTTATGACCTGCCCGGGAATCCCAGGTCAACGCGCGGCCTCACGCCTAGTCTGAGTCTCTAGCGCTCTCGGGCGGCCTATGTACTGATAGAAAGCTTTACGTTATAGGCGGTGTAAAAAAATTATTAATTCACCAGCCCTGTCGAGTTTTACGTAATGTCGAGTTTTCGGGAACCGAGTTTGCGAGGTCCTACTGTATCAGTTTCGTAGTAACCAGTTACATTTTCTAACAAATTTAATTTAATTAGTTACATTGCCATAACAGTTGTATTACGTACCTAGTTACGTTGTCTAACAAGTTTTATTAATCAATTGCTTGAACAGTTATATTATTTAACCAGTTATACTTTCAACTAGTTACATTATCTATGAAGTTTTATTTAAATAATTGCATTTCCTAAGCAATTTTACTACTTAACCAGTTATTCCTATTCAACCAGTTACATTGTCTATTAAGTTTTTTTAATCAGTTGTATTTCTTTAAAAGTTATACTATTTCACCAGTTATACTATTCTACCAGTTACATTATCTAACAGGTTTTTAATCAGTTGCTTGAATCTATATTACTTAACCATTTATACTTTTTAACATGTTACATTATCTATGTAGTTTTATATAATCAGTTTGCATTGCCTAAACAGTTATTACCAAAGTAGTTATACTATTTCATCAGTTACATTATCTGTTAGGTTTTTTTAATAAGATGCTTGAATAGTTATATTACTTTACCAGTTATAATTTTTAACCGATTACATTATCTACTTAGTTTTTTGTAATCAGTTGCATTCCCTAAACAGTTATATTACCAAACTAGTTATACTATCTAACCAGTTACACTATCTAATAATTTCTATATAATCAGCTGCATTTCTTACAGTTATATTACATAACCAGTTCTAACTTTTAAATGGTTACATTATCTATTAAAAGTTATGAAATTAGTTCCATTGCTTAAACAGTTATGTTACTTAACTAGTTATACTTTTTAAACAGTTACATTATTTATTAGGTTTTAATTAATAGGTAGGTTTGGCTTAAACAGTTATATTACCAACCAATTATACTTTTTAACTAGTTACATTATCTATTAGCTTTTATTTAATCAGTTGCATTGTTTTTATACTACCTAACCAATTATATTATTTAACCAGTTTCTTAATCTAACAAGTTTTATTTAATCAGTTGCATTGCCTAAACAGTTATATTATGTAACCGGTTGTATTATTAAATCAGTCATTGGGTCTTATTTAATAAGTTGCACTGAATAACCAGTTATATTATGTAAACATTTTTTTTTAACCCAGTTACATTGTCCAACAAGTTTCATTTAATTGCTTCAACAGTATAATACTCAACTAGTTAACTTGTCTATCAAGTTTTTTTTTTTTAATCAGATGCATTGCTGAAACTGTTAATATACGTAAACGTTTCTATAATTTTACCAGTTACATTATCTAACAAGTCTTGTCTAAGCAATTGAATTCCTCAAACAGTTACAACCAGTTCTATTATTTAACTGTGACTTAATGTGCTTTTACCTTATGATATGCCTAAACGTCTATGGTTAGTGAGGTAAAGCAACATTACAATCTAGTTTTATTTCTAAGTTTATCTAATTTCATTCCTTATCCTTATGTATCTGGTTTCTTCTATAGCGGTAGTTTATGAGCTTTCTGCCGCTTGCCTTCTTTTATCGGCTGCAGTGTCCTTGGATTTCTCGTTTGTGTGTTTGTAATAAATATATTTATTAAATGGTTTACATTACATTGTTTATCTAGATCAGTTTAAAAAATAAATATTCACAAAAATGTATAAACACATTACTGTTTAAGAACATAATAAGTAGTAAAATTAAGACTTTATAGAAAATGTAAAAGTAAAAAAAAACGTGTGTGCTATTATTAAATTATCTTTGTTTAGAATAGAAATAACATTGTTTTACCGAGAAAAAAATAATCATTCATTAGGACGAAGCTTCTACAACTAATTTGTTGCCTTTTTCAAATAATTATTAAACTTATGACTTGAGTGACATTCTTTATGTCCTTCCTTTAGACTATAGTTTTAAAATGGACTTGTAAAAGACAACAAATTTATTAATTAAACGTCGTCCTAATTAGATAATCATTCTTGATTTTTAAAGCAATAGTTTTGGTATTATAAACAAATTCATACGAGTGACAAAGTAGTGTATAATAAATAATATTTGACTAGCAATTAAAATAAAATATTTGTATACATATATATATATATATATATATATATATATATATATATATATATATATATATATATATATATATATATATATATTATAAAAACACATGTAGTATGAAATTATATATTTTGAAAGTTTAACAAAACATAAAATATTTATTAATATAAAGAAAAATCCATTTTAAAATAATTTTGTAATAACCTCCAAACAACCTCTAAATGAACAAGAAAAAAACTTGATATGATTGATTTTCAAGCAACAAAAATGTTTGATTTTCGGTAATATTCGGGACAATTTTTTATCTTATGAAGTCTGACGGTAAAATGACTGTGGCTTAATTTTCACACAGTTTTACGTTTCTGTAAAAAAATCAGCTATGAATTTTTCACGTGACGAAAGATGTAAATTTCAGCATTATAATTATTTCCATTAGGTAATCTATACGTTTTTCTGAATTTTAATTTATGTTGGTGCATTTACAAACCTACTGGATAATTTCGTTTCGATACTACTGCTATAGTTTTAATTAGGGTCTATTCATACCTGCAGACTTAACGCAGCTAGTCTGAAGGTAGTATCAGTCATCCGGTGTCGCACGTACGCTTCCAGGTAAACCTCTATTCCAGGACTGATTAAAGGATTAGAGATTAGGTTCCGAAGCCAGTCGCGTAGTCGCACGTGATGACTGGCACGTGACAGGTACCCTCTCAAGATCTTTTATACGAACCGGTTAAATATTTCCAAACAGTAAGGATATTTGAAGTAAAAAGTTGTTTCTGCTAACTATAGCTTCCTGCAGTATCACTAATAACAAATCAAGGACATTAGGAAATATATTCACCAAAACCTGGAACACATAATCTAAATTTTATTTTATGTAATTTGAAAATGGTCTTGTTTTGATATTATATAATTAATATTGTTTTTCGGTTTATATTAGACGTGATATTATTTCATTTACATATTATTATTTTCGAGTAAAGATACTATTATATGTTGTACATATATTTGCTGTTTTGAAAAGCATTAGATTGTATTTATGTAAATATGTCTATATGCATATATAGCGTGCGTGTGAATGTTTATATGTGTGTGTGTGTGTATGTGTGTGTGTGTGTGTGTGTGTGTGTGTGTGTGTGTGTGTGTGTGTGTGTGTGTGTGTGTGTGTGTGTGTGTGTGTGTGTGTGTGTGTGTGTGTGTGTGTGTGTGTGTGTGTGTGTGTGTGTGTGTGTGTGTGTGTGTGTGTGTGTGTGTGTGTGTGTGTGTGTGTGTGTGTGTGTGTGTGTGTGTGTGTTGGGTGGGTGGGTGGGTGTGTGTGTGTGTGTGTGTGTGTGTGTGTGTGTGTGTGTGTACTCGCGCCTATCATTAAAAAAATATTTATACAACTTCATTCTTGAAGCTTTTCTTCTATTTAACAAATTGATATTTTATTTAATATAGATATTTGGCACTGAACTATATTTCATTCTTATAATGTGACGCGATTACTTGAACCGGATGTGTAATACTAGCTAGTGCATCTTGTACTTAGTAAAATGTTAATTTCGTGTCTTCTTGTTGAACAATGTCCTCTTTTTTGTCATCTCCCTAAGAACCCTCCAGGCACATTACAGACCTTGATTGCCACATGTTTATCAATTTCATTAGGAAGTCACTGAACCTCAAATAAAAAATGCATCACTGGTTCAAGACCTGCATATTCATCCGTAATTTTGTCTATCGATGTATTATTTTAACTGTTTATTAAAATCGAACAAATAGTAGATGAATGCAGTAGAGAATGCAATTCTTTTCCTTTATGCCTACTCAGGTTCATATATATATCACTTTCACTTATGTACTTAAACAAGAATCTTACTTGGTATTTATGCGAATACTTTCAAAGACTGGTTAGTGTCTTCATCCTCGGGCATACTGAACAGGGTTTTGAACTGCGAGCTGCGTGGATTTGTCGTTGACCTTGGTGTACCGTTAACTTCTACTTTTAGATTCACTGCACTGTTCGAGTTTTTAACGTTCGTTTTGGGGTTAATATTGTCTATTACATTGAATAATTTATCGTTTTTTGATTTTATTTGTATCTATTCGTTAATGATGTTATTTTTATTTTTATAAATTTCTAGTTGTTCCCAGATTGTCATTTTGAGGCCTTTTTGGGCCATTTTTTAGGTGTACGTTTTTTAATGTGTGGAATGTGTGTTTCTTTTTGATTGCGTGTGTGGCTAAGTTTTCAACGTGAAAATAAAATACAAATAAACCAAATTAACAAATTGAAACAAAAACTATTCAAAAACGAAATAATTGCAACTAAAGCGGACAAAAGCAACGCTACAGTAATCATATCAAAAACAGAATACAACCAAAAAACATAAGAATTCATAAAATACAACAATTGTATAGAATTAAACAAAGACCCCACCAAAAAATACCAAAACGAAATCATACAATTAGCAAAAAACAATGACAATTTATTCAACCAAAAAAACCCTTACCAATATACAATAGACAACCCAAAACCCCCCAAAATGAACGCCCTCATCAAAATACATAAAATCAACAATCCCATAAGACCCTTAATAAATTTTAAAAATGCACCTGCCTATAAAATATCACAAATAATAGCCAAAAACCTAAAACACGAACATAATTGGAAAATAAATACACCATAAAAAATTCAATTGAATTAACGGAAATACTAAAAACAATAAACATAACCAAAAACACCAAATTTATATCATTTGATATCACAAACATGCACTCTAATATACCAATTAACGAAACCATCCAAATAATAAAAAACAAATTAACTGACCTTATAACCTACCCCAAATACACAAACCAAATCACAAAATGCCTAAAGACCATACTAAACCAAAACTATTTCATATTCAATAATAAAATATATAAACAAACAGATGGCTTAGCAATGGGATCACCACTATCAAGTATAGTATCAGAAATTTACCTCCAAAAACTTGACGAATTAATCACACAAACCATAAAAACACACGACCCCAACGGACATGGGATACGATATGTCGATGATGGATTATACATCTCACAAAATAAAGTAATAAATAATACCATCATTCTAAATGAAATCAATAACTTACACCCTAACATACAATTCACCATGGAGGAAGAAATAAACAATAAAATAAACTATCTAGACCTAACATTGACCAGAAATACAAATAACATTGAATATTCTATTTATAGGATACCCACACAAACCATTAATACAATACCAAACCACTCCAACCATCCCCCACAACATAAAATGGCCGCTTACAACTCACTTTTATACAGGATGCTAAAATTGCCTCTAAATAATGAAGAAAAAACCAAAGAAAAACAAATAATATGGATACAATAAAAAACTATAGATTAATTAGAATTTAAAATATTAAATAAATTAAAACAACCTAAAATCGAACCACAAACAACAAAATGGGCTACATTCACATACACAGGATACAACATAAAAGGAATAACTAAAACACTAAAAAATAATAATATTAACATAGCCTACAAAAACACAGGAAACATAATCAACAAAAGAAACCAACCAGAAAGAATATGTCCCACACTTAATAACGGAATATACAAAATCGAATGCCCAGACTGTAATAAAATATACATAGGCCAAACAAAAAAGAAATTAAAAGACAGATATCAAGAACACCTCAATGCATACATCAAACCTGAAATTTATAACTCAAACTTAGCCACACACGCAATCAAAAAGAAACACACATTCCCCACATTAAAAAACGTACACCTAGTAAAAAAGGTCCAAAAAGGCCTCAAAATGACAATCTGGGAGCAACTAAAAATTTATAAAAATAAAAATAACATCATTAACGAACAGATACAAATAAATTTAAAAAACGATAAATTATTCAATCTAATAGACAATATTAACCCCAAAACGAACGTTAAAAACTCGAACAGTGCAGTGAATCTAAAAATAGAAGTTAACGGTACACCAAGGTCAACGGCAAATCCACGCAGCTCGCAGTCCAAAACCCTGTTCAGTATGCCCGAGGATGGAGATACTAACCAGTCTTTGAAAGTACTCGCATAAATACCAAGTAAGATTCTTGTTTAAATACATAAGTGAAAGTGATAAGTGTATACAAGAAAACAGTGTTGCATAATCTACAAATATATATATATATATATATATATATATATATATATATATATATAATTTAGTTCAAATTAAGTATTAACATATAATTTCATACATTTGATCTGATGGTATTGTAAACATTAAAACAGCTATTTCAACACCTACAATAAATCCCTTTATTCAATGTGCATCAACCAATAAAGGCAAAAAAAGTGTTTTGATAAAATAATGGTATAGTTCTGAAAGTGGGTACAGTTGTGAAGGAAGCTGCCCTAAACATCATACCTAAAGTCCCCTTCGGTCGGAGGTGAGTTCGGAGAGAGGGGCAGCTCGGAAAATATTAGTTGCACCAAAATATATGTTGTATACTAAATTTAACTACTTAAAATATGCTACACGATTGGTTCTATAACTTCTTCTGTAGGATCAATGGTTCAGTTTGTAAAGGTAGTACTTTATATAGGTTTCTATCCCACGTTCCCTCCACCTTTTCTCCTATTCTACGTCCCTGCAAAATAAAATCTACCTATCAAATAGTTCAGTTCTACCTCTACTCTGTGGTGCTATTATAAGCAGCTTATGAAATGCCAGATTAGTGTTGCTTTTGTGAAAAAGATATAGTTTGTGATAAGTACCTTGTCAGTGATAAAGGGATAACGTTTCTAAATGCTAGTATGTCAGAAAGAGTTTGTAAAGATAGCAGTTTTAGAGGTAATAAAAAAATGTAGCACATAGTACTTGCAGAAAACATTAAACAAGGCCTCAAATAGTATCAAGTGATTTGAAAGATCAGTCTCTACAAGATCCGTCTACATGAGACCCCCCACTCCCGTTTATGATGATCTCATATTCAATTTTAATTTAAAAGTAATTGCATATTTTGCATCCAAACTATTGACATAAAACTTCATAAGTATCAGGAGACACCTATCAGTAAGCATTCAGAAATATTTTTCGAGATATTTTACAAAAACCGAATAATAGGCATACAAACTGACTCCCACAATTCCTCAACGTTCTCCTGTAACCGTCGCGTCAGGGACTTCTGGTATGTTGTTTAGGGCAGCTTCCTACAAAACTGTACCAACTTCTAGATTTAGACCATTTTTTTAGCAAATGTCATATATTGGTCTTCGTGGCCTGAACTACATTATTTGGTTATATTATTATTTTCCACTTTTTTTCAGTAAATAAATATGTTAACCTATATATCGATAAATTTTACTATAGTTAATTCAATAAAATGAAAGTGATATATATATATAAATATAAAATACATTTTCTTGTTTAATAATTTAAAACAACACAGGTTATTCAAATACAAGAATATTTATTATTTTAAATCCATTATTTATTATTTTAAATGATTGTAATTTTCATTCCTGATGATGTTGGTACTGTTTGCCAACGAAAAGCTTAGGATTTAAAATAATAAATATTCTTGTATTTGAATAACCTGTGTTGTTTTAATATATATATATATATATATATATATATATATATATATATATTACATTCTTAGTGGAATGACAATTTTTTAAACCGATATCAATTCAATTCGTTAAATAAAAATTTTAATCATTAAATTCTTCAACAACTGATAAAGATTTTTTATTACCTATATTCTTCTATTAATAACTTCATTATTAGATTATATTAAAACCCCTATTATTTAGATTAATCAAATGTATCCACTTCTGTTGATCAGTCTCCTTTCTTTCTTTATTTTCTCCTCTCTATAGATTTTACAATATTGTTACGTAAAGAATTTAATTTATCTACTTGTTACTTATTTGACGATAATGAGCAGTACGTTGCTTCTTATAGACGCATAGTATATAGGTAATATTATCTTATTTTTAATTACTTTCAATATGTACTTACAAACTTACTTCATATAATAAACGAACTTCTCACATTTATCGCGCTAATATTTTCCAAGGGATTATGTGAATCATAAAGCTTTATCCTACACTTAGCTATCGTAGTATTTCATTATATTCATAAAATGTATTGAATATATGTTAGCATTTCATTATATAGCCTGTGGGTGGAATGGAGGTACGGTAGAAATTAAGCGGTAGAAAAAGCAACCTAATTATCTCAGGAAACATTAGCTGATTAGACTTGTGTGGTGGGTTAGGTCTGAACGTGTGTGTTGCTGGAGAGATAACGGGTCTGGGGCGTCTCCTCCCCTCAATTCCTGTATGCAAGCAAAGATTTTATACTCGCCTTGAATCGTATTTTTCAAAAACAATTATGCAAATTCGTTTTAATTAAACATAACTTTAATCTTCTGTAATTACTTTTTATTTTAATTAGGTTAATTTTTATTTTCATTAAAATACTTCTGCGTGTAGTATTTTAGTGAACTTAATGGCAATTATATTACCGATACGTTTTTATACTGGCTTTAGTTCCTAAACTAAATATTTGTTTTCCATTTCTACGTCTGTTTACATTAAAACAGATATTTATAAAAATGTTATCAAAATTTTAAACACAAATATTATCATTACGATGAAAATATTGGAAAGAACCCCAATACCACAAAAATAATCAAACATAACAAATAAAACAAGTTACTTAAGATTAAACCCTTATGTACATTTCGATGACCATGACATCATCATCAGAGGGTCTTATTACAAAATTACAATCTAGCAAACAAGATGTTACAAACTAGAGTGATTATCACTTATCTCTGATGATGATGACATGGCCATCGAAATGTACATAAGGGTTTAATCTTAAGTAACTTGTTTTATTTGTTATTTTTGATTATTTTTGTGGTATTGGGGTTCTTTTCAATATTTTCATTGTAATATATTGTACCACTGTGCTCTTGATATTGTGTACGAATATTATCATTACTATGATGCTCATATCGTGGATTTGGCGATACATTTTGTTTAACTAATATGGCGTACTTATTAAATATAGACAATTTTAATCAGTTCCTTCTATTAGTTCACACTCTCCTTGTATATATGTATATATATATATATATATTGATTTTTTCCGTTGCACTGACTTTATGAAGTTAATATATTACTATTGTAAGTAATTTTATCCACCATTAAGTGCAATGATTTTACCTTGTTTAATGAGGCGCCTTTCGGCCACTTTCGACAATGGTCAAGTGACAGAAAGGCGCCTCATCACACAAGGTAAAATCATTGCACTTAATGGTGGATAAAATTACTTACAATAGTAATATATTAACTTCATATATATATATATATATATATATATATATATATATATATATATGTGTGTGTGTGTGTGTGTGTGTGTGTGTGTGTGTGTGTGTGTGTGTGTGTGTGTATGTATGTATATCTTGTTCAAATATTAAATCGTTAATAAAATATTTTTAATTCATCCAATCAACTCGAACTGTCTTTTTTTAAAACTTTCTAGTGGATGACACTTGATGTTAGGGCAGTTTTTTCAAATAATAATTCATTAGTTAAATATAATAATGAATTAATTGTAGTTAATTTTAGTTATGTGGGAGAAACATTTTTCACGAAAGGGGCGAGTTATCCAATATAGAGGTTTCGTCCCATTTGGCTTAAAGAAGTGATAACATATGATTTCGTAAAACAGATGATTTTATATTATAGGTTGTGGTAGAACAGCTGTTTTAATTGTAGGTTATGTTATTTTATTTATATTACGGTAATTGTAATCATTTAATAAAATATAATTAAAATCAAATTTTTCTATGTTGACCTAAGTAGGAAATGACATTAAAATCTTTTGTTTATATGACTTGTTTCTATAAATGTTTAACCTAAATTATTGTTACTGAAAAAGAATCAATTAAAACACTCTTTGTAATTTTAATTGTATTTGAAATAAATTACCTTTCCATATAGTTTTACATTCATTTCTTATTTACTAAAGTAAATAAATATATTGACTTTTGTAATATTTTTGTTGCAATATTTTAAACAACAATAACACACTTGCAATATTTTTGTTGTTTTTTGCAATCATATTAAAACACATGATAAAACTTTGTAAATATTGAGATATATGTTTGTAACATGTGCATCCTGAATTACGAATATTCTCAATAAAACGTACAAAATCAAAAGAGATAGTGATGTAAAGACATCATAGACACACAGGCACCGTAGCAAGAAAGCAGCTTTCTTGGCACAGTCGAATGAGCGGGATGACAGATGATGGATTGCCATTAAAAACTTGGAAATGGAACAAAACAAAAGAGATAGTGATGTAAAGACATCATAGACACACAGGCACCGTAGCAAGAAAGCAGCTTTCTTGGCACAGTCGAATGAGCGGGATGACGGATGATGGATTGCCATTAAAAACTTGGAAATGGAACAAAACCAAAAGAGATAGTGATGTAAAGACATCATAGACACACAGGCACCGTGGCAAGAAAGCAGCTTTCTTGGCACAGTCGAATGAGCGGGATGACGGATGATGGATTGCCATTAAAAACTTGGAAATGGAACAAAACCAAAAGAGATAGTGATGTAAAGACATCATAGACACACAGGCACCGTAGCAAGAAAGCAGCTTTCTTGGCACAGTCGAATGAGCGGGATGACGGATGATGGATTGCCATTAAAAACTTGGAAATGGAACAAAACCAAAAGAGATAGTGATGTAAAGACATCATAGACACACAGGCACCGTAGCAAAAAAGCAGCTTTCTTGGCACAGTCGAATGAGCGGGATGACGGATGATGGATTGCCATTAAAAACTTGGAAATGGAACAAAACCAAAAGAGATAGTGATGTAAAGACATCATAGACACACAGGCACCGTAGCAAGAAAGCAGCTTTCTTGGCACAGTCGAATGAGCGGGATGACGGATGATGGATTGCCATTAAAAACTTGGAAATGGAACAAAACCAAAAGAGATAGTGATGTAAAGACATCATAGACACACAGGCACCGTAGCAAGAAAGCAGCCTTCTTGGCACAGTCGAATGAGCGGGATGACGGATGATGGATTGCCATTAAAAACTTGGAAATGGAACAAAAACAAAAGAGATAGTGATGTAAAGACATCATAGACACACAGGCACCGTAGCAAGAAAGCAGCTTTCTTGGCACAGTCGAATGAGCGGGATGACGGATGATGGATTACCATTAAAAACTTGGAAATGGAACAAAACAAAAGAGATAGTGAATGTAAAGACATCATAGACACACAGGCACCGTAGCAAGAAAGCAGCTTTCTTGGCACAGTCGAATGAGCGGAATGACAGATGATGGATTACCATTAAAAACTTGGAAATGGAACAAAACAAAAGAGATAGTGAATGTAAAGACATCATAGACACACAGGCACCGTAGCAAGAAAGCAGCTTTGTTGGCACAGTCGAATGAGCGGGATGACGGATGATGGATTACCATTAAAAACTTGGAAATGGAACAAAACCAAAAGAGATAGTGATGTAAAGACATCATAGACACACAGGCACCGTAGCAAGAAAGCAGCTTTCTTGGCACAGTCGAATGAGCGGGATGACGGATGATGGATTACCACTAAAAACTTGGAAATGGAACAAAACCAAAAGAGATAGTGATGTAAAGACATCATAGACACACAGGCACCGTAGCAAGAAAGCAGCTTTCTTGGCACAGTCGAATGAGCGGGATGACGGATGATGGATTACCATTAAAAACTTGGAAATGGAACAAAACAAAAGAGATAGTGAATGTAAAGACATCATAGACACACAGGCACCGTAGCAAGAAAGCAGCTTTCTTGGCACAGTCGAATGAGCGGAATGACAGATGATGGATTACCATTAAAAACTTGGAAATGGAACAACAAAAGACGAGGAAGGAGAAATCATGGTATAATGTGATTAGAATAGCTAAGAAAAGAACAGAGGAATTTAAAAAAGGAAAAGATTCATACAAAACAATAAACAATAGCATTTGAATAGCAATAAAATGTATTATCAATTTTAAGAATTTGTTTTTCTTTAAAAAGAATTTAATTACTTTTTACAGAAAACGTAGTTAATAATGAAGCATACAATTGTTATGAAGAATATAGTATATTGGTGTTTTATACGGGAGAAAAACTTTTCCCAAATGGAGCAAGATATGCAAAGTTATATAGTTATTCTTATAATTTGCTTGAAATAAGGGATAATAAATATATGAATTTATAAAACAGCTGATTTTATATTCTAGGAATATAACTTCCAACTAATAGTGTAGTCTACCTGTTTGTATTTTGCCTAAATTCCAATTAGAACGTAAAGGTCGGGGAAAAATCTTAAAAACATCATTAGCAAAACAAAGCACTCGGGAAAAAGTTTCAAACTGTAACCAGTGGCGACGAAAAGTGCAAAATTCTCCGTTTAATCCCTTACATTATGAACTTTCTGCCTAAACCCTATTTGCATTGTAAACATATGGATTTTTCCCACTAGCCTGAATAAGGGTGATAATTAAATAAATTTTATCGAGAACTGTTGATCTGATCGAGTCGGTTTGGTTTTGATTTGAAATTATTCCGCGATTATTTATAAATATAATTAATGCGAAATAGAGATGCTTTGCAACAGTTTGCAAATAAAATATATTTGCAGTTAATAACTCATTTTCAGTTTATTATATTTTGCCAATTAGATCATAGGGTTATATGTGGAAAATATAGTTAGTTAAAACTGCAAACCGACATTCCTTGATACTAATTGTACATTCGATATATTATAATATATAATAGCAATATCGTACTATATACGTCTTACACATAAGTCTGCTTTTCTGAACTACACGTGTTTTCCATTTGAACTATAGAAAGGCGTATTTATATATTCAGTATTTTTTTAATAAATAAACCCTTTGCTGATTTTGCTCATAGACCATTTTCTCTTTTAACACATATGATAAAAAACAAATTCTAAATTGTTATGAATTTTAAATAGTTTATAATTTTTATAATTACCCAAATCACAAAATTGTGTGTTAATGAACTATCGTATATTTTTAAAATAAAATATAATATTTCGCCCAAACAATATTTAAAACTATATTAAAGGTGGAGCAACAGCTGTTTTTGAACATGTAATATTTATACGTTATTCAGTGTTATTTCAGGTGAAATGTTTAAGCTATACACGAATGAAAATTTACCTCTGGTCCTCAGGAGGTTAGGTAATTGTAGCATTGTTACTAATCTTACAAACAAATTTAAATTTTCATTCAGTAGTTGTCTCTATTTGATTCATTTTTAGTTTATTCAATTTCTTACCTAGCTACTTTGAATGGTTTATTTTTATACCCTTAATATGATCCAGGAGAGCTAGAATAGAGCCTTACAGCCCTACTTTGGCTAATCAGTACTAAAGGAAGGTAATGTAACCAGCACTTCTTTTCTACCAAATATTACCATAGGTAATTCCTAAACGGTTACTACTCAATGTATATTGCTCTAATGTACAATGTACTAAAATG
Organism: Prosapia bicincta; assembly: GCA_036971475.1. Taxonomy (NCBI): domain Eukaryota; kingdom Metazoa; phylum Arthropoda; class Insecta; order Hemiptera; family Cercopidae; genus Prosapia; species Prosapia bicincta. The sequence continues at coordinate 236,135,660 of JBAIZL010000005.1, read as the reverse complement.
TACATAAATCTTTATGAACTGAGATAAATTTTGTATTAGTTATTTCTGATTAAATTTTGAGATATTTAGAAGTATTGTTAATATTTTAGTTGTCCAATTTATATAGTAGGCCTTAAGTATTGGGTTCGCACAAGTAAAGGGTTTCAAGCCTTAACTCTTTAAAGGATAATGTCCGAATCGTGTTGAAACATGATTGGTTAAAGTTCGATACTAAGAGGTAGGGAGGGCGAGTTTTATCATGAAATAATAATATTTCGGCCACTCGAGGATTTTGGCCAATGTTAGTACCTCCGACTGTGGTCAGCTGATAACTGGAATGCAAACGCGCGCGCACACTCGTAGTGCTGTACACGTTCCAAGTATATGTCTAAATTAAACGTACATCTATTCTTTGAGCTTAGCTTGTGAGGATATGTCAAAACAAATAAAAGACATACACAAGACTCACAAATTAATTATTTATTTACTCAAACGCTTTTCAATGACAAAGTCATCATCATCATAATCAGTGAGTGTTGCTACTGCAAACTCTAACTTACAACTAACGTGAAAGTTAGGTTACAATTCTATATTTATACTGTGGGCATCGCCACGCCTACCTGTCTAACATTACTCCAAACATGACACATCAAATGGAAATTTTAAACCTAACTCATTAATTACAATAAAATTCTTATCCATACACATAAATACATATAAACCAAATCGATAATTATTATTCCAGTGTTATTTTATCAAGATTTTAGCAAAAAAGTTACAATCAAATTTTTGTTTGTCACATTAATTACATTAAAATAGAATTTTGAATGGGGCCTGCCTTATTATTTACAATATTATTTTTATTTCTATTAATATACAAAGTTTCCCAATTCGACTAATTAAACGTGTTTTTAAAAAGGTGTCCGACACGCATATGGGCGATTACACTTGAAGATGTGGAATAAACATCTTTCGTTAATTAACATTGTATATTGAATAAATTGTAGTAAGATCTATTGAAATATAAATTAATAGTTAATATCAATCAATAAGCCTTTTATACAATATTATAGAGGTTATGGTACTATTGCATGTTGTTAATATATGCTTGTGAAGGTACACAGATATTATTTAATGATACTGGGAATCGAACTTGGGACTTTTAGGTTAGCTAAGCAATAGTTAACTCGCCACACTAGTTATTATTATGTCATAACAAAGAACTATTTGGGAACTAATACTGTGTGAAATGTTTCAGTGTAATAGTTGCCTCTCTCGACATATTGTATTTGCAAACTGGTGCAATGCATCTCTGTTTCGCATTAATTATATTAATAATTAAACGAGGAATTATTTCAAATAAAAACCGAACCGACTCGATCAGATCAACAGTTCTCGATCAAATTTATTTAATCATCACCTTTAGAGGACCAGAGGTAAATTTTCTTTCGTGTATGGCTTAAAACTCTCACCTGAAATAATTGCTTTATATATATATATATATATATATATATATATATATATATATATATATATATATAAGCTCGCTCTTCTACTGTTGTTGGGTTCACCTCGTCAATGCTGGAAGAGATTCTAGCGAAACATCGGAACTGCGAATTTATGGACTGCAGAATGAACGGATGTACTCCAGATAGTAACTATTCATCATATTTTTCCATCCGTGAAGGAATACGTATCAGCATATATATATATATATATATATATATATATATATATATATATATATATATATATATGTTCAAAAACAGCTGTTGCTCCACCTTTAATATAGTTTTAAATATTGTTCGGGCGAAATATTATATTATATTTTATTTTATTTTAAAAATATACGATAGTTCATTAACACACAATTTTGTGATTTGGGTAATTATAAAAATTATAAACTATTTGAAATTAATAAAAATTTAGAATTTGTTCTTCACCATATGTGAAAAAACAGAAAATGGCCTATGAGCCAAATCAGCAAAGGGTTTATTTAATAAAAAAAAAACTGAATATATAAATACGCCTTTCTATAGTTCAAATTGAAAACAAATGTAAATCAGAAAAGCAGACTTATATAAGACGTATATAGTACGATATTGTTATTATATAATATAATATTACAAATCTACAATTAGTATCAAGGAATGTCGGTTTGCAGTTTTAACTAACTTTATTTTCCACATATAACCCTGTGATTTTATTGGCAAAATATAATTAACTGATAATGAGTTATTAACTGCAAATATATTTTATTTGCAAACTGTTGCAAAGCATCTCTATTTCGCATTAATTATATTTATAATTAGGCGCGGAATAATTTCAAATCAAAACCAAACCTACCTGATCAGATCAACAGTTCTCGGTGAAATTTATTTAAGCATCACCCTTACTTAGGTTCGTGTGAAAAATCCATATGTTTACAATGCAAACAGGGTTTAGGGGGGAAGTTCATAATGTAAGGGATTAAACGGAGAATTTCGCACTTTTCGTTGCCACTACGTAGTTACAGTTTGAAACTTTTTCTCGAATGCTTTGTTTTGCTAATGCGTTTTTAAAAGTTTGCCCCGACCTTTACGCTCTAATTAGAACTTAGGCAAAATACAAACAGGTAGACTACACTATAAGTTGGTAGGTCTATATTTATAGTCGCTAATCGTAGGATTCTTTGCTATTCAGAATTAAATTATATTATGGCGTTCTTTGTTTAAAGACGCGCCATTATAACAGAAAATGCTTTTCGAAAAAAATACAATATTAATAACTATCCTGAACTGGTTCCATGTTTCACTCATTTACTACATGCTTTACCGAATATAATAATATTGTTGAAGTGAAAATGTTGGTATATCACGTTTTAAGCTTTGGAAATAAGACAAACTCTTGGTTTAGGCGTGATTTTAAGCTATATATATAGGTATACACATTGAGTTCAGCAACGTGTTATTTTAGGTAATAGCTGTGCATTAGTCATAGGTAATGGTACTTTTTGCATTTTAGACTAACATACTGTATTGTTAAAGTGTATGTTATCTACGTACAATAGTACCAGCACTGTCTATAATGATGTAGTAAAGAGTTATTCCTTAATAATAAATATCAATTTATATTTCGATAAATCTAAGTACAATGGATTCAATATATAATGTTCAGTAATGAAAATTGTTATTTTACATTTTCAAGTGGAAACGCTTGCGTGTCGGGCACGTTTTTGGAACCGGGTTTAGTTACTGTAGACATATATTGTACATGTGTAAAATATATATCTGAATATGAGCTATGTGTGTGTGTGTGTGTGTGTGTGTGTGTGTGTGTGTGTCTGTGTGTGTGTACTTGCGTGTGTGCGTATGTATTATATAACAAAAGAATTGAATATGATGAAAACGTATTAGCAACATTAATAACTTATTAAATCTAAATCAACACTTTATGAACATTTCAGTTTCTAGGTAACCATCCTCAGGGTGGCTGAAATAATTTACATATATTATCTCATAATAAAACTCACCAAATCTCCACCCCCTAATAATCGACGTCACCAATCACGTCTAAACACGATACAAATATTATCAGTTTAAACGAGAAGTACAAACCTAACACGTACCACATAAACTAAACAGAAAAAAAGTTACATAAAGTATACAGCAAAATTATTGACATAAACTATACAGCAAAAGTATTGACGTAACCTAAACATCAAAAATATGGACAAACTATACAGCAAAAATATTGGCATAACCTAAACAGCAAAAATATTGACAACACTTCCCAATACCAAGAAAAAATATTCAAAAGCGACTAATAAAAAAGTTGCCTAAGATTTTATCCTTCAGTACATTTCGGCGACCATGTAATCATCAGAGTCTCCTATTAGAAAAATATAATCAAGAAAATATATCTATGAAATCTCTCAAACTACGAATTTCAATACTAAATAAAATTATATCTTATTTATAACTTATTAGTTAATTAAAGAATGAAATAAACATTGAGCTAGTGTTAAAACTGTTGTCATTATTCAATACATTCCGTTTCTTCTATTTACCTTTGTAGTTGATGACTGCAACTTCAAAATAATATTTCCAGTGAAACCAAGTTATTCTTTTATTTTGAATCCGTTGTAAAATGATGTATTATAAGGAACAGGTTTTGTGTCGTAAACAATATTTTTGGAAAGAGTAATGCTAAAATACATCAGCAATAAAAAAAAAATTATTGAACTGTGTGTCTAAAACAGTTTATTCCTTCATGATGTGTTGTAGATAAGTAGTTAACTTGTTGAAACGTCGTGTTTTTATGTGAAACCATATGCTTAAAATGCACTGTAAAATCTTCTGATCACCGACGTATTTTCTAAACATTATACTTGTAACTTACGTAATTTTGTAAAAACCCCATCTTTGGCTCCATGGATAATAGTTTTCTTTATATGAGCAAATTATTTTCACTCTTGGTTGTATTGTTAAAACAATAAAATTGATCCGCTTTAACATTCTCACTCTAAGGTATTGTCTTTCTTTGCCAGTAACTATAATTTTATATATAGTATTATATAATCAAATATATTTTGTCTCTGAATATATTCTAAACATCAAGCGATTGAAAATTCATTGATTTTTAACGCAAATCATGTTTTGCTTCATTACAACTGTTAGAATAAAAATTTAATGTTTAATGAAAACAGAACAAAGCGGAACGGTTTTGTTGTTTTGTTCAATCCATTTATTCTATTCTGTCTACACAAACAAGGTACTTTAAATCGAAAAACATTTTACAATAAATGAGAGTAAATAATTTTTCCGTAATTAGAGGCTACTTTATTTCATATTGCATAAAACGCTGCAACTAATGGCATAAACAATACATACGCATGTCTAATAGCAAGCTCCGCATGACCAATACACATCCTGTGCCTTGACCAATAGTAAATTCAGACGTGCCCTGACATGAACAATACTAATGCCACGTAGTGAACAATACACACCACCGCATTAGCATGAGAAAACCTACAACAAGAACAATACATCATGCTACCACATGCCATTATATATGTTACGCCGTGAAGAATACACATCCTATGCCTTGACCAATATATTGTCAAAGAATTTTTACAAAGAAAACATTACAAATTTAGAAAAAATGAGAAAATTACAATTTACTTAATACAAAGAATAACAAAGTAAACTCAAACGTGCCCCGACATGAACAATACTAATGCCACGTAGTGAACAATACACACACCACGGCATTAGCATGAGAAAACCTACAACATGAACAATACATCATGCTACCACATGCCATTATATATGTTACGCCGTGAAAAATACACATCCTGTGCCTTGACCAATATTAAACTCAGACGTGCCCCGACATGAACAATACTAATGCCACGTAGTGAACAATACACACACCACGGCATTAGCATGAGAAAACCTACAACATGAACAATACATCATGCTACCACATGCCATTATATATGTTACGCCGTGAAGAATACACATCCTGTGCCTTTACCAATAGTAAACTCAGACGTGCCCGGACATGAACAATACTAATGCCACGTAATGAACAATACACACACCACGGCATTAGCATGAGAAAACCTACAACTTGAACAATACATCATGCTACCACATGCCATTATATATGTTACGCCGTGAAGAATACACATCCTGTGCCTTGACCAATAGTAAACTCAGACGTGCCCCGACATGAACAATACGAATGCCACGTAGTGAACAATACACACACCACGGCATTAGCATGAGAAAACCTACAACATGAACAATACATCATGCTACCACATGCCATTATATATGTTACGCCGTGAACAATACACATCCTGTGCCTTTACCAATAGTAAACTCAGACGTGCCCCGACATGAACAATACTAATGCCACGTAGTGAACAATACACACACCACGGCATTAGCATGAGAAAACCTACAACATGAACAATACATCATGCTACCACATGCCATTATATATGTTACGCCGTGAACAATACACATCCTGTGCCTTGACCAATAGTAAACTCAGACGTGCCCCGACATGAACAATACGAATGCCACGTAGTGAACAATACACACACCACGACATTAGCATGAGAAAACCTACAACATGAACAATACATCATGCTACCACATGCCATTATATATATTACGCCGTGAAGAATACACATCCTGTGCCTTGACCAATAGTAAACTCAGACGTGCCCCGACATGAACAATACTAATGCCACACAGTGAACAATACACACACAACGGCATTAGCATGTGAAAACCTACAACATGAACAATACATCATGCTACCACATGCCATTATATATATTACGCCGTGAAGAATACACATCCTGTGCCTTGACCAATAGTAAACTCAGACGTGCCCCGACATGAACAATACTAATGCCACACAGTGAACAATACACACACAACGGCATTAGCATGAGAAAACCTACAACATGAACAATACATCATGCTACCACATGCCATTATATATATATTACGCCGTGAAGAATACATGCACTAGATGTTTAATGCGTACGAAATATATGACGTATTGTTTCATATTAATTACAATGACAATTGCTTATAAGCGCGCTCGAGCTTGTGTTTGTGCGTGCGTGTACGCATTTGTACTTTTATTATTTGTATTAGAGTCCTACACTTTAAACAGTTTAGTTTATGAGTTACTTTAATGTGTTTTATATTAAACAAATTTATAAAATTTAAAAATTTTTTCAACAGTTAATTTTGAATTTTTCAAAGATTTTGCTTTGGGTATGTCTCAGGTTTACCCCTATTTGTAAAGTTTTTATGCTCATAGGAGGTGACATAAATTAAGTAAATAGTCCACAATGCTAAACTGTATTAGGCTAGGTAGGGTGTTTAAGTTTTTTCCTACGTTACATTGCGGTATAGAGTTTATGTATAAACACTATCATAGGTTGATAGATTTGGCTCATGCTATAATTTTACGAATAATTATGTTATCAATAATGAATTTAAACACTGTAGTACTGAAATATCGTCTTCGAATATTATAGAATCTATACATTTAATTCTGGAAACGAATCTGTCCCCATGAAATTTCTCGAACAAGGAACAAGATAACATAGCTTAATTTAATTCATTTTAAAGCTTGAGGGCTAAAGTCGGTGGTAAAACTATTATCCCTCCTAAACATTACCGGGGCTTCGCTCCACTCACCTTCATAGATCCAATGATTTTCTAATGGAAATACCACTAAAGTGGGTTTATTAATAAGCAAGCCCTATATACCAGATGGTGATTTATAAATATACCAGACTGCGATAACATCAGCTGTTGTAAATTTGATTGTTTATTTATTTTATTATTATGTTTAATTAAATTGTTGAGAAGTATCTAACAGAGGAAGAATGCGAGTTTGAGTAAAATTTTTGGGAATCGTGTGCAGTAAAAATAGTGGTTAAGGTAATTTATTAGATTGATGAGATAGTAGACTGATGAACATATCTACAAGTTTAGGCTCCCTCTAAATACAACTTCTTATGGTTTGTTATATATAATCGACTCAACAGTTGCAATTAACATCAGATAGGGAAGGTTAGAAACCCAAAATTTGAATGAAGATATTTTGAGAAGATTAATCGATATTTTAATTTTGTTGTAATACATAAGAAGCAGCAATTTATGCTAGGATCCCCTACTTACATTAAATTTCAATTATATGTAAAATTTTATAAGCTGGCACTTGGGACCTGCGGGCCTGACGAGAGGAGGGTCGAGGTACTCGCAGGTCATTTTAAAACATCGACCTTTGGACTTCCACTCACTCATAGGGTTTCTCATTATATAATTAAATATTATTATTTTTTTAATGTGTAATATAAATAGCAACAGATGTAAATAGGGCGTTCCCGGAAGTGTGCTAATATAATTGTCTAAGCGTTGGGACGGGTAGATCGCGATGACAACTGTGCCTGATGTTTTCTAGATGACGAATACACAATTTCTACCTAAGACCCAAGTGACAGCTTATAAAATTTGACCTGTACTTGACTGTCTACTATACCGACTAGTTTCGGCAAAGCTCTCATTATCAGCGAATCCCTTGACTGATGATGGCGAAATCGTTCCCGAAACTACTGGTATACTGGTCGTTGATTAGAATTGAATATAATTTCTTAGTACTTTGCCAATTGGTATAACTTCTCAAAGTCTAACGGGTTGGACTTATGCTCGTCCAGGACCAACTTAACCTGAGTGTTCGGTCTTGCCGGACTGCAAGAATCGAACCAATCAGATGGGGTATTGAAGTTATGGGAAACTGGACCGTTCGTAAGGTTCTAATGGTCTTGATTATTTTTGGAGATAGTATTGTTTCGTCCCAAAGGGTGGCCGAGTCCAGGAAGGCCTTCTAGCCTGAGTCCAGCCATCCGGTGGGCAGTAAATCCTCCCTAACACATATCTTTGTTAAGAAGGGATTAATAGGCGGTTACCTTCGCCTTCATCCTGTTAATCATATTTCCTTTCTAAACTGTTTCACACACACCGGCAAAGACTATCATTAGCTTTCATATAAGTGGCAAAATCATGAACACATTGTTATAATTTTTTAATTATTTTCTATGTAGTATTTTTCATAAATTTAGATTATTTATAATCTGTTTATAACCACTAATTAAAAAAAAAAACAACAAAAATGGAATATACTGGAATAGGTTTTTAAATTTCATAGACAATACTTATTTACTTGTATACTGATATTTACCCATATATTAATATAAGCCCTATACACAACACAATACATTACGTGATACACATTTAGGTTTGCCCTAAAACACGGACGAAATATTGAGTACAAAATATCTGACGAAAAGACTAACTTTTGAGAATAAGTTATAAACTATTAAGTAAATCTTATAAAAGCTAAAAAATCTCACACAAAACAGGATATTATTCAAACCCTTTTATTAGTTCACACTCTCTTTAAATGTATCTGGTACGAATCGTTAATAATATTTTTTATTCATCCACTCAAGTTCAAACACATTTCGTTTATCTGTAATTGGTGACACTACTTGTTAATACAGATTTTTACAAATATTAGTTCATTATTTAAATTTAGTAAATTTATTTTAGTTTTATATGGGAGAAAACACTTTTCACAAAAGAGGCAAGTTATGCAATATAGTTATTTCGTCCCATTTGGCTTAAAATAAGTGATAAAATATGATTTCATGAAACAGTTTTTTTATGTTATAGGTTTTGTGGTAAAACAGCTGTTTTAACGGATAACCTATGTTAATTTAGTTATATTATTTATAATTATTAATTAAAATGTAACTAAAATAATTTTTTTTACTTAGGTAGGAATTAATTTTAAAATAACGTTGTTTGCATTACTTGGTAACTATACAAAGTAGCTCTGATTTCCATTGTTAGTACACTGATGATGACTTGGTGGGTTGTTGAAACTTGTTTGTATGAAAAATAATATCGTGTTGCTGTGAGTAGTGAATTTTGTGTGCTTTTATAAAATACTCATAAATAGTTTATAAGGTTCATATAAACTGTAAATATTTTAGAAATTAATTTAAGGAATAATATAAATTGAAAAAGCTCGTTTAAAGTGTAAATACATGTATTTTTCCATATTTTGACTATTTTATTTCGTTTCGTTTGTACATATATACTATTCTTGTAATTATTATTGAAAAATAACACTTTTAAAAACAAATATCTTAAATTTAGACTTGAAGGCAATGCTTGGTAAATAGTTGTTTAGATGTCAGTAAATCTAGTTAATGAATCCTTGTACGATTTATTGGCACACAATGCTTATTAAATAGAAGTGGTTTACTCCGATTGATTGAGTAGTATCTTTTAATTTATTATATTTCTGCGTGCTAATCTATTTACGTTCAAATCTAGTATTTCGTGTTTGCAGTTGTTGAGAAATATTGTTGAGACAAGATTTCGAGGAAATGAAAGGCATTACTACGGTTTATTGAGTTTTGTGGAATCCACTTTTTGTATTGCAGTGAATACATGGAAGCATAGAGGGGAATCAATGGTGTTCAGAAAGCATGAAAGGGGAGGCGAAGGGAGGTTAATACACTCTATCAGTTTTTCCCCAATACAGTATGAACGTCGGGTCTGGGTGAAACTCTAATACAATATCTAAAAGGTGTGTATTTCAAATAGGAAACCGCGATGTGGAATTCGGTATCGATTTGTACTCGGTGACTTTGCCGATTGTGGAGGATATAGTCGTTGCCCAGTTATTTTTATGCTCTGAAATGAGCTGGCTATTTATCGAGACTATTAGGCCTTGTAAGAAATAATAAATATATGTATTGCTATATTTAAATATTCGCCATAAATAATTCAAGATATTATTAAAACCATTAAATGAATTATTTTACTTTTTTTAATTAAAAATTGTACATTGAATTTGTACTAAAATTTAGTTAAATTATTTGCAATAGATATTTAAGATCCATTAATATATATATATATATATATATATATATATATATATATATATATATATATATATATGTGTGTGTGTGTGTGTATGTGTGTGTGTTTGTGTAAATGTATATATTTATTATTATTATTGTAGGCGTTTGTTTTAATGTTTCCGAAACATATATTGGAAGAAGCTGTCACTGGTTTTATACCTCTAGAAAATACGTTGAAGGTCGTATGTTTATATAAGTACAATATTTCGAATATATATGTTTGACTTATTGAATTATTTTTAAAACCTTTTAAATAACTTGTTAATGGTTTTTAGAAGTTTTAGTTGTATTTATTAATTTAAAAGCGTATGGGCGTTTTAAACAACACATTAATTAATAGTTCTGATTTGTTTGCAAACGGAATTGCTACAATTATGTTTTACAATATGCTGCGTTTGGCAGACAGTTTGAAATATAATTGGTAATTTTTTATCTTCAAAGTTCATTTAAATAATTTGTTACACTAAGTAATTTTTCAAACAATAACATTTGTACATGAGTTTTTTTACTTTTTTAAAATTAGTTTCGTATAAATTGTACAATAAATTCCTTAAATTTTAGATTGTAATTTCAAAAAATATAAATAGTATCTCATATTTAAAAAATTGTCTTGCATTTAATAGTTTGCAAGCAAAAGTTTGAAAATGTCTATTCCCAATACACAAAAAACAGCATGAGTTAATCTCAAATCAATTTTATTATTTTTTTTTTAATAATAAATTTAATAAATATATGCAGGAATATTTTCTTTTACTGAAAAATATGAACTTTGATAATAAATGAATTGTAATTTTGTATAAATTGATATTAATTTTCTGCCTCGATTATTAGTAGGGACCTAATCTGCTTAATGTACGTGTTTTTATTTATAAATCTGCGTTTATTTTTTTTACTGTTATTAAATTTTTGCTGGTGTAAGAATTTATAGGAACGTAAATCAGTTTAAAATTGATCTTCAGGAAAACGTAAGTATAAAAAACACGAACATTTCGTACCAATAATATTCAACTGCTTTAATATTTGTACTTAATTGGCTGCACCCTGAAGGGCTAGTTGGCCGGTTGAGTGACAACACAACACGAACTACGACCGAAGTAAGTGTAACAATACATATTCAGCATAACAGTGTTCACAATTATAGTAATTTTCAGCATTTATATAAATATGTACGCGCGCCTTCGCGAGTGTGTGTTTGTGTGTTGGAACAAACCTCTCTTAAAAACCAACCTTTACTCGCTTGCACCTAAAGTGCAACAACATGATAATGACCTGTTTTATTTTCCAAAACCTGCCTACTGTTAACATGGTAATTGTCTGGGCTTTGTAGTCACATTTGTCAGAAAAAATTTTAATTTCTCTATATTGCAAGGGTAAACTGCCCGTTGCAGTATATGTGGGTTTTCTACTGTTCTACATAATAAATAATGCAGGATCATTCAAATAATGAAAAATATTTATTTTTTCCAAACATATGTTCACAGCTTTCGCCAGCCATGCTTGCAGCATCTACAAAATCCTCAAAACGTCCACAGGATGGAGGCTGTAGATGGCGGAAAGCTTTGAACATTTGTTTGTAATAAATATATTTCTATATATATATATAATATCTTGTAGAAATAACATTTCAAAATACATTGTCTAATACTCTCATTTCCTTTCTCCATGCCTTTAGGTAATCTGTCATAATTTCTTGGAAGATGTACGATTCATCTGGGTTCATTTCCTCTTACTAGGACCATCTTGTGTTTTCCTTTCTCCTTGACCTGAGATCCCCGTTAAAACAAGTGACTCACACCACCTTTCACCAGACATCCCCATTGGTGCCCATAGTTGTGCGATTTTTTCCACATAGTCCAAGCTATTCTAGGTCCACAGGTTGGACAAATTTCAAGCACAGTTCATAAAATATGTTTACAGATTTTCCAGTTAACCGACCACACTCCATGATCGAACGTTTCAGAATCTGGCCGATCAGTTTTATTATTCTTGTTGGAGTCCGCAAAAAAAGGGAGTTGAAGGTAATAATCCCAAAAAGGGAGTTCAAGCTACCCAATTTCTTCCTGAAATTGTGACGTCTGATTTGTTCCTCTTACTCTTAGTTCGTCTGTTGATAATCCTAAAAAGGGAGTTCAAGCTACCCAATATCTTCCTGAAATTGTGACGTCTGATTAGTTCCCCTTACTCTTAGTTCGTCTGTTAATAATCCTAAAAAGGGAGTTCAAGCTACCCAATATCTTCCTGAAATTGTAACGTCTGATTAGTTTCCCTTACTCTTAGTTCGTCTGTTAATAATACTCAAAAGGGAGTTCAAGCTACCCAATATCTTCCTGAAATTGTGACGTCTGATTAGTTCTCCTTACTCTTAGTTCATCTGTTTATAATCCCCACCCTGTGAAGTAAGTGACCTTGTTGATTGTTGTCCCTTAAACTCGTTTTATCATTTACAAACAAATTTGCCGTTTATGCTAACTTATTTTTTAGCCCCAATTTCTAACGTTCTTTATGTAGATTTTTAAGAGAACATCAATGCCGAAGGTATACTATCCTACAATCACATTGTCATCGGCAACGATTAAAATTTAATATGGTTATCTGTGATAGGATTTTCGTCATTTTATTCGTTTCCAGTTTTGTGTACTAGCCCGACATTTAAAATAGAAACTAGAGACAATGCGATTATCTTAGGCTATATTTATTAAAGCTAGCTGTGATAAAAACATCTCCCCTTTGAAATTGTCATACAATTATAAGTTTCTGGTTAGTTTTACATTTATACGTTAATATGATGGACATCTGTCTTTCCTATTATTGTCTCATAAGTTCTACCGACGACATTTTTAGAACCACTTTCAAACCGAAACCTTTTATGTATTATATTAATAACAGACGGTTAATATATTAGTCAATAACATTTTTATTTACAAAATAACGACGATGTTTCAACAACTAATTTGATCAGTCATTGTAAGATAATTAACTTCCAATTTTGGTGGCTGATAAAAATGGCAAAGTAGCGGTCGAAACGACGTCGATATTATGAAAATAATTTAATTGACTCAGATATATACCGTATTTTATTAATATCGACTATGAGTATTATATATATATATATATATATATATATATATATATATATATATATATATATATATATATATATGACTTTTAATGAACTGTTCGACTTGTTTTTTAATGTGACGATGGTAAAAATTACAAAAAACCAAAATACTCTACCGCTTCTCTTTTCTGACTTAGAATAAATATAACCGTAGAATTATAATTATTTATTTTATTAGATTTATTGAGAAGATAATTTTTAATTAAAATTTGCTACAATTCTTACAAAGTATTTTGCGTTTGTATTATAATAATATCATTGCTTAGGGGGTTTATTTGCTTGTTCTAGAAACACCACCCTAACAAGGTCCTCTTGAAACAGCGACTAAACTTTTCTGATTAAACTTTTAGGTATTTTACAAAAATGGTATCATTTAACAAAAACGAAAGCATTTCTGTTTTTATAAAAGTTAGGGCTTAAGATATAACAAGAATTTTCTGATGAAATCATGGCAAAGAAGTTTGCTTATCTACAGAGGTCCGCGGAATACATGAGGAGCACTCACGTTGCTGGATTTCGTTTAATTTAATATTGATTACTGTGTTACTCATTATATTCAAAACATAACTCAATACAGAATAACTGATGAATTGAAAAATCGTGAAAAAATTAAAGAGTTGTTAGAATTAGTATTTCCTTACATTTTTCAAAATATAGTATAAATAAATTTCAAGTCAAATATAGGTTAAGTGTTATTATTGATTAAGTCTTTTGAATTGTGTTTACGGATACAAATAAATACGCGAATAAAATTAATAAATTGTTATATTCATGTAATTTGTTTTTACATTTCTCAGTTTACCTGTTTATTTCGAAGACCTTTGATTTTGTTGTGATCCAAATACACTCGAGAAAAAATAAGTCTACTACATATATATATATATATATATATATATATATATATATATATATATATATATATATATAAAGAACAAAAGTCAAAATACAAATACAAGAATTATATTTGAATTTACAATTCTTGTATTTGTATTTTGACTTTTGTTCTTTATTAATACACAAGAAACATATTGCGATATATATATATATATATATATATATATATATATATATATATATATATATATATATATTATAACGAAATTCATTAGGTTATGAAGACTGTTAGTAAAATATTTGAACTTGTGGGATATACCTAGCTAGCGCTAGTCTATTGTCAGATCGATCAGCATAAAAAAGTTACTACACCCACCTGCAAGTCATAAATGAAAATAATTCCAAAGGGGTTCATTATAAGTAAACCAGGACGTGCCACGTTCATGGGAGAGAAGCTTTACCTAGACATCCACGGACCAGGGAGATTTATGACTAGGAATCCCTGAGAATACAGAAAAAACACCTGCACCTGTGGGAAATTTCAAAAAATTCCCACGAAGCCCAAAAGAAAGTGATGAAAGCGTCAATTTTCATAGGCTAGTCACAGTTTGAGCGCCATAAGGGAGTCTATTAAATTTGAAGAGGGGATGAAACCCATACGGATACGAACCAAAGGACACAGGAAGAAGACAGTCAATTTTCAGGACTCGGAGTGTCAATTTTCAGGACTCAAGGAGTCAATTTTCAGTACTCAAAAGGGTCAAGTTGTAGGACTCGAGGAGTCATAATGCAGGACTCGAGGGAGAAGTAATGTTCAGTTTTAGTAAGAAATATCAAATTTAAACAACGTAACGTGGCAATTTAAAGTAAGTGAGATTATTAAATAGAAAGTGAAGTAATAGAGGGAGATTAAAGGGTAATAAGTAAGAAGCAAGGGAGATTACTAAGTAATGAGTTATATTAAGTGAGGGAGATAAGAAAGTGGTAAGAGAAATTGAATAAGGGAGATAACTAAATAGTAAGTGGAATTAATAAGGGAGTGATTAATAAAGTCAATTACGGCATAGAAGCATTTCCAGAGATTAAGAAAAGTGAAATTGATAGGAAATATTAATAAGTGAATTATTATAATATATATATATATTATTATAATATATGAACAAGTGAATTTTACTAAAAATTACTTTATTTACATTTCTATTACATGGCAATCATCTTTATCTACTATTTTCTGAAAACAGTACTTCTGAAGATTATTACCACGTAATCGAAATCTACATAAAGTAATTTTTAGTAATACCAAACATTTTTATATTGTGATTAGAGGGTTTCTATTACGTTAGGTAAAATTAGTCCACGGTGCTCAAAAACATTTTCTCCATGTTTACCTGATAAAAGTCTGAAGTAGTACATCCTATGCTTTATGAAATACTGTATTTATTATTTATGTTTTTGGATTTAGATGGAGAGTTCGAGTTAATATACAGGGAATGAATTTCACAGTTTTTAAAGTTTAGTCTTTACTGCACCGTGTTGTAAGTAACTGCACTTAAATACTCGTTCCTGAATATCCAATATTCTGTGTATTTCCTTGTGTCACATAATCTATTTTTTCTATATTGTCTAAGTACAAACTTCTTTTAAATCCCACTTTTATCTGCCGTTTTTAGTAATATTTGGCTTTTTGTTGCGCATTTCGGAAAACCACCATCACACAGAACTGCAGGACACATAAATACCTCTGATTGTTCAAGGTTCTCCCAAACGTGACAGCAAGAGTTAATATGGGCACTTTTAGGCAGATAAATGGAAAATTATAAATAATAATATAACACCTAGCATAAAGCAAGAATGTTATAATAATTTTAAAATTTTACTCAATATGAGACCCCATCTGGTACTTTTAACTCACATTTGTAAATCCTTTATAATATCGCAGCCTTTCGTTACTATTATTGTTAAGATTATTTAGTCATATATTTTCAATTCCTTCTATTAATTTACACTCTTTTTATATATGCCTTATTCAAATATTCAATCCTTAATTTAATAATTTTTATTTATTCACTCAAATTCAAATCGACCTATTAAACTTCTAGTTGGTGACACTTGGTATTAATACGGTTTTTTAAGAAAGTTAATTCAATAATTAAATTTAGTGAATTAATTTTAGTGTTATGTGGGATGAAAACGTTTCACAAAAGGGGCAATGTATGCAATATAGTTATCTCGTCCAATTTGGCTTAAAATAAGTGATACAATATGATTTCATAAAACAGCAGATTTTATGTTATAGGTTATCTGGTAGATCAGCTGTTCCATATAGGTCATGTTACTTTATTTATATTTTGAAATTATTTAATGAAAAAAAATTAAAATAAACTTCTGCTGTGTTCACCTAAGTAGGAATTTACTTGAAAGCATTTGATTTATATTACTATTTATTGATATATTATTGTAAATTAGTTACGTTTAGTGTTACAAATTTTGTAACTACAAAAAAGACTTAGTAATAAAAATTATGGTATAATATATTTAAAATATATAAATTTTGCACAAGTCTCTCCTGGTAATATACAGGTTAATAATATCCTATAATACAATAAAGTAAAGAATTTACAAGTCCATTTGTATTTCTTGAAACTACAAACGTTATTGTCAATGAGTAACTCATATAATTTGAAAAAAAGCACTTGATGCATTTAACATTTCCAATAAGAATGAACGAGTGTTGATATTCATCAAAGAACTTTAAATTAAACAGTAAATAAAGAAAACCTTCTTACATGCCTCGGAATGACGTCGACCTACTTGTGTATCGGGTTTCTTGTTCATTAGCGTGTAATTGTTACGTAGCACTGTGGTAGTTTCGCACAACACAATGCAGCTGGAATGAAACTATTATAAGGCTTGGAATTGTATTAACTCTGGGAAAATGTAAAATTGTATTAAAATTAACATTATTTTATAACAACACATAATCAAATGAACTGTAACCATTAAAATGTAAATTAAACTTTGAATTACTCTAAATATTTTTATTTCCTTCAATTTCAATATTATTTATACGTAAAGTGTATGACTTGAATGTAAAATTTAAAAAAATATTTTATTCCGCTCAACTCCAGTATAAGTGTAACTATATTCACTACTTATATAAGTAGGTAAAAATAATGCAAAATTAATAAAACAGATAGTGTTTGACCTATTGTGTTGTCCATTATCAAATAAATACAAAAATTGTATCCATTAAAATATACCATTAATGTTGAATAATTTAAGCAATAATATTGGATTAAGTTAAATTTAATTTTTATTTTAAAAGTACATCTTTTATAAATAGATTATATTAACACACACACACACACACACACACACACACACACACACACACACACACATGTATATATATATATATATATATATAAAGAACTAAGTCAAAATACAAATACAAGAATTATAATTGAATTTACAATTCAAAGCTTTTCGTTGGCTAACAGTACCAACATCATCAGGAATATTAAACAAATAAAATTAACATATGTGCAAATTAGATCAAATAAATGGCTATGCCAAATCAATTACAATGTTGTTAAAAATTTTTTATTTTGCTGCCCTAACATTACAAACACTGAATATATTATCAAATTTAGATTTTACTTGTATTTGTTCATTTATTAACTCATTATTAGTATTATATTTATGTATTTCTAAAGCTTCATAATATTCATTCTCAGGCCTTTGTTAATTTCTTTTACACGTATCATATTATTTATATTAGGAAATATGAGATTATTAGTAATACAATGACTAGCAAAATTTGATTTATAAATTTCTGGCTTTTTGTATCCATTAAAGTCCTCTTTATATCTATCTTTAAGTTTTTTCTTAGTTTGTCCTATATAAACTTTATTACAATAATCACATCACTTATGGTATCTAAAATCATAACATTTATTCTATTTTATATAAGATAAAATGAAACTAAATAATAATCATACCATAAGTAATTCTATTAACCTTATTGAAAAATTGAAAATAATTAATATTGATAATTAAACAAAATTAATATCATTAGATATAAAAAATATGTACACAAATATTCCTATAAAAGAGACTCTCAATATTATAAAATCTAGATTAGAGCAAAATGAAAAAGATAGAAAATTAATATTAGAAATTATAAATACATTATAAATAATATTAAATCAAAATTATTTTTCATATAATAATAAAATTTACAAACAGGAAGATGGTCTTGCCATGGGTTCTCTCTTATCGAATATAATATCTGAAATATTTTTACAATATATAGATGATAAAATAAATAAAATTATACAGACATTTGATAAAAACTGTTATTGGTTTAGATGTGTAGATGGTGGTTTGTATGTATCTAATAATAATGGTATAAACTTAATAACTATTTTAGATAAAATAAGTGTGATAAATAAAAATATTAATTTTACTTATGAAATGGAGAAAGATAATAAGATCAACTTTCTAGATATAACAATTTTAAGACATAATAATGAATTTGAATTTTACATATATCGTAAACCGACATAAACTAACCAAATTATACCTAATAATTCTAACTATCCGTATAATCAAAAAATGGCTGCATTATACAATTTATTATATAGATTACATAAAATACCTATGAATAATGAAAACAAAATAAGAGAGAAAAACATTATCTATCAAATTGCAATTGAGAATGGCTAGAAAAAGAGAACTGTTGATAAACTTAATTATAATATTTTAAAGAAACAAAATAATAATCTAATTTACAGAAATAATGATGAAAATGTCATATGGACTTCATTTACATTTTTTGGTCATGAAGTAAAAAATATCACAAAATTGTTTAAAGGCAGCAACATAAAATTCGCATATAATACTATTAATAAATATAATTAATAATAATAATATTATTAATATGCATGAAAAAACTGTAAATATAAATTAGAATGTGATTATTGTAATAAAGTTTATATAGGACAAACTAAGAAAAAACTTAAAGATAGATATAAAGAGCATTTTAATTGATATAAAAAGCCAGAAATTTATAAATCAAATTTCGCGAGTCATTGTATTCATAATAATCACATATTTCCTAATATAGATAATATGATACTTGTAAAAGAAATTAACAAAGGCCTGAGAATGAATATTTATGAAGCTTTAGAAATACATAAATATAATACTAATAATGAGTTAATAAATGAACAAATACAAGTAAAATCTAAATTTGATAATATATTCAGTGTTTGTAATGTTAGGGCAGCAAAATAAAATTTTTTTAACAATATTGTAATTGATCTGGCATAGCCATTTATTTGTTCTAATTTGCACATATGTTAATTTTAATTGTTTAATATTCCTGATGATGTTGGTACTGTTAGCCAACGAAAAGCTTTGAATTGTAAATTCAATTATAATTCTTGTATTTCTATATTGACCTAGTTCTTTATTAATACACAAAAATACATATTGCGATATAATGTCTTTTCAATTGTTGTCAACTCCAATATTCGTTGTAATATATTTGAATTTCACACAGTATAAAATACAGGTGTTAAAAAAATCCGTTGTATTTAGCAGGAATATTGCATATTAGTCGCAATACAATGTAAACAATAAAAAAGCAGTTGTAAATTTATCAAACCGTAAGTAAACCTAATTTAATTATCGCTATAGAAACATAACCTTCTTTTAGAAGAACTCTCCTTTATCAAGTTGAGGAATTACCATTTTATTTTATATCACGTTAGTATGGCCTATAGTTTTTTGAAAAATAGCTTTATAGTATCTGTTTAGGCTCGTTTTGGTTAAAAATGTTTATAAAAACAAATGCATAATGTAAACTACACGATTGCTGAAGTCAATGAATTTTCCTCCATTTTTGCTCACAACTGACATTGGGTAATGACGATGTAAGCGTACCAACGTAAGTTACGTAATTACACGCTACACCGTGAACATTAATAAAAACGACGTCGTGAAGTTTCACTTGATCCTAAACATAGAACGTAATCCTTCAAGCCTATTATTTTGATACACAAACGTTTACGCCCAATCGACGATACGATATGAAATTCCAATAACGCGGGCCTTCTACTTAAATGTGCACGTATTAGATATTCTATTACAATTTAGCCCCATTCCGGTGTACGTATAGGTTCGCGGAAAACTGATAGAGTGTATAAAACCTCCCGCCCCAACGGTTCGATTTTATTCTTTCTGAGCATCATTGATTCTGCTCCATTTTCCACGAATTCACTGCAATACAAAAAGTAGATCCCCAAAGTCAATAAACGGAACTAATGCGTTTTATGTATTAAA
>JBAIZL010000005.1:236079868-236107368 GCA_036971475.1 Prosapia bicincta | reverse complement strand
TAATAGGTTCCACTAAGCTGGGAAGCAAGACCGGGCATAACAGTAGTGTAACAATCCTAACGAGTATAGGCCAGCGCTGCATATAAGGAGTAATAGGTTCCACTAAGCTGGGGAAGCAAGACCGGGCATAACAGTAGTGTAACAATCCTAACGAGTAAGGGCCAGCGCTGCATACAAGGAGTAATAGGTTCCACTAAGCTGGGGAAGCAAGACCGGGCATAACAGTAGTGTAACAATCCTAACGAGTGAGGGCCACGCTGCATACAAGGAGTATTAGGTTCCACTAAACTGGGGAAGCAAGACCGGGCATAACAGTAGTGTAACAATCCTAACGAGTAAGGGCCAGCGCTGCATACAAGGAGTAATAGGTTCCACTAAACTGGGGAAGCAAGACCGGGCATAACAGTAGTGTAACAATCCTAACGAGTAAGGGCCAGCGCTGCATACAAGGAGTAATAGGTTCCACTACACTGGGGAAGCAAGACCGGGCATAACAGTAGTGTAACAATCCTAACGAGTAAGGGCCAGCGCTGCATACAAGGAGTAATAGGTTCCACTAAACTGGGGAAGCAAGACCGGGCATAACAGTAGTGTAACAATCCTAACGAGTAAGGGCCAGCGCTGCATACAAGGAGTAATAGGTTCCACTAAACTGGGGAAGCAAGACCGGGCATAACAGTAGTGTAACAATCCTAACGAGTAAGGGCCAGCGCTGCATACAAGGAGTAATAGGTTCCACTAAACTGGGGAAGCAAGACCGGGCATAACAGTAGTGTAACAATCCTAACGAGTAAGGGCCAGCGCTGCATACAAGGAGTAATAGGTTCCACTAAACTGGGAAAGCAAGACTGGGCATAACAGTAGTGTAACAATCCTAACGAGTAAGGGCCAGCGCTGCATACAAGGAGTAATAGGTTCCACTAAACTGGGGAAGCAAGACCGGGCATAACAGTAGTGTAACAATCCTAACGAGTAAGGGCCAGCGCTGCATACAAGGAGTAATAGGTTCCACTACACTGGGGAAGCAAGACCGGGCATAACAGTAGTGTAACAATCCTAACGAGTAAGGGCCAGCGCTGCATACAAGGAGTAATAGGTTCCACTAAACTGGGGAAGCAAGACCGGGCATAACAGTAGTGTAACAATCCTAACGAGTAAGGGCCAGCGCTGCATACAAGGAGTAATAGGTTCCACTAAACTGGGGAAGCAAGACTGGGCATAACAGTAGTGTAACAATCCTAACGAGTAAGGGCCAGCGCTGCATACAAGGAGTAATAGGTTCCACTAAACTGGGGAAGCAAGACCGGGAATAACAGTAGTGTAACAATCCTAACGAGTAAGGGCCAGCGCTGCATACAATGAGTAATAGGTTCCACTAAACTGGGGAAGCAAGACCGGGCATAACAGTAGTGTAACAATCCTAACGAGTAAGGGCCAGCGCTGCATACAAGGAGTAATAGGTTCCACTAAACTGGGGAAGCAAGACTGGGCATAACAGTAGTGTAACAATCCTATCGAGTAAGGGCCAGCGCTGCATACTAGGAGTAATAGGTTCGACTAAACTGGGGAAGCAAGACCGGGCATAACAGTAGTGTAACAATCCTAACGAGTAAGGGCCAGCGCTGCATACAAGGAGTAATAGGTTCCACTAAACTGGGGAAGCAAGACCGGGCATAACAGTAGTGTAACAATCCTAACGAGTAAGGGCCAGCGCTGCATACAAACAGTAATAGGTTCCATTACACTGGGGAAGCAAGACCGGGCATAATAGTAGTGTAACAATCCTAACGAGTAAGGGCCAGCTCTGCATACAAGGAGTAATAGGTTCCACTAAACTGGGGAGCAAGACCGGGCATAACAGTAGTGTAACAATCCTAACGAGTACGGGCCAGCGCTGCATACAAGGAGTAATAGGTTCCACTAAACTGGGAAAGCAAGACCGGGCATAACAGTAGTGTAACAATCCTAACGAGTAAGGGCCAGCGCTGCATACAAGGAGTAATAGGTTCCACTAAACTGGGGAAGCAAGACCGGGCATAACAGTAGTGTAACAATCCTAACGAGTAAGGGCCAGCGCTGCATACATGGAGTAATAGGTTCCACTAAACTGGGAAAGCAAGACCGGGTATAACAGTAGTGTAGCAATCCTAACGAGTAAGGGCCAGCGCTGCATACAAGGAGTAATAGGTTCCACTAAACTGGGAAAGCAAGACCGGGCATAACAGTAGTGTAGCAATCCTAACGAGTAAGGGCCAGCGCTGCATACAAGGAGTAATAGGTTCCACTAAACTGGGAAAGCAAGACCGGGCATAACAGTAGTGTAGCAATCCTAACGAGTAAGGGCCAGCGCTGCATACAAGGAGTAATAGGTTCCACTAAAGTGGGGAAGCAAGACCGGGCATAACAGTAGTGTAACAATCCTAACGAGTAAGGGCCAGCGCTGCATACAAGGAGTAATAGGTTCCACTAAACTGGGAAAGCAAGACCGGGCATAACAGTAGTGTAACAATCCTAACGAGTACGCGCCAGCGCTGCATACAAGGAGTAATAAGTTCCACTAAACTGGGGAAGTAAGACTGGGCATAACAGTAGTGTAACAATCCTAACGAGTAAGGGCCAGCGCTGCATACAAGGAGTAATAGGTTCCACTAAACTGGGGCAGCAAGACCGGGCATAACAGTAGTGTAACAATCCTAACGAGTAAGGGCCAGCGCTGCATACAAGGAGTAATAGGTTCCACTAAACTGGGGAAGCAAGACCGGGCATAACAGTAGTTTAACAATCCTAACGAGTAAGGGCCAGCGCTGCATACAAGGAGTAATAGGTTCCACTAAACTGGGGAAGCAAGACCGGGCATAACAGTAGTGTAACAATCCTAACGAGTAAGGGCCAGCGCTGCATACTAGGAGTAATAGGTTCCACTAAACTGGGGAAGCACGACCGGGCATAACAGTAGTGTAACAATCCTAACGAGTAAGGGCCAGCGCTGCATAAAGGGTTAATAGGTTCCACTAAACTGGGGAAGCAAGACCGGGCATAACAGTAGTGTAACAATCCTAACGAGTAAGGGCCAGCGCTGCATACTAGGAGTAATAGGTTCCACTAAACTGGGGAAGCAAGACCGGGCATAACAGTAGTGTAACAATCCTAACGAGTACGGGCCAGCGCTGCATACAAGGAGTAATAGGTTCCACTAAACTGGGAAAGCAAGACCAGGCATAACAGTAGTGTAACAATCCTAACGAGTAAGGGCCAGCGCTGCATTCAAGAAGTAATAGGTTCCACTAAACTGGGAAAGCAAGACCGGGCATAACAGTAGTGTAACAATCCTAACGAGTACGGGCCAGCGCTGCATACAAGGAGTAATAGGTTCCACTAAACTGGGAAAGCAAGACCGGGCATAACAGTAGTGTAACAATCCTAACGAGTAAGGGCCAGCGCTGCATACAAGGAGTAATAGGTTCCACTAAACTGGGGAAGCAAGACCGGGCATAACAGTAGTGTAACAATCCTAACGAGTAAGGGCCAGCGCTGCATACTAGGAGTAATAGGTTCCACTAAACTGGGGAAGCAAGACCGGGCATAACAGTAGTGTAACAATCCTAACGAGTAAGGGCCAGCGCTGCATACAAGGAGTAATAGGTTCCACTAAACTGGGGAAGCAAGACCGGGCATAACAGTAGTGTAACAATCCTAACGAGTAAGGGCCAGCGCTGCATACAAGGAGTAATAGGTTCCGCCAAACTGGGGAAGCAAGACTGGGCATAACAGTAGTGTAACAATCCTAACGAGTAAGGGCCAGCGCTGCATACAAGGAGTAATAGGTTCCACTAAACTGGGGAAGCAAGACCGGGCATAACAGTAGTGTAACAATCCTAACGAGTAAGGGCCAGCGCTGCATACAAGGAGTAATAGGTTCCACTAAACTGGGGAAGCAAGACCGGGCATAACAGTAGTTTAACAATCCTAACGAGTAAGGGCCAGCGCTCCATACAAGGAGTAATAGGTTCCACTAAACTGGGGAAGCAAGACCAGGCATAACAGTAGTGTAACAATCCTAACGAGTAAGGGCCAGCGCTGCATACAAGGAGTAATAGGTTCCACTAAACTGGGGAAGCAAGACCGGGCATAACAGTAGTGTAACAATCCTAACGAGTAAGAGCCAGCGCTGCATACAAGGAGTAATAGGTTCCACTAAACTGTGAAAGCAAGACCGGGCATAACAGTAGTGTAACAATCCTAACGAGTACGGGCCAGCGCTGCATACAAGGAGTAATAGGTTCCACTAAACTGGGAAAGCAAGACCAGGCATAACAGTAGTGTAACAATCCTAACGAGTAAGGGCCAGCGCTGCATTCAAGAAGTAATAGGTTCCACTAAACTGGGAAAGCAAGACCGGGCATAACAGTAGTGTAACAATCCTAACGAGTACGGGCCAGCGCTGCATACAAGGAGTAATAGGTTCCACTAAACTGGGAAAGCAAGACCGGCCATAACAGTAGTGTAACAATCCTAACGAGTAAGGGCCAGCGCTGCATACAAGGAGTAATAGGTTCCACTAAACTGGGGAAGCAAGACCGGGCATAACAGTAGTGCCACAATCCTAACGAGTAAGGGCCAGCGCTGCATACAAGGAGTAATAGGTTCCACTAAACTGGGGAAGCAAGACCGGGCATAACAGTAGTGTAACAATCCTAACGAGTACGGGCCAGCGCTGCATACAACGAGTAATAGGTTCCACTAAACTGGGAAAGCAAGACCGGGCATAACAGTAGTGTAACAATCCTAACGAGTACGGGCCAGCGCTGCATACAACGAGTAATAGGTTCCACTAAACTGGGGAAGCAAGACCGGGCACAACAGTAGTGTAACAATCCTAACGTGTAAGGGCCAGCGCTGCATACAAGGAGTAATAGGTTCCACTAAACTGGGAAAGCAAGACCGGGCATAACAGTAGTGTAACAATCCTAACGAGTAAGGGCCAGCGCTGCATACAAGGAGTAATAGGTTCCACTAAACTGGGGAAGCAAGACCGGGCATAACAGTATTGTAACAATCCTAACGAGTACGGGCCAGCGCTGCATACAAGGAGTAATAGGTTCCACTAAACTGGGAAAGCAAGACCGGGCATAACAGTATTGTAACAATCCTAACGAGTAAGGGCTAGCGCTGCATACAAGGAGTAATAGGTTCCACTAAACTGGGGAAGCAAGACCGGGCATAACAGTAGTGTAACAATCCTAACAAGTAAGGGCCAGCGCTGCATACTAGGAGTAATAGGTTCCACTAAACTGGGGAAGCAAGACCGGGCATAACAGTAGTGTAACAATCCTAACGAGTAAGGGCCAGCGCTGCATACAAGGAGTAATAGGTTCCACTAAACTGGGGAAGCAAGACCGGGCATAACAGTAGTGTAACAATCCTAACGAGTAAGGGTCAGCGCTGCATACAAGGAGTAATAGGTTCCACTAAACTGGGGAAGCAAGACCGGGCATAACAGTAGTGTAACAATCCTAACGAGTACGGGCCAGCGCTGCATACAAGGAGTAATAGGTTCCACTAAACTGGGAAAGCAAGACCGGGCATAACAGTAGTGTAACAATCCTAACGAGTAAGGGCCAGCGCTGCATACAAGGAGTAATAGGTTCCACTAAACTGGGAAAGCAAGACCGGGCATAACAGTAGAGTAACAATCCTAACGAGTAAGGGCCAGCGCTGCATACAAGGAGTAATAGGTTCCACTAAACTGGGAAAGCAAGACCGGGCATAACAGTATTGTAACAATCCTAACGAGTAAGGGCCAGCGCTGCATACAAGGAGTAATAGGTTCCACTAAACTGGGAAAGCAAGACCGGGCATAACAGTATTGTAACAATCCTAACGAGTAAGGGCCAGCGCTGCATACAAGGAGTAATAGGTTCCACTAAATTGGGGAAGCAAGACCGGGCATAACAGTAGTGTAACAATCCTAACGAGTACGGGCCAGCGCTGCATACAAGGAGTAATAGGTTCCACTAAATTGGGGAAGCAAGACCGGGCATAACAGTAGTGTAACAATCCTAACGAGTAAGGGCCAGCGCTGCATACAAGGAGTAATAGGTTCCACTAAACTGGGGAAGCAAGACCGGGCATAACAGTAGTGTAACAATCCTAACGAGTAAGGGCCAGCGCTGCATACAAGGAGTAATAGGTTCCACTAAACTGGGGAAGCAAGACCGGGCATAACAGTAGTGTAACAATCCTAACGAGTAAGGGCCAGCGCTGCATACAAGGAGTAATAGGTTCCACTAAACTGGGGAAGCAAGACCGGGCATAACAGTAGTGTAACAATCCTAACGAGTAAGGGCCAGCGCTGCATACAAGGAGTAATAGGTTCCACTAAACTGGGGAAGCAAGACCGGGCATAACAGTAGTGTAACAATCCTAACGAGTAAGGGCCAGCGCTGCATACAAGGAGTAATAGGTTCCACTAAACTGGGAAAGCAAGACCGGGCATAACAGTAGTGTAACAATCCTAACGAGTACGGGCCAGCGCTGCATACAAGGAGTAATAGGTTCCACTAAACTGGGAAAGCAAGACCAGGCATAACAGTAGTGTAACAATCCTAACGAGTAAGGGCCAGCGCTGCATTCAAGAAGTAATAGGTTCCACTAAACTGGGAAAGCAAGACCGGGCATAACAGTAGTGTAACAATCCTAACGAGTACGGGCCAGCGCTGCATACAAGGAGTAATAGGTTCCACTAAACTGGGAAAGCAAGACCGGGCATAACAGTAGTGTAACAATCCTAACGAGTAAGGGCCAGCGCTGCTTACAAGGAGTAATAGGTTCCACTAAACTGGGGAAGCAAGACCGGGCATAACAGTAGTGTAACAATCCTAACGAGTAAGGGCCAGCGCTGCATACAAGGAGTAATAGGTTCCACTAAACTGGGGAAGCAAGACCGGGCATAACAGTAGTGTAACAATCCTAACGAGTAAGGGCCAGCGCTGCATACAAGGAGTAATAGGTTCCACTAAACTGGGAAAGCAAGACCGGGCATAACAGTAGTGTAACAATCCTAACGAGTACGGGCCAGCGCTGCATACAAATAGTAATAGGTTCCACTAAACTGGGGAAGCAAGACCGGGCACAACAGTAGTGTAACAATCCTAACGTGTAAGGGCCAGCGCTGCATACAAGTAGTAATAGGTTCCACTAAACTGGGAAAGCAAGACCGGGCATAACAGTAGTGTAACAATCCTAACGAGTAAGGGCCAGCGCTGCATACAAGGAGTAATAGGTTCCACTAAACTGGGGAAGCAAGACCGGGCATAACAGTATTGTAACAATCCTAACGAGTACGGGCCAGCGCTGCATACAAGGAGTAATAGGTTCCACTAAACTGGGAATGCAAGACCGGGCATAACAGTATTGTAACAATCCTAACGAGTAAGGGCCAGCGCTGCATACAAGGAGTAATAGGTTCCACTAAACTGGGAAAGCAAGACCGGGCATAACAGTAGTGTAACAATCCTAACGAGTAAGGGCCAGCGCTGCATACTAGGAGTAATAGGTTCCACTAAACTGGGGAAGCAAGACCGGGCATAACAGTAGTGTAACAATCCTAACGAGCAAGGGCCAGCGCTGCATACAAGGAGTAATAGGTTCCACTAAACTGGGGAAGCAAGACCGGGCATAACAGTAGTGTAACAATCCTAACGAGTAAGGGCCAGCGCTGCATACAAGGAGTAATAGGTTCCACTAAACTGGGGAAGCAAGACCGGGCATAACAGTAGTGTAACAATCCTAACGAGTAAGGGCCAGCGCTGCATACAAGGAGTAATAGGTTCCACTAAACTGGGGAAGCAAGACTGGGCATAACAGTAGTGTAACAATCCTAACGAGTAAGGGCCAGCGCTGCATACAAGTAGTAATAGGTTCCACTAAACTGGGGAAGCAAGACCGGGCATAACAGTAGTGTAACAATCCTAACGAGTAAGGGCAAGCGCTGCATACAAGGAGTAATAGGTTCCACTAAACTGGGGAAGCAAGACCGGGCATAACAGTAGTTTAACAATCCTAACGAGTAAGGGCCAGCGCTGCATACAAGGAGTAATAGGTTCCACTAAACTGGGGAAGCAAGACCGGGCATAACAGTAGTGTAACAATCCTAACGAGTAAGGGCCAGCGCTGCATACAAGGAGTAATAGGTTCCACTAAACTGGGGAAGCAAGACCGGGCATAACAGTAGTGTAACAATCCTAACGAGTAAGGGCCAGCGCTGCATACAAGGAGTAATAGGTTCCACTAAACTGGGAAAGCAAGACCGGGCATAACAGTAGTGTAACAATCCTAACGAGTACGGGCCAGCGCTGCATACAAGGAGTAATAGGTTCCACTAAACTGGGAAAGCAAAACCAGGCATAACAGTAGTGTAACAATCCTAACGAGTAAGGGCCAGCGCTGCATTCAAGAAGTAATAGGTTCCACTAAACTGGGAAAGCAAGACCGGGCATAACAGTAGTGTAACAATCCTAACGAGTAAGGGCCAGCGCTGCATAGAAGGAGTAATAGGTTCCACTAAACTGGGAAAGCAAGACCGGGCATAACAGTAGTGTAACAATTCTAACGAGTAAGGGCCAGCGCTGCATACAAGGAGTAATAGGTTCCACTAAACTGGGAAAGCAAGACCGGGCATAACAGTAGTGTAACAATCCTAACGAGTAAGGGCCAGCGCTGCATACAAGGAGTAATAGGTTCCACTAAACTGGGGAAGCAAGACCGGGCATAACAGTAGTGTAACAATCCTAACGAGTACGGGCCAGCGCTGCATACAAGGAGTAATAGGTTCCACTAAACTGGGGAAGCAAGACCGGGCATAACAGTAGTGTAACAATCCTAACGAGTACGGGCCAGCGCTGCATACAAGGAGTAATAGGTTCCACTAAACTGGGAAAGCAAGACCGGGCACAACAGTAGTGTAACAATCCTAATGAGTACGGGCCAGCGCTGCATACAAGGAGTAATAGGTTCCACTAAACTGGGAAAGCAAGACCGGGCATAACAGCAGTGTAACAATCCTAACGAGTAAGTGCCAGCGCTGCATACAAGGAGTAATAGGTTCCACTAAACTGGGGAAGCAAGACCGGGCATAACAGCAGTGTAACAATCCTAACGAGTAAGTGCCAGCGCTGCATACAAGGAGTAATAGGTTCCACTAAACTGGGGAAGCAAGTCCGGGCATAACAGTAGTGTAACAATCCTAACGAGTAAGGGCCAGCGCTGCATATAAGGAGTAATAGGTTCCACTAAACTGGGAAAGCAAGACCGGGCATAACAGTAGTGTAACAATCCTAACGAGTAAGGGCCAGCGCTGCATACAAGGAGTAATAGGTTCCACTAAACTGGGAAAGCAAGTCCGGGCATAACAGTAGTGTAACAATCCTAACGAGTACGGGCCAGCGCTGCATACAAGGAGTAATAGGTTCCACTAAACTGGGAAAGCAAGACCGGGCATAACAGCAGTGTAACAATCCTAACGAGTACGGGCCAGCGCTGCATACAAGGAGTAATAGGTTCCACTAAACTGGGGAAGCAAGACCGGGCATAACAGTATTGTAACAATCCTAACGAGTAAGGGCCAGCGCTGCATACAAGGAGTAATAGGTTCCACTAAACTGGGGAAGCAAGACCGGGCATAACAGTAGTGTAACAATCCTAACGAGTACGGGCCAGCGCTGCATACAAGGAGTAATAGGTTCCACTAAACTGGGGAAGCAAGACCGGGCATAACAGTATTGTAACAATCCTAACGAGTAAGGCCCAGCGCTGCATACAAGGAGTAATAGGTACCACTAAACTGGGGAAGCAAGACCGGGCATAACAGTAGTGTAACAATCCTAACGAGTAAGGGCCAGCGCTGCATACAAGGAGTAATAGGTTCCACTAAACTGGGGAAGCAAGACCGGGCATAACAGTAGTGTAACAATCCTAACGAGTACGGGCCAGCGCTGCATACAAGAAATGGTGTAACGAACGATTATCACAACTATAACGTAACGTAATGAAGTATTGTAAAGTTCAAAGAACAACAATTTCTCTAAGCAATCATCTCCTGTTTCACAATTATAAATATTTAAATGTCCACTTATTTTCAAAGAAAGCAAATGTATCTAGAGTATAAGACGACTGGCTAATACTTATTAGCCAGTATGTCGGTGACATATACAGATTTTTTATACTGATATATAAAAGCCACGAGAAAAATAATGTATGAAAAACCTGCACACAAAAGAGACGGTTGGATTCGGGGATTATCCGAAATAGAATGCATATATTTATAAATGTTTATTTTGACAAGAGAAGAATGAATTTGACTCGAGAGTTCCAACAGACTCAGTTCTTTATTTTCTAAAGAATGCAGGAATAATCCAACGGAAAATCTCGCTTTCGCTACGTATTAGAGGCTAGTCAATTAGGATTTTGTTGTCGGTTTTACATCAGTAAATTTCAGAGATACTGTTTCACAAACCCAAGTTGCTGTAGCTATGGGCCATTGTTTTGACTAAATCGTTATGACTAACGTACAGAAAAACTGCTCTTCTCAGTGGACGTTGCGATTATTTTGCACATATTTTTCCTATATATATTTTCACTGGGTTAGTGTTCGGGAACTTCATTACTCTCAGCAATAAACTCATTTTGTGTATTTTTCGACGTAATATGTCTTTCCTAGTTTTAAATCATGTTTCTCTCTTCCGGTATATTGTATAATATTTCGTTTTTTTTCAACTTTGAAATAAAATTTTTTGACAATTATTAAAATTTTTAACTAAGTATTTTTAACTATAATGTGAATCAACTTTATAGTCTAATTTCAATTGGTTATGATGAATTTTATTTCTCAACCCCTATCAAGACTATAGAAAGGATTTTTAATTGGTATGGCATTGGCTACCTTTTGATAGGAAACAGCCCTGGTCAAGGATACAAAAGCCATCATGATTATATGGGTAGGGTAGACTACTATAAATTAGAACTAAAGAAATTACGATAAAAACCAAATAACGTAAATAATGTAAATCGTCAAAACAAAACAAATAAAAATTCTAAAAATGTAACCAGTTTAAAACAAATTTTTTTCATCCCTCCAAATGATTTCGTCTCCTATAAACGGGTGTGAAAATTGTTTAACGTGATTAGAAATTATTTCATTTACATAATGAACAGCCTCCCTTAAAGTAGTAACATAAGTCGCTAATTAATAGTATAAACCCCCTCAAAGTTTTTAAACGTCAGCACAGTAAGAAAAGGTTTCTAAATTCTGTAACTTTAATCCTCGTATGAAAGACAATATGAATAAAACCTAAACACCAGAAACTGAACAAAACTATAAAACACATTGCACATTTAATATACTAAGGGTATTGTGTGTATAAAATAAATCGTATGTATGTAATAAATAAAATCGTATGTATAAAATAAATACAGGTCTAAGCTTCAAACCTAATGTTCGGCAGACACACGAGCATTAACTGAATTTGTTGAATCTGACGTAAATTCAAATAGAAAGTTCTTTCCTCCAACAAAACGAATACATAAAAAAAATACTAAACACTAAATCCAAAATGGAAATTTAGACTAGACGTGTAAATATATACAAAATCATTATTAGTAATGGAACAATAAAAATTAATGGGGTATTTATGACGTCATGTAAATTGATTTGCATTTTTTTTAATTCTTACATTTTTTTTTCTTTTTTTTCCTTGCGAAAAACCAATTGTGGTTATATTTATATAAGTTATATATCTGGTATATCTACAATGTATAAGATATTTTTAAATAAATAAAGCCTCTAAACCACAAATAACTTTTATTTAAACCTTATGTACATTTCAATTGCACAGCAATCATCTTCAGAGGTATTTAAAAATACAACTCAGAACTTAGTTGTATTTTTAAATACCTCTGCAATTGAAATGTACTTAAGGTTTAAATCAAAGTTATTTGTGGTTTAGAGGTGTTATTTATTTAAAAATAAACATTACGCCACAGTTGCTATATACAGTTATAATGTATAAGTTAGTTAAAAATGTTAATTTTTAACATAATTTAATAAATCAGCGACAAAGAAAGAAAGCAAATGCATAACATTGCCATCAGTCCAACGGAGAAGAATAACGGTGACTGTTTAGAATCCCAACTTCGTCCCATAGCGAGGTGTTGATCTCGTATCATGCTAAGTACTTTACCCCTCAGTAGGCAATCTGCTTCACCCCAACTTCGTCCCATAGCGAGGTGTTGATCTCGTCTCATGCTAAGTACTTTACCCCTCAGTAGACAATCTGCTTCACCCCAACTTCGTCCCATAGCGAGGTGTTGATCTCGTATCATGCTAAGTACTTTACCCCTCAGTAGGCAATCTGCTTCACCCCAACTTCGTCCCATAGCGAGGTGTTGATCTCGTCTCATGCTAAGTACTTTACCCCTCAGTAGGCAATCTGCTTCACCCCAACTTCGTCCCATAGCGAGGTGTTGATCTCGTCTCATGCTAAGTACTTTACCCCTCAGTAGGCAATCTGCTTCACCCCAACTTCGTCCCATAGCGAGGTGTTGATCTCGTCTCATGCTAAGTACTTCACCCCTCAGTAGGCAATCTGCTTCACCCCAACTTCGTCCCATAGCGAGGTGTTGATCTCGTCTCATGCTAAGTACTTTACCCCTCAGTAGGCAATCTGCTTCACCCCAACTTCGTCCCATAGCGAGGTGTTGATCTCGTCTCATGCTAAGTACTTTACCCCTCAGTAGGCAATCTGCTTCACCCCAACTTCGTCCCATAGCGAGGTGTTGATCTCGTCTCATGCTAAGTACTTCACCCCTCAGTAGGCAATCTGCTTCACCCCAACTTCGTCCCATAGCGAGGTGTTGATCTCGTCTCATGCTAAGTACTTTACCCCTCAGTAGGCAATCTGCTTCACCCCAACTTCGTCCCATAGCGAGGTGTTGATCTCGTCTCATGCTAAGTACTTTACCCCTCAGTAGGCAATCTGCTTCACCCCAACTTCGTCCCATAGCGAGGTGTTGATCTCGTCTCATGCTAAGTACTTCACCCCTCAGTAGGCAATCTGCTTCACCCCAACTTCGTCCCATAGCGAGGTGTTGATCGCGTCTCATGCTAAGTACTTTACCCCTCAGTAGGCAATCTGCTTCACCCAAAACATTGATTTCTTTTTAGCCTTTATCCTTATTTCATATGTTGCCTTCGATATTGTTTTATTTTGTCGCATTTTTACCTATGGCAATACCTATTATTTGTATCTGATTCTACACTAGAATTTACATTGTAGGTAGTCGTGTGTATAATATGATACAGAGGGTTCGTTGTACTTTAAACCTATTACCCAATACAAGTTTAATCTTGGTAGGTCAAGTAGGTGATAACATTCAGGGTCTTCTCTATACGATCTATTTAAAGATATCTTTCGAAGTTTTACATTTCTGTAATAATTTCTTTATTCTTCTGTTTCGAGAAATTAATCGATTAGGTAAAATTACTGTCATAAGCGATTGGGATTATTTCCAAATGTTTAACTAGAGTTTCCTTGGTTGTGGAAACGAATACACCAAATATCCTTACACTACGAATCTTCCGAAAGGTGCGTGAGGGTAAGTTGATGCCTTTACAGCATTGTGACAGAAGAAAAATGCGTACAACAATTTGGTGTTCACGGATCTTAAAGAAACATTGAGCTACATGAATGAGTTTACCTATGAGCTAAATAAACATAGATATTGTTTAGTTTTACCGGGCTACAAATCCTTTACACCTTTATCTATTAAACCGGTTTTTCATCACACTGTGCCATTTGCGTTTTTCTATGCTTTAGATATGCATGACCGAGATAATGCACTATCGGTTTTCCCTAGGTGTTAGAAGTCCCTTTCATATAAACTTGTTTTAACCACATTTAACAGGGAAAATCCAAAACCTTTAACGTTATTAGCGGTTTAAGGCTAGATGACGTGGGGCGACAACTGGTATCTGGTTTGCACCTTTTTTGCTTATCAAATTTACCACTTACCCTCTTTAATTCCTATTGTTTCCTTATCTATGCATATTTCGTGCCACCATGGAAACATAAGGGGTCATCGTATGCCAGGTAGTTAGCTACCTGCTTCAGGCCGTAGAAAGGATGTTTTTTGTTTTCTTTT
Source organism: Prosapia bicincta (assembly GCA_036971475.1). Lineage (NCBI taxonomy): Eukaryota > Metazoa > Arthropoda > Insecta > Hemiptera > Cercopidae > Prosapia > Prosapia bicincta. Next base: position 236,093,172 of record JBAIZL010000005.1, on the reverse strand, counting down.
GTCGGACTTATACTATAGTTTGCTCTTCTTTTCATGTCTATGCTGGTCCTTCTATATTGTTTGAGGGACATTTAGTCGATATATAGACCTGTTAACATCCAGTGTATCCATTTTTTTTTTTAATATCTATTGTAAATATTGTATTATAGATACGTTAGTATGTAAATATTTATACGTGATCTAGTAAAACTCACATTTATCTATTTTCCATATTTACTTAGTTTTTATATATATATATAAGGTATTTTTAGAATATTTTACAAATTACCGGGCATAACAGTAGTGTAACAATCCTAACGAGTAAGGGCCAGCGCTGCATACAAGGAGTAATAGGTTCCACTAACCTGGGGAAGCAAGACCGGGCATAACAGTAGTGTAACAATCCTAACGAGTAAGGGCCAGCGCTGCATACAAGGAGTAATAGGTTCCACTAAACTGGGGAAGCAAGACCGGGCATAACAGTAGTGTAACAATCCTAACGAGTAAGGGCCAGCGCTGCATACAAGGAGTAATAGGTTCCACTAAACTGGGGAAGCAAGACCGGGCATAACAGTAGTGTAACAATCCTAACGAGTAAGGGCCAGCGCTGCATACTAGGAGTAATAGGTTCAACTAAACTGGGGAAGCAAGACCGGGCATAACAGGAGTGTAACAATCCTAACGAGTAAGGGCCAGCGCTGCATACAAGGAGTAATAGGTTCCACTAAACTGGGGAAGCAAGACCGGGCATAACAGTAGTGTAACAATCCTAACGAGTAAGGGCCAGCGCTGCATACAAGGAGTAATAGGTTCCACTAAACTGGGAAAGCAAGACCGGGCATAACAGTAGTGTAACAATCCTAACGAGTAAGGGCCAGCGCTGCATACAAGGAGTAATAGGTTCCACTAAACTGGGGAAGCAAGACCGGGCATAACAGTAGTGTAACAATCCTAACGAGTAAGGGCCAGCGCTGCATACAAGGAGTAATAGGTTCCACTAAACTGGGGAAGCAAGACCGGGCATAACAGTAGTGTAACAATCCTAACGAGTAAGGGCCAGCGCTGCATACAAGGAGTAATAGGTTCCACTAAACTGGGGAAGCAAGACCGGGCATAACAGTAGTGTAACAATCCTAACGAGTAAGGGCCAGCGCTGCATACAAGGAGTAATAGGTTCCACTAAACTGGGGAAGCAAGACCGGGCATAACAGTAGTGTAACAATCCTAACGAGTAAGGGCCAGCGCTGCATACAAGGAGTAATAGGTTCCACTAAACTGGGGAAGCAAGACCGGGCATAACAGTAGTGTAACAATCCTAACGAGTAAGGGCCAGCGCTGCATACAAGGAGTAATAGGTTCCACTAAACTGGGGAAGCAAGACCGGGCATAACAGTAGTGTAACAATCCTAACGAGTAAGGGCCACCGCTGCATACAAGGAGTAATAGGTTCCACTAAACTGGGGAAGCAAGACCGGGCATAACAGTAGTGTAACAATCCTAACGAGTAAGGGCCAGCGCTGCATACAAGGAATAATAGGTTCCACTAAACTGGGGAAGCAAGACCGGGCATAACAGTAGTGTAACAATCCTAACGAGTAAGGGCCAGCGCTGCATACAAGGAGTAATAGGTTCCACTAAGCTGGGGAAGCAAGACCGGGCATAACAGTAGTGTAACAATCCTAACGAGTAAGGCCCAGCGCTGCATACAAGGAGTAATAGGTTCCACTAAACTGGGGAAGCATGACCGGGCATAACAGTAGTGTAACAATCCTAACGAGTAAGGGCCAGCGCTGCATACAAGGAGTAATAGGTTCCACTAAACTGGGGAAGCAAGACCGGGCATAACAGTAGTGTAACAATCCTAACGAGTAAGGGCCAGCGCTGCATACAAGGAGTAATAGGTTCCACTAATTTGGGGAAGCAAGACCGGGCATAACAGTAGTGTAACAATCCTAACGAGTAAGGGCCAGCTCTGCATACAAGGAGTAATAGGTTCCACTAAACTGGGGAAGCAAGACCGGGCATAACAGTAGTGTAACAATCCTAACGAGTAAGGGCCAGCGCTGCATACAAGGAGTAATAGGTTCCACTAAACTGGGGAAGCAAGACCGGGCATAACAGTAGTGAAACAATCCTAACGAGTAAGGGCCAGCGTTGCATACTAGGAGTAATAGGTTCCACTAAACTGGGGAAGCAAGACCGGGCATAACAGTAGTGTAACAATCCTAACGAGTAAGGGCCAGCGCTGCATACAAGGAGTAATAGGTTCCACTAAACTGGGGAAGCAAGACCGGGCATAACAGTAGTGTAACAATCCTAACGAGTAAGGGCCAGCGCTGCATACAAGAAGTAATAGGTTCCACTAAACTGGGGAAGCAAGACCGGGCATAACAGTAGTGTAACAATCCTAACGAGTAAGGGCCAGCACTGCATACAAGGAGTAATAGGTTCCACTAAACTGGGGAAGCAAGACCGGGCATAACAGTAGTGTAACAATCCTAACGAGTAAGGGCCAGCGCTGCATACAAGGAGTAATAGGTTCCACTAAACTGGGGAAGCAAGACCGGGCATAACAGTAGTGTAACAATCCTAACGAGTAAGGGCCAGCGCTGCATACAAGGAGTAATAGGTTCCACTAAACTGGGGAAGCAAGACCGGGCATAACAGTAGTGTAACAATCCTAACGAGTAAGGGCCAGCGCTGCATACAAGGAGTAATAGGTTCCACTAAACTGGGGAAGCAAGACCGGGCATAACAGTAATGTAACAATCCTAACGAGTAAGGGCCACCGCTGCATACAAGGAGTAATAGGTTCCACTAAACTGGGGAAGCAAGACCGGGCATAACAGTAGTGTAACAATCCTAACGAGTAAGGGCCAGCGCTGCATACAAGGAATAATAGGTTCCACTAAACTGGGGAAGCAAGACCGGGCATAACAGTAGTGTAACAATCCTAACGAGTAAGGGCCAGCGCTTCATACAAGGAGTAATAGGTTCCACTAAACAGGGGAAGCAAGACCGGGCATAACAGTAGTGTAACAATCCTAACGAGTAAGGGCCAGCGCTGCATACAAGGAGTAATAGTTTCCACTAAACTGGGGAAGCAAGACCGGGCATAACAGTAGTGTAACAATCCTAACGAGTAAGGGCCAGCGCTGCATACTAGGAGTAATAGGTTCCACTAAACTGGGGAAGCAAGACCGGGCATAACAGTAGTGTAACAATCCTAACGAGTAAGGGCCAGCGCTGCATACAAGGAGTAATAGGTTCCACTAAACTAGGGAAGCAAGACCGGGCATAACAGTAGTGTAACAATCCTAACGAGTAAGGGCCAGCACTGCATACAAGGAGTAATAGGTTTCACTAAACTGGGGAAGGAAGACCGGGCATAACAGTAGTGTAACAATCCTAACGAGTAAGGGCCAGCGCTTCATACAAGGAGTAATAGTTTCCACTAAACTGGGGAAGCAAGACCGGGCATAACAGTAGTGTAACAATCCTAACGAGTAAGGGCCAGCGTTGCATACTAGGAGTAATAGGTTCCACTAAACTGGGGAAGCAAGACCGGGCATAACAGTAGTGTAACAATCCTAACGAGTAAGGGCCAGCGCTGCATACAAGGAGTAATAGGTTCCACTAAACTGGGGAAGCAAGACCGGGCATAACAGTAGTGTAACAATCCTAACGAGTAAGGGCCAGCGCTGCATACAAGGAGTAATAGGTTCCACTAAACTGGGGAAGCAAGACCGGGCATAACAGTAGTGTAACAATCCTAACGAGTAAGGGCCAGCGCAGCATACAAGAAGTAATAGGTTCCACTAAACTGGGGAAGCAAGACCGGGCATAACAGTAGTGTAACAATCCTAACGAGTAAGGGCCAGCGCTGCACACAAGGAGTAATAGTTTCCACTAAACTGGGGAAGCAAGACCGGGCATAACAGTAGTGTAACAATCCTAACGAGTAAGGGCCAGCGCAGCATACAAGAAGTAATAGGTTCCACTAAACTGGGGAAGCAAGACCGGGCATAACAGTAGTGTAACAATCCTAACGAGTAAGGGCCAGCGCTGCATACAAGAAGTAATAGGTTCAACTAAACTGGGGAAGCAAGACAGGGCATAACAGTAGTGTAACAATCCTAACGAGTAAGGGCCAGCGCTGCATACAAGGAGTAATAGGTTCCACTAAACTGGAGAAGCGAGACCGGGAATAACAGTAGTGTAACAATCCTAACGAGTAAGGGCCAGCGCAGCATACAAGAAGTAATAGGTTCCACTAACCTGGGGAAGCAAGACCGGGCATAACAGTAGTGTAACAATCCTAACGAGTAAGGGCCAGCGCTGCATACAAAGAGTAATAGGTTCCACTAAACTGGGGAAGCAAGACCGGGCATAACAGTAGTGTAACAATCCTAACGAGTAAGGGCCAGCGCTGCATACAAGGAGTAATAGGTTCCACTAAACTGGGGAAGCAAGACCGGGCATAACAGTAGTGTAACAATCCTAACGAGTAAGGGCCAGCGCAGCATACAAGGAGTAATAGGTTCCACTAAACTGGGGAAGCAAGACCGGGCATAACAGTAGTGTAACAATCCTAACGAGTAAGGGCCAGCGCTGCATACAAGGAGTAATAGTTTCCACTAAACTGGGGAAGCAAGACCGGGCATAACAGTAGTGTAACAATCCTAACGAGTAAGGGCCAGCGCAGCATACAAGAAGTAATAGGTTCCACTAACCTGGGGAAGCAAGACCGGGCATAACAGTAGTGTAACAATCCTAACGAGTAAGGGCCAGCGCTGCATACAAGGAGTAATAGGTTCCACTTAACTGGGAAGCAAGACCGGGCATAACAGTAGTGTAACAATCCTAACGAGTAAGGGCCAGCGCTGCATACAAGGAGTAATAGGTTCCACTAAACTGGGGAAGCAAGACCAGGCATAACAGTAGTGTAACAATCCTAACGAGTAAGGGCCAGCGCTGCATACAAGGAGTAATAGGTTCCACTAAACTGGGGAAGCAAGACCGGGCATAACAGTAGTGTAACAATCCTAACGAGTAAGGGCCAGCGCTGCATACAAGGAGTAATAGGTTCCACTAAACTGGAGAAGCAAGACCGGGCATAACAGTAGTGTAACAATCCTAACGAGTAAGGGCCAGCGCAGCATACAAGAAGTAATAGGTTCCACTAAACTGGGGAAGCATGACCGGGCATAACAGTAGTGTAACAATCCTAACGAGTAAGGGCCAGCGCTGCATACAAGGAGTAATAGGTTCCACTAAACTGGGGAAGCAAGACCGGGCATAACAGTAGTGTAACAATCCTAACGAGTAAGGGCCAGCGCTGCATACAAGGAGTAATAGGTTCCACTAAACTGGGGAAGCAAGACCGGGCATAACAGTAGTATAACAATCCTAACGAGTAAGGGCCAGCGCTGCATACAAGGAGTAATAGGTTCCACTAAACTGGGGAAGCAAGATCGGGCATAACAGTAGTGTAACAATCCTAACGAGTAAGGGCCAGCGCTGCATACAAGGAGTAATAGGTTCCACTAAACTGGGGAAGCAAGACCGGGCATAACAGTAGTGTAACAATCCTAACGAGTAAGGGCCAGCGCTGCATACAAGGAGTAATAGGTTCCACTAAACTGGGGAAGCAAGACCGGGCATAACAGTAGTGTAACAATCCTAACGAGTAAGGGCCAGCGCTGCATACAAGAAGTAATAGGTTCCACTAAACTGGGGAAGCAAGACCGGGCATAACAGTAGTGTAACAATCCTAACGAGTAAGGGCCAGCGCTGCATACAAGGAATGGTGTAACGAACGATTATCACAACAATAACGTAACGTAATGAAGTATTGTAAAGTTCAAAGAACAACGCTGTCTCTAAGCAATCATCTCCTGTTTCACAATTATAAATATTTAAATGTCCACTTATTTTCAAAGAAAGCAAATGTATCTAGAGTATAGGACGACTGGCTAATACTTATTAGCCAGTCTGTCGGTGACATATACAGATTTTTTATACTGATATATAAAAGCCACGAGAAAAATAATGTATGAGAAACCTGCACACAAAAGAGACGGTTGGATTCGGGGATTATCCGAAATAGAATGCATATATTTATAAATGTTTATTTTGACAAGAGAAGAATGAATTTGACTCGAGAGTTCCAACAGACTCAGTTCTTTATTTTCTAAAGAATGCAGGAATAGAAATTATTTCATTTACATAATGAACAGCCTCCCTTAAAGTAGTAACATAAGTCGCTAATTAATAGTATAAACCCCCTCAAATTTTTTAAACGTCAGCACAGTAAGAAAAGGTTTCTAAATTCTGTAACTTTAATCCTCGTATGAAACACAATATGAATAAAACCTAAACACCAGAAACTGAACAAAACTATAAAACACATTGCACATTTAATATACTAAGGGTATTGTGTGTATAAAATAAATCGTATGTATGTAATAAATAAAATCGTATGTATAAAATAAATACAGGTCTAAGCTTCAAACCTAATGTTCGGCAGACACACGAGCATTAACTGAATTTGTTGAATCTGACGTAAATTCAAATAGAAAGTTCTTTCCTCCAACAAAACGAATACATAAAAAAAAATACTAAACACTAAATCCAAAATGGAAATTTAGACTAGACGTGTAAATATATACAATATCATTATTAGTAATGGAACAATAAAAATTAATGGGGTATTTATGGCCTCATGTAAATTTATTTGCATTTTTTGAAATTCTTACATTTTTTTCTTTTTTTTCCTTGCGAAAAACCAATTGTGGTTATATTTATATAAGCTATATATCTGGTATATCTACAATGTATAAGTTATTTTTAAATAAATATAGCCTCTAAACCACAAATAACTTTTATTTAAACCTTATGTACATTTCAATTGCACAGCAATCATCGTCAGAGGTATTTAAAAATACAACTCAGAACAAATACAACTTAGTTGTATTTTTAAATACCTCTGAAGATGATTGCTGTGCAATTGAAATGTACATGAGGTTTAAATCAAAGTTATTTGTGGTTTAGAGGTGTTATTTATTTAAAAATAAACATTACGCCACAGTTGCTATATACAGTTATAATGTATAACTTAGTTTAAAATGTTAATTTTTTAACATAATTTAATAAATCAGCGACAAAGAAAGAAAGCAATCGCATAACATTGCCATCAGTCCAACGGAGAAGAATAACGGTGACTGTTTAGAATCCCAACTTCGTCCCATAGCGAGGTGTTGATCTCGTATCATGCTAAGTACTTTACCCCTCAGTAGGCAATCTGCTTCACCCCAACTTCGTCCCATAGCGAGGTGTTGATCTCGTCTCATGCTAAGTACTTTACCCCTCAGTAGGCAATCTGCTTCACCCCAACTTCGTCCCATAGCGAGGTGTTGATCTCGTCTCATGCTAAGTACTTTACCCCTCAGTAGGCAATCTGCTTCACCCCAACTTCGTCCCATAGCGAGGTGTTGATCTCGTCTCATGCTAAGTACTTTACCCCTCAGTAGGCAATCTGCTTCACCCCAACTTCGTCTCATAGCGAGGTGTTGATCTCGTCTCATGCTAAGTACTTTACCCCTCAGTAGGCAATCTGCTTCACCCCAACTTCGTCTCATAGCGAGGTGTTGATCTCGTCTCATGCTAAGTACTTTACCCCTCAGTAGGCAATCTGCTTCACCCCAACTTCGTCCCATAGCGAGGTGTTGATCTCGTCTCATGCTAAGTACTTTACCCCTCAGTAGGCAATCTGCTTCACCCCAACTTCGTCCCATAGCGAGGTGTTGATCTCGTCTCATGCTAAGTACTTTACCCCTCAGTAGGCAATCTGCTTCACCCCAACTTCGTCCCATAGCGAGGCGTTGAACTCGTCTCATGCTAAGTACTTTACCCCTCAGTAGGCAATCTGCTTCACCCCAACTTCGTCCCATAGCGAGGTGTTGATCTCGTCTCATGCTAAGTACTTTACCCCACAGTAGGCAATCTGCTTCACCCCAACTTCGTCCCATAGCGAGGTGTTGATCTCGTCTCATGCTAAGTACTTTACCCCTCAGTAGGCAATCTGCTTCACCCCAACTTCGTTCCATAGCGAGGTGTTGATCTCGTCTCATGCTAAGTACTTTACCCCACAGTAGGCAATCTGCTTCACCCTAACTTCGTCCCATAGCGAGGTGTTGATCGCGTCTCATGCTAAGTACTTTACCCCTCAGTAGGCAGTCTGCTTCACCCTAACTTCGTCCCATAGCGAGGTGTTGATCGCGTCTCATGCTAAGTACTTTACCCCTCAGTAGGCAATCTGCTTCACCCTAACTTCGTCCCATAGCGAGGTGTTGATCGCGTCTCATGCTAAGTACTTTACCCCTCAGTAGGCAATCTGCTTCACCCTAACTTCGTCCCATAGCGAGGTGTTGATCGCGTCTCATGCTAAGTACTTTACCCCTCAGTAGGCAATCTGCTTCACCCTAACTTCGTCCCATAGCGAGGTGTTGATCTCGTCTCATGCTAAGTACTTTACCCCTCAGTAGGCAATCTGCTTCACCCTAACTTCGTCCCATAGCGAGGTGTTGATCGCGTCTCATGCTAAGTACTTTACCCCTCAGTAGGCAATCTGCTTCACCCTAACTTCGTCCCATAGCGAGGTGTTGATCGCGTCTCATGCTAAGTACTTTACCCCTCAGTAGGCAATCTGCTTCACCCTAACTTCGTCCCATAGCGAGGTGTTGATCTCGTCTCATGCTAAGTACTTTACCCCTCAGTAGGCAATCTGCTTCACCCAAAACATTGATTTCTTTTTAGCCTTTATCCTTATTTCATATGTTGCCTTCGATATTGTTTTATTTTGTCGCATTTTTACCTATGGCAATACCTATTATTTGTATCTGATTCTACACTAGAATTTACATTGTAGGTAGTCGTGTGTATAATATGATACAGAGGGTTCGTTGTACTTTAAACCTATTACCCAATACAAGTTTAATCTTGGTAGGTCAAGTAGGTGATAACATTCAGGGTCTTCTCTATACGATCTATTTAAAGATATCTTTCGAAGTTTTACATTTCTGTAATAATTTCTTTATTCTTCTGTTTCGAGAAATTAATCGATTAGGTAAAATTACTGTCATAAGCGATTGGGATTATTTCCAAATGTTTAACTAGAGTTTCCTTGGTTGTGGAAACGAATACACCAAATATCCTTACACTACGAATCTTCCGAAAGGTGCGTGAGGGTAAGTTGATGCCTTTACAGCATTGTGACAGAAGAAAAATGCGTACAACAATTTGGTGTTCACGGATCTTAAAGAAACATTGAGCTACATGAATGAGTTTACCTATGAGCTAAATAAACATAGATATTGTTTAGTTTTACCGGGCTACAAATCCTTTACACCTTTATCTATTAAACCGGTTTTCCATCAGACTATGCCATTTGCGTTTTTCTATGCTTTAGATATCCATGACCGAGATAATGCACTATCGGTTTTCCCTAGGTGTTAGAAGTCCCTTTCATATAAACTTGTTTTAACCACATTTAACAGGGAAAATCCAAAACCTTTAACGTTATTAGCGGTTTAAGGGTAGATGACCTGGGGCGACAACTGGTATCTGGTTTGCACCTTTTTTTGCTTATCAAATTTACCACTTACCCTCTTCAATTCCTATTGTTTCCTTATCTATGCATATTTCGTGCCACCATGGAAACATAAGGGGTCATCGTATGCCAGGTAGTTAGCTACCTGCTTCAGGCCGTAGAAAGGATGTTTTTTGTTTTCTTTTGTCGGACTTATACTATAGTTTGCTCTTCTTTTCATGTCTATGCTGGTCCTTCTATATTGTTTGAGGGACATTTAGTCGATATATAGACCTGTTAACATCCAGTGTATCCATTTTTTTTTTAAATATCTATTGTAAATATTGTATTATAGATACGTTAGTATGTAAATATTTATACGTGATCTAGTAAAACTCACATTTATCTATTTTCCATATTTACCATATATATATATATATATATATATATATATATATATATATATATATATATATATATATATATATATATATATAAAAGGTATTTTTAGAATATTTTACAAATTTCTATTTCTAAGACAGCAGGTAAGGCCTTCTAAGACTAAAGTAAGGTAGATGGTATAATATTTAACCACTTTCTTTCCTTAACGGTTTTTTTCATATTTTCGCCAGTTTTGTAGCAGTAAAGAAGAACTATAAGCTACCTCTTTAAAGCAAGGGGTCACGTACGGGGCCCTTACGTTACCAAAACCTGGTTTCTATGTTTCACACAATAAACTGAAGAAAGTCAAAGGGTACGTAATCTTCAGTTCGTCAGAAAATATTCAGAAATCTTCAGTTCGTTCGAGTCATGAGAAGGTACGACTCACGACTGTGCTTCCTCACCACTATTTGATTAGAAGATCACCCACATGTTCGCTCAATTGTGTGACACTACCATCACAATCAAACAGTGAAATTGCAGGTTTTGAGATTCGAATACGTTCTTCGTATGCTGACGTATAAAATCAAAGGTATGAAATAACAGATATAAAATCAAATATATGAAGTAGGAGATATAAAATCGGAGATGTAAAATAGGAGGTGTAAAATCAGAGATATGAAATAGCAGATATAAAATCAGAGAAATGAAACAACAGATATAAAATCGGAGATGTAAAAAAGGATCTATAAAATCAGATATGTAAAATAGAAAATGTAAAATCAGAAATATGAAATGATAGATATAAAATCAGAGATATGAAACAACAAATATAAAATCAGGGATACGAAATAGGAGATATAAAATCGAAGATGTAAAATAGAAGATATAAAATCGAAGATATGAAATAGCAGATATAAAACCATAGATTTTAATAGGAGATTTAAAATCATAGGTATGAAATAGGAGATATAAAACCAAATACATGAAATAGGAGGTTTAAAATCAGAGATAAAAAATCAGACGTGTAAAATATAATTAATTATAAAACACAAATAAATTTAAGGAAATATATAAATGGTAAGACTTCCAGCTACAAGATACGTAAGACTATTGGAATAGCCCCAACTACTGATTTTTCAGGGCCAGTTTTTATAATAAGTTCAAACATAAGAGCAGCTACTACTGTAAAGTTACTTTTATAAGAAATAGTTATCAGTTTAACATGATAATAATTTCGAGAAGCGTCATAAGTAGAGTGCCATGCTTTAGAACGACAACCAACGTTTACCCAGTTGCTGAATATTATTCATAGCTCGCGTTAACAATGAATTTTTCCGACGAAATCGATATATGCCAACATAATTTATATAAAATATTTTATATACACCTTCACCACTAAATATTTTTTAAACCCATTTATTAAATCCAGTGAAACAGCGCTATTGCACAGATCCACTACAAATAAACCGGTATTTGTTTTATTTAAACAAACAGGACGTGTCGTTTCTATGAATTTCTATTATCGTTCAGTATCATGACGTTATAAAATGCAACGCCTGAAGGATATACCTACCCTTTGTTAGCGATAGAGCATAATCCATTGTCTCTATAACCTTTGGGCAAGTATTGTTTTGTACGCGGGTTGTTTTGTAAGCGAAACGTTAAATTCAATTTTAACAGTGGTAAATTTTATTTGTTACATATGACTAAAGCGTTCATTTTTAGTTTGTAGACTAGGTTTGGCATTTCGGAAATGATTTTTTTAATAACGGTAGCTTTTTGATGATGTAGTTGAAACATATCAAATAACCAACCTATATCCTACATTTGACATCAAATATTTTACATGTTTTGCTAGGACGGACAATCTGACAAGATTGACGCTCGTCGCCCCCCCCCCCTTACACGGAAGCGAACAGCTGTTTAGTGCGTTTAGATTATGAGTTGAACACTGGAACAGTTTTAAGATGCAACAACTGCCATCAAGAAGTTCCACAAGGAAACAGAAAATCATGCAAGACATAAATCACTTCTGAAAAGTTTCTGCATAGAAAACACTTCCGAAAAAATAGAGCACCCAAACGTTTTACAATCTATTGAGGAAAATACTGGACATAAGCTATTAAATTTTATGAGCTATTTAATTTTTGTGTTTAACTATTTGTAAAAAATATATAAAAGTCCTATTTATTTGATTCTCTTTATTTCAATTGGAAATTAAGTTAAAACATAACAGCTTTATTCTGTGTACGTAGTTTTAATTATAAAATTATATTTACTCATTAAATGTTAATGTTCACCATAATAATCCATGTAATAAGAACACAGGAAAGGGAAATTAATGGATGTAGAGTATTAAATTCTTTCTCAACACATTTTGTTAAACAAATTATCTACGTGAAGTAACATTTACAAAAGAAAGTTTAGTTTTCAAGTATATATGTTTCATTTGTTAAGCAACACCAACATAATGGACCCAGATTTATTTGAACTTTGTCTATTTTTGTTTATTTCTCCGAAGTAAGAAATAGCTTGTACGCCAAATCGTTTTAGGAGAAAAGTTAAAATGCCACTTTATGCTGAAGTAAACAAACACATCAGCATAGACAATACTGCAATAATTACCTTGACAAGTAAGATGTAGTAAATTTATGCTTTTTTGCAGCGTTAATGAGGGTGTTGTATGTGCATTAAAATTGACCATGACCCATTGCGTTAATGGGTAACGACAAGATATTTAACAGTATACAACAAAACTACCGGTAAAATATTATTAAGATCTTGATTATTGTAGACAATTAATTGGCATTAAATTAATATTGTTATCAGTTTTAAAGTATAAAGATACACTTGTTAAGCTAAATTGGTAAAAAACCTCTTCTTGCTGATATTTGCCAGAAGGCGCGTGTTGTCGACTCATACAACCTTAAAAAATGTACTGACCAAGTGCGAAATTCGTCTGCTGAGACATATCTATAAATAGTGTTATATATATATATATATATATATATATATATATATATATATATATATATATATATATTCGTAATGAAAATTAACAGATGTTCAATTATCAACACAATTGTACTTAAAACTGTTTACTACTTAGCCCTATGTGTTTTCATGTATTTTTGTAAACCAGAGTATCGGCTTGTTGAAATTAATCTGTCGAAACTCCTAAATTCCGACTTGTGGGGATTTTTTTCTTGTAGGCTCAAAAGAGATTAACAAGGGGCAGATCGGACAAATCCCTAATTATGCCCAAATACCTATCAGCCAGCCCAATCCGGGCAGGACGGAAACCATCCAAAGCAGGTGTCCGCTTCTGACCGTTTGAGGAGGTTAACCTGAC
>JBAIZL010000005.1:236014868-236074868 GCA_036971475.1 Prosapia bicincta | reverse complement strand
AAAATAGGGCAAGTATTTTCTTCATTTAAAGAAAATAGAAGAGGAGTACACATTACGAGAATCAGCAACATACGCAATGATCGAACCTTTCGTCATAAATGTCATCAGTGACGAAGATAATGAAGATGAGGACTCCGACAATTCAGGATGTGAAGAATCAGCTTTTGACATGCTAGGTTTTTTAGTGAATTGCCGTTAGAAAATAAGCCATTGCTGTACAGGTAAGCCGGATACTAAGATGGAAGTTTGTTTTAAGCTCCCTGGAATTAAAAAATATATTTGTTTAAATTTATACACACAAGTATATACTAATATCACGATAATTTTCGCGTCTGAATCATGGTAAGTTTTGATTGAAAAGTCCGATTTCGATCTAATTTGATTAGCAGATGTAATTTGTTATTTATAAGAAAATGTATATTAATTAGAAGAATCGATCACTCAGAAGGTGACTTATCAGCCGCCTTTTTTTAATAAGTAAAATAGATTTTCCGCTTTCTACCAACGTTATTATGTAGTTTTTGAAAAGCATTTTTAAAGATTAAAATGCAATCTGGAGTAACACAATTTTATACAAGATTTTTAAAGTGTAATAAAAAGTATAGGGGATCGATCATACACTTAAATACTGAATATTGTCGCCGCCCAGAAGGAACATCTTGGATGTCAGTATTGATTGAAACCATTATTTCCTTAAATATGGTATGTTTTTACTATTTATTAAGCTAAGAAAAGGCTTTCGTGTAATTACTTTATAGCTACTATTGTTTGTGATCGATTGTTTTGTAGGTCCTTGAATATAATTTTGTAGCAATATGTGAATAATCTTTTACACGCACTGCATAAGAGACCAAAACAAATTCAGGCTAAATTTATTTAAAGTTTAATTTACTACATGCCATTATAGGTTAAAATTGCTCAACCTCCTTTAGATGCTGGACTATGTTGATGTATTGCACACTCTTGAATAAGTAACATGTTTTCGGAAGTGGTAGTACCTCAAGGCCAAATTCACGGTTACGTGGGTCGCACTATAGAATAAATTGCTCAACCACCTTCAGATCCTGGACTATGTTGATGTATTGCACACTCTTGAATAAGTAACATGTTTTTGGAAGTGGTAGTACCTCAAGGCCAAATTCACGGTTACGTGGGTTGCACTATAGGTTAAAATTGCTCAACCACCTTTAGATCCTGGACTATGTTGATGTATTGCACACTCTTGAATAAGTAACATGTTTTCGGAAGTGGTAGCATCTCAAGGCCAAATTCACGGTTACGTGGGTTGCACTATAGGTTAAAATTGCTCAACCACCTTTAGATCCTGGACTATGTTGATGTATTGCACACTCTTGAATAAGTAACATGTTTTCGGAAGTGGTAGCATCTCAAGGCCAAATTCACGGTTACGTGGGTTGCACTATAGGTTAAAATTGCTCAACCACCTTTAGATCCTGGACTATGTTGATGTATTGCACACTCTTGAATAAGTAACATGTTTTCGGAAGTGGTAGCATCTCAAGGCCAAATTCACGGTTACGTGGGTTGCACTATAGGTTAAAATTGCTCAACCACCTTTAGATCCTGGACTATGTTGATGTATTGCACACTCTTGAATAAGTAACATGTTTTCGGAAGTGGTAGTACCTCAAGGCCAAATTCACGGTTACGTGGGTCGCACTATAGGTTAAAATTTCCTCGACCTCCTTTAGATGCTGGAATATGTTGATGTATAGCACACTCTTGAATAAGTAACATATTTTCGGAAGTGGTAGTATCTCAAGGCCAAATTCACGGTTACGTGAGTCGCACTATAGGTTAAAATTGCTCAACCACCTTTAGATGCTGGACTATGTTGATGTACTGCACACTCTTGAAAAAGTAACATGTTTTCGGAAGTGGTAGTACCTCAAGGCCAAGTTCACGGTTACGTGGGTCGCACTATACTTTCGAGTAATGGTGATACTTCGAATAATAGTTATAATAAAGAACATAGACTCCTTTAAGTAAAACTATGAGGAATAATGGGTGTTAAAACCTGGTGTTACATCAACTCCTTTAACCGTAAGCACGATAGGATACTTTGGCTATTGTAAGCCATATCAATGGTGTAGGGGGAGTTTTGCTATTATGTTTTTGTTTCAGTAATTTTACAGAAATACACAGATATGGGAAAATTAGTTGGGAAAAGTAATGGCACGTAAGTTTCCACAAATATCTCGGAGGAATGTTCACACTTGAATCGTTCTTTACGTTTTTGTGTAACTTTGCTTTTAATGCTGACATTTGTAAGATGTCGAAAGGCACAAGAGTCGTGAAGGATGAGAAGAGGCATCAATTATTTATCTTCGCAGACATCATTAGTCCTGAGCCTAGCAGCTTGCGATGCACGTTTTTTTGTGTATTTGTGTCTTTCCAACCTACGGTAAAGTCAATCTGAGAAATGTTCTATTTACGGGGTGCTCGACAAGTTCCTACAATTAAGCTAAAAGAGAATGCTACTTTAAAATTATGTTTTACAATTTTGTTTAAATAAAAGTATTTTATAAACAGCAACTTCAGTCAGGTCATTTTATAGAATAAAATCAAGTTTCCAAGAAAATTATATTTTAAACGATCAAGACTGTGATCAAACATTTAATAAAATATAAACGAATTATATGAATAGCAAGATTTATAGATGTAAAATTACCATAGCACTAATTTACCCAGCCTATTTTATTATATTCCTTCTATTATTTTATACTTTTCTTATATATATATATATATATATATATATATATATATGTGTGTGTGTGTGTGTGTGTGTGTGTGTGTGTGTGTGTGTGTGTGTGTATATTAAAACAACATAGGTTATTCAAATACAAGAATATTTATTATTTTATATCCAATATAAAATAATAAATATTCTTGTATTTGAATAACCTATGTTGTTTTAAATTATTAAACAAGAAAACGTATTTTATATTTATATATATATATATATATATATATATATATATATAAGTATACCTTATATAATTTAAATATATATATTATATATAATAATTATATATATATATATATATATATAAAGAACTAATCATCAAAATACAAATACAAGAATTATAATTGAAAAGCTTTGAATTGTAAATTCAATTTTAATTCTTGTATTTGTATTTTGATGATTAGTTATTTATTAATACACAAGAATACATATTGCGATATATATATATATATATATATATATATATATATATATATATATATATATATATATATATATATAAAGTACAAGTTCATTCAATAAACTTGAATGATGAGATGAAAGAGAAAAATATAATATATCAAATTGGTTTAGAAAATGGATATAAAACAAAAACTATAGATAAATTAAGTAATAACATAATAAGAAAATCGACAATAACTTTGTACATAATACGAGAATAACATTTTGGACAACTTTTACATTAACTGGTAACGAAATAAACAAAATTACAAGGTTATTTAAAGAAACAAATTTACAAATTACTTACAAAACTGTTAATAAAATTAAAAATTTAATAAACAGTAACAATAATCAAAATAATATGCACGAAATAAATGGTGTATATAATATAAAATGTCAAGCTTGTAATAAATTACAATCAAAAAAATTAGGAAAAACAAAAAAGAAATTAAAAGAAAGATGCAAAGAAAATGTAAACGCTTGTATTAAACCAAACATATACAAATCAAATTTAGTTACTCATTGTAGTAATAATGGACACGAATTTCCTGAAATAGAAAATATGAAATTATTAAAACAACTAAACAAAGGATTAAAGATGAATATATGTGAAACATTGGAAATCTATAAACATAAAGTTAAAGATAGATTAAGTGATGAACAGATTCAAGGGAGATCAAGGCACCAAACTATTTATAAGGTCATTGATGTTATAGAAAAAATTACATAAAGTGCAATAATTATAAACATATGGTTGATTGTAGTACACATCATTTAATTTTTTTTTAATATTTGGTAGATAATTATTTTTCCTGAAGATGCTGGTACTGTTTTATCGACGAAAAGCTTTGTATTAAAATATGTGTATTAATATATGTATGTGTAAAATATATGTATTAAAAGTATTCTTGTTTAAAATGTTCGGTCGTTAATATAATATTAATTGAATTTAATGAATTAATTTTAGTTTTAAATAGAAGAAAAATCTCTCTTAAATGGTCCCATGTATCCGAAATTGTTACTTCAATACATTTGGGTTAAAATAAGTTATAATATGATTTCATAAAACAGCTGGTTTTATGTTATATGTGGTGTGGCAGAACAGCTGTTTTCAAGCATGAGTTATGTTACTTTATTTATAATGATTGTATATTATTTAATAAAAAGTAACTAATATAAAAATTATCTTGGTTGACCTAAGTAGGATTGTCTTTAAACGTTTTTTTGTAAAGTTAAAAACATGAAATATATAATTACTTCTTTTAAATATATAATTATATTTTGCTTTGAAATTCTATTTCTTCTTATAAAAACAGAATCTTTATTTTATTCATGGTTTTTTATTACTGTACAATAACATAGTTACGGTCTGGACATCATTGCAAACAAAATGCAGACGTTTTTCTAAAAAATATTAGTATTTTATGAAAAAAAATAAAAAATTACCAGTTGTACTTAATAACTGGTTTTCAGTTAAATACAATACTCAAATTATGTACACATTTCTACAACCTCCACCTGTAAATGCCAGAACAATTGAATATTCTATTCATTTTTTTAATCGTATTTTTATTAAACACGTGATTAGACATCATCGATTTAACTGTCTGTAATAGGTTCCACTAAACTGGGGAAGCAAGACCGGGTCCAGAATTTCACTCTGAGGGGCAT
Organism: Prosapia bicincta; assembly: GCA_036971475.1. Classification (NCBI taxonomy): domain Eukaryota; kingdom Metazoa; phylum Arthropoda; class Insecta; order Hemiptera; family Cercopidae; genus Prosapia; species Prosapia bicincta. The sequence goes on along the minus strand of JBAIZL010000005.1, from coordinate 236,069,989 downwards.
AACAGTAGTGTAACAATCCTAACGAGTAAGGGCCAGCGCTGCATACTAGGAGTAATAGGTTCCACTAAACTGGGGAAGCAAGACCGGGCATAACAGTAGTGTAACAATCCTAACGAGTAAGGGCCAGCGCTGCATACTAGGAGTAATAGGTTCCACTAAACTGGGGAAGCAAGACCGGGCATAACAGTAGTGTAACAATCCTAACGAGTAAGGGCCAGCGCTGCATACTAGGAGTAATAGGTTCCACTAAACTGGGGAAGCAAGACCGGGCATAACAGTAGTGTAACAATCCTAACGAGTAAGGGCCAGCGCTGCATACTAGGAGTAATAGGTTCCACTAAACTGGGGAAGCAAGACCGGGCATAACAGTAGTGTAACAATCCTAACGAGTAAGGGCCAACGCTGCATACAAGAAGTAATAGGTTCCACTAAACTGGGGAAGCAAGACCGGGCATAACAGTAGTGTAACAATCCTAACGAGTAAGGGCCAGCGCTGCATACAAGGAGTAATAGGTTCCACTAAACTGGGGAAGCAAGACCGGGCATAACAGTAGTGTAACAATCCTAACGAGTAAGGGCCAGCGCTGCATACAAGGAGTAATAGGTTCCACTAAACTGGGGAAGCAAGACCGGGCATAACAGTAGTGTAACAATCCTAACGAGTAAGGGCCAGCGCTGCATACAAGGAGTAATAGGTTCCACTAAACTGGGGAAGCAAGACCGGGCATAACAGTAGTGTAACAATCCTAACGAGTAAGGGCCAGCGCTGCATACAAGGAGTAATAGGTTCCACTAAACTGGGGAAGCAAGACCGGGCATAACAGTAGTGTAACAATCCTAACGAGTAAGGGCCAGCGCTGCATACAAGGAGTAATAGGTTCCACTAAACTGGGGAAGCAAGACCGGGCATAATAGTAGTGTAACAATCCTAACGAGTAAGAGCCAGCGCTGCATACAAGGAGTAATAGGTTCCACTAAACTGGGGAAGCAAGACCGGGCATAACAGTAGTGTAACAATCCTAACGAGTAAGGGCCAGCGCTGCATACAAGGAGTAATAGGTTCCACTAAACTGGGGAAGCAAGACCGGGCATAACAGTAGTGTGACAATCCTAACGAGTAAGGGCCAGCGCTGCATACAAGGAGTAATAGGTTCCACTAAACTGGGGAAGCAAGACCGGGCATAACAGTAGTGTGACAATCCTAACGAGTAAGAGCCAGCGCTGCATACAAGGAGTAATAGGTTCCACTAAACTGGGGAAGCAAGACCGGGCATAACAGTAGTGTGACAATCCTAACGAGTAAGGGCCAGCGCTGCATACAAGGAGTAATAGGTTCCACTAAACTGGGGAAGCAAGACCGGGCATAACAGTAGTGTGACAATCCTAACGAGTAAGGGCCAGCGCTGCATACAAGGAGTAATAGGTTCCACTAAAATGGGGAAGCAAGACCGGGCATAACAGTAGCATAACAATCCTAACGAGTAAGGGCCAGCGCTGCATACAAGGAGTAATAGGTTCCACTAAACTGGGGAAGCAAGACCGGGCATAACAGTAGTGTGACAATCCTAACGAGTAAGGGCCAGCGCTGCATACAAGGAGTAATAGGTTCCACTAAACTGGGGAAGCAAGACCGGGCATAACAGTAGCATAACAATCCTAACGAGTAAGGGCCAGCGCTGCATACAAGGAGTAATAGGTTCCACTAAACTGGGGAAGCAAGACCGGGCATAACAGTAGTGTAACAATCCTAACGAGTAAGAGCCAGCGCTGCATACAAGGAGTAGTAGGTTCCACTAAACTGGGGAAGCAAGACCGGGCATAACTGTAGTGTAACAATCCTAACGAGTAAGGGCCAGCGCTGCATACAAGGAGTAATAGGTTCCACTAAACTGGGGAAGCAAGACCGGGCATAACAGTAGTGTAACAATCCTAACGAGTAAGGGCCAGCGCTGCATACAAGGAGTAATAGGTTCCACTAAACTGGGGAAGCAAGACCGGGCATAACAGTAGTGTGACAATCCTAACGAGTAAGGGCCAGCGCTGCATACAAGGAGTAATAGGTTCCACTAAACTGGGGAAGCAAGAACGGGCATAACAGTAGCATAACAATCCTAACGAGTAAGGGCCAGCGCTGCATACAAGGAGTAATAGGTTCCACTAAACTGGGGAAGCAAGACCGGGCATAACAGTAGTGTAACAATCCTAACGAGTAAGAGCCAGCGCTGCATACAAGGAGTAGTAGGTTCCACTAAACTGGGGAAGCAAGACCGGGCATAACTGTAGTGTAACAATCCTAACGAGTAAGGGCCAGCGCTGCATACAAGGAGTAATAGGTTCCACTAAACTGGGGAAGCAAGACCGGGCATAACAGTAGTGTGACAATCCTAACGAGTAAGGGCCAGCGCTGCATACAAGGAGTAATAGGTTCCACTAAACTGGGGAAGCAAGACCGGGCATAACAGTAGTGTGACAATCCTAACGAGTAAGAGCCAGCGCTGCATACAAGGAGTAATAGGTTCCACTAAACTGGGGAAGCAAGACCGGGCATAACAGTAGTGTGACAATCCTAACGAGTAAGGGCCAGCGCTGCATACAAGGAGTAATAGGTTCCACTAAACTGGGGAAGCAAGACCGGGCATAACAGTAGTGTGACAATCCTAACGAGTAAGGGCCAGCGCTGCATACAAGGAGTAATAGGTTCCACTAAACTGGGGAAGCAAGACCGGGCATAACAGTAGCATAACAATCCTAACGAGTAAGGGCCAGCGCTGCATACAAGGAGTAATAGGTTCCACTAAACTGGGGAAGCAAGACCGGGCATAACAGTAGTGTGACAATCCTAACGAGTAAGGGCCAGCGCTGCATACAAGGAGTAATAGGTTCCACTAAACTGGGGAAGCAAGACCGGGCATAACAGTAGCATAACAATCCTAACGAGTAAGGGCCAGCGCTGCATACAAGGAGTAATAGGTTCCACTAAACTGGGGAAGCAAGACCGGGCATAACAGTAGTGTAACAATCCTAACGAGTAAGAGCCAGCGCTGCATACAAGGAGTAGTAGGTTCCACTAAACTGGGGAAGCAAGACCGGGCATAACTGTAGTGTAACAATCCTAACGAGTAAGGGCCAGCGCTGCATACAAGGAGTAATAGGTTCCACTAAACTGGGGAAGCAAGACCGGGCATAACAGTAGTGTAACAATCCTAACGAGTAAGGGCCAGCGCTGCATACAAGGAGTAATAAGTTCCAGTAAACTGGGGAAGCAAGACCGGGCATAACTGTAGTGTAACAATCCTAACGAGTAAGGGCCAGCGCTGCATACAAGGAGTAATAGGTTCCACTAAACTGGGGAAGCAAGACCGGGCATAACAGTAGTGTAACAATCCTAACGAGTAAGGGCCAGCGCTGCATACAAGGAGTAATAGGTTCCACTAAACTGGGGAAGCAAGACCGGGCATAACAGTAGTGTAACAATCCTAATGAGTAAGGGCCAGCGCTGCATACAAGGAGTAATAGGTTCCACTAAACTGGGGAAGCAAGACCGGGCATAACAGTAGTGTAACAATCCTAACGAGTAAGGGCCAGCGCTGCATACAAGGAGTAATAGGTTCCACTAAACTGGGGAAGCAAGACCGGGCATAACAGTAGTGTAACAATCCTAACGAGTAAGGGCCAGCGCTGCATACAAGGAGTAATAGGTTCCACTAAACTGGGGAAGCAAGACCGGGCATAACAGTAGTGTAACAATCCTAACGAGTAAGGGCCAGCGCTGCATACAAGGAGTAATAGGTTCCACTAAACTGGGGAAGCAAGACCGGGTATAACAGTAGTGTAACAATCCTAACGAGTAAGGGCCAGCGCTGCATACAAGGAGTAATAGGTTCCACTAAACTGGGGAAGCAAGACCGGGCATAACAGTAGTGTAACACTCCCTAACGAGTAAGGGCCAGCGCTGCATACAAGGAGTAATAGGTTCCACTAAACTGGGGAAGCAAGACCGGGCATAACAGTAGTGTAACAATCCTAACGAGTAAGGGCCAGCGCTGCATACAAGGAGTAATAGGTTCCACTAAACTGGGGAAGCAAGACCGGGCATAACAGTAGTGTAACAATCCTAACGAGTAAGGGCCAGCGCTGCATACAAGGAGTAATAGGTTCCACTAAACTGGGGAAGCAAGACCGGGCATAACAGTAGTGTGACAATCCTAACGAGTAAGGGCCAGCGCTGCATACAAGGAGTAATAGGTTCCACTAAACTGGGAAAGCAAGACCGGGCATAACAGTAGTGTAACAATCCTAACGAGTAAGGCCCAGCGCTGCATACAAGGAGTAATAGGTTCCACTAAACTGGGGAAGCAAGACCGGGCATAACAGTATTGTAACAATCCTAACGAGTAAGGGCCAGCGCTGCATACAAGGAGTAATAGGTTCCACTAAACTGGGGAAGCAAGACCGGGCATAACAGTAGTGTGACAATCCTAACGAGTAAGAGCCAGCGCTGCATACAAGGAGTAATAGGTTCCACTAAACTGGGGAAGCAAGACCGGGCATAACAGTAGTGTAACAATCCTAACGAATAAGGGCCAGCGCTGCATACAAGGAGTAATAGGTTCCACTAAACTGGGGAAGCAAGACCGGGCATAACAGTAGTGTAACAATCCTAACGAGTAAGGGCCAGCGCTGCATACAAGGAGTAATAGTTTCCACTAAACTGGGGAAGCAAGACCGGGCATAACAGTAGTGTAACAATCCTAACGAGTAAGGGCCAGCGCTGCATACAAGGAGTAATAGGTTCCACTAAACTGGGGAAGCAAGACCGGGCATAACAGTAGTGTAACAATCCTAACGAGTAAGGGACAGCGCTGCATACAAGGAGTAATAGGTTCCACTAAACTGGGGAAGCAAGACCGGGCATAACAGTAGTGTAACAATCCTAACGAGTAAGGGCCAGCGCTGCATAACAAGGAGTAATAGGTTCCACTAAACTGGGGAAGCAAGACCGGGCATAACAGTAGTGTAACAATCCTAACGAGTAAGGGCCAGCGCTGCATACAAGGAGTAATAGGTTCCACTAAACTGGGGAAGCAAGACCGGGCATAACAGTAGTGTAACAATCCTAACGAGTAAGGGCCAGCGCTGCATACAAGGAGTAATAGGTTCCACTAAACTGGGGAAGCAAGACCGGGCATAACAGTAGTGTAACAATCCTAACGAGTAAGTTCCAGCGCTGCATACAAGGAGTAATAGGTTCCACTAAACTGGGGAAGCAAGACCGGGCATAACAGTAGTGTAACAATCCTAACGAGTAAGGGCCAGCGCTGCATACAAGGAGTAATAGGTTCCACTAAACTGGGGAAGCAAGACCGGGCATAACAGTAGTGTAACAATCCTAACGAGTAAGGGCCAGCGCTGCATACAAGGAGTAATAGGTTCCACTAAACTGGGGAAGCAAGACCGGGCATAACAGTAGTGTAACAATCCTAACGAGTAAGGGCCAGCGCTGCATACTAGGAGTAATAGGTTAAACTAAACTGGGGAAGCAAGACCGGGCATAACAGTAGTGTAACAATCCTAACGAGTAAGGGCCAGCGCTGCATACAAGGAGTAATAGGTTCCACTAAACTGGGGAAGCAAGACCGGGCATAACAGTAGCGTAACAATCCTAACGAGTAAGGGCCAGCGCTGCATACAAGGAGTAATAGGTTCCACTAAACTGGGGAAGCAAGACCGGGCATAACAGTAGTGTAACAATCCTAACGAGTAAGGGCCAGCGCTGCATACAAGGAGTAATAGGTTCCACTAAACTGGGGAAGCAAGACCGGGCATAACAGTAGTGTAACAATCCTAACGAGTAAGGGCCAGCGCTGCATACAAGGAGTAATAGGTTCCACTAAACTGGGGAAGCAAGACCGGGCATAACAGTAGTGTAACAATCCTAACGAGTAAGGGCCAGCGCTGCATACAAGGAGTAATAGGTTCCACTAAACTGGGGAAGCAAGACCGGGCATAACAGTAGTGTAACAATCCTAACGAGTAAGGGCCAGCGCTGCATACAAGGAGTAATAGGTTCCACTAAACTGGGGAAGCAAGACCGGGCATAACAGTAGTGTAACAATCCTAACGAGTAAGGGCCAGCGCTGCATACAAGGAGTAATAGGTTCCACTAAACTGGGGAAGCAAGACCGGGCATAACAGTAGCGTAACAATCCTAACGAGTAAGGGCCAGCGCTGCATACAAGAAATGGTGTAACGAACGATTATCACAACAATAACGTAACGTAATGAAGTATTGTAAAGTTCAAAGAACAACGCTGTCTCTAAGCAGTCATCTCCTGTTTCACAATTATAAATATTTAAATGTCCACTTATTTTCAAAGAAAGCAAATGTGTCTAGAGTATAGGACGACTTTCTAATACTTATTAGCCAGTCTGTCGGTGACATATACAGATTTTTTATACTGATATATAAAAGCCACGAGAAAAATAATATATGAAAAACCTGCACACAAAAGAGACGGTTGGATTCGGGGATTATCCGAAATAGAATGCATATATTTATAAATGTTTATTTTGACAAGAGAAGAATGAATTTGACTCGAGAGTTCCAACAGACTCAGTTCTTTATTTTCTAAAGAATGCAGGAATAGTCCAACGGAAAATCTCGCTCTCGCTACGTATTAGAGGCTACATCCCAGCTAGTCCATTAGGATTTTGTTGTCGGTTTTACATCAGTAAATTTCAGAGATACTGTTTCACAAACCCAAGTTGCTGTAGCTATGGGCCATTGTTTTGACTAAATCGTTATGACTAACGTACAGAAAAACTGCTCTTCTCAGTGGACGCTGCGATTATTTTGCACATATTTTTCCCATATATATTTTCACTGGGTTAGTGTTCGGGAACTTCATTACTCTCAGCAATAAACTCATTTTGTGTATTTTTCGACGTAATATGCCTTTCCTAGTTTTAAATCATGTTTCTCTCTTCCGGTGTATTGTATAATATTTCGTTTTTTTTCAACTTTGAAATAAAATTATTTGACAATTATTAAAGTTTTTAACTAAGTATTTTTAACTATAATGTGAATCAACTTTATAGTCTAATTACAATTGGTTATGATGAATTTTATTTCTCAACCCCTATCAAGACATAGGGATTTTTAATTGGTATGACATTGGCTACCTTTTATAGGAAACAGCCCTGGTCAAGGATACAAAAGCCATCATGATTATATGGGTAGGGTAGACTACTATAAATTAGAACTAAAGAAATTACGATAAAAACCAAATAACATAAATAATGTAAATCGTCAAAACAAAACAAATAAAAATTCTAAAAATGTAACCAGTTTAAAAGACTTTTTTTCATCCCTCCAAATGATTTCGCCTCCTATAAACGGGTGTGAAAATTGTTTAACGTGATTAGAAATTATTTCATTTACATAATGAACAGCCTCCCTTAAAGTAGTAACATAAGTCGCTAATTAATAGTATAAACCCCCTCAAAGTTTTTAAACGTCAGCACAGTAAGAAAAGGTTTCTAAATTCTGTAACTTTAATCCTCGTATGAAACACAATATGAATAAAACCTAAACACCAGAAACTGAACAGAACTATAAAACACATTGCACATTTAATATACTCAAGGTATTGTGTTATACATCGTATGTATAAAATAAATACAGGTCTAAGCTTCAAACCTAATGTTCGGCAGACGCACGAGCATTAACTGAATTTGTTGAATCTGACGTAAATTCAAATAGAAAGTTCTTTCCTCCAACAAAACGAATACATAAAAAAAAATACTAAACAGTAAATCCAAAATGGAAATTTAGACTAGACGTGTAAATATATACAAAATCATTATTAGTAGTGGAACAATAAAAATTAATGGGGTATTTATGGCCTCATGTAAATTGATTTGCATTTTTTGAAATTGTTACATTTTTTTCCTTTTTTTCCTTACGAAAAACCAATTGTGGTTATATTTATATAAGCTATATATCTGGTATATCTACAATGTATAAGATATTTTTAAGTAAATAAAGCCTCTAAACCACAAATAACTGTTATTTAAACCTTATGCACATTTCAATTGCACAGCAATCATCGTCAGAGGTATTTAAAAATACAACTCAGAACAAATACAACTTATTTGTATTTTTAAATACCTCTGAAGATGATTGCTGTGCAATTGAAATGTACTTAAGGTTTAAATCAAAGTTATTTGTGGTTTAGAGGTGTTATTTATTTAAAAATAAACATTACGCCACAGTTGCTATATACGGTTATAATGTATAAGTTAGTTAAAAATGTTACTTTTTTAACATAATTTAATAAATCAGCGACAAAGAAAGAAAGCAATCGCATAACATTGCCATCAGTCCAACGGAGAAGAATAACTAACGGTGACTGTGTAGAATCCCAACTTCGTCCCATAGCGAGGTGTTGATCTCGTCTCATGCTAAGTACTTTACCCCTCAGTAGGCAATCTGCTTCACCCCAACTTCGTCCCATAGCAAGGTGTTGATCTCGTCTCATGCTAAGTACTTTACCCCTCAGTAGGCAATCTGCTTCACCCCAACTTCGTCCCATAGCGAGGTGTTGATCTCGTCTCATGCTAAGTACTTTACCCCTCAGTAGGCAATCTGCTTCACCCCAACTTCGTCCCATAGCGAGGTGTTGATCTCGTCTCATGCTAAGTACTTTACCCCTCAGTAGGCAATCTGCTTCACCCCAACTTCGTCCCATAGCGAGGTGTTGATCTCGTCTCATGCTAAGTACTTCACCCCTCAGTAGGCAATCTGCTTCATCCCAACTTCGTCCCATAGCAAGGTGTTGATCTCGTCTCATGCTAAGTACTTTACCCCTCAGTAGGCAATCTGCTTCACCCCAACTTCGTCCCATAGCGAGGTGTTGATCTCGTCTCATGCTAAGTACTTTACCCCTCAGTAGGCAATCTGCTTCACCCCAACTTCGTCCCATAGCGAGGTGTTGATCTCGTCTCATGCTAAGTACTTTACCCCTCAGTAGGCAATCTGCTTCACCCCAACTTCGTCCCATAGCGAGGTGTTGATCGCGTCTCATGCTAAGTACTTTACCCCTCAGTAGGCAATCTGCTTCACCCAAACCATTGATTCCTTTTTAGCCTTTATCCTTATTTCATATGTTGCCTTTGATATTGTTTTATTTTGTCGCATGTTTACCTATGGCAATACCTATTATTTGTATCTGATTCTACACTAGAATTTACATTTTAGGTAGTCGAGTGTATAATATGGTACAGAGGGTTCGTTGTACTTTAAACCTATTACCCAATACAAGTGGAATCTGTTAGGTGATAACATTCAGAGTTATCACGATCTATTTAAAGATATCTTTCGAAGTTTTATATTTCTGTAATAATTTATTTATTCTTCTGTGTTTCGAGAAATTAATCGATTAGGTAAAATTACTGTCATAAGCGATTGGGATTATTTCCAAATGTTTGACTAGAGTTTCCTTGGTTGTGGAAACGAATACACCAAATATCCTTACACTACGAATCTTCCGAAAGGTGCGTGAGGGTAAGTTGATGCCTTTACAGCATTGTGACAGAAGAAAAATGCGTACAACGATTTGGTGTTCACGGATCTTAAAGAAACATTGAGCTACATGAATGAGTTTACCTCTGATCTAAATATACATAGATATTGATTAGTTTTACCGGGCTACAAATCCTTTACACCTTTATCTATTAAACCAGTTTTCCATCGGACTATGCCATTTGCGTTTTTCTATGCTTTAGATATCCATGACCGAGATAATGCACTATCGGTTTTCCCTAGGTGTTAGAAGTCCCTTTCATATAAACTTGTTTTAACCACATTTAACAGGGAAAATCCAAAACCTTTAACGTTATTAGCGGTTTAAGGGTAGATGACCTGGGGCGACAACTGGTATCTGGTTTGCACCTTTTTTTGCTTATCAAATTTACCACTTACCCTCTTCAATTCCTATTGTTTCCTTATCTATGCATATTTCGTGCCACCATGGAAACATAAGGGGTCATCGTATGCCAGGTAGTTAGCTGCCTGCTTCAGGCCGTAGAAAGGATGTTTTTTGTTTTCTTTTGTCGGACTTATACTATAGTTTGCTCTTCTTTTCATGTCTATGCTGGTCCTTCTATATTGTTTGAGGGACATTTAGTCGATATATAGACCTGTTAACATCCAGTGTATCCATTTTTTTTTTTAATATCTATTGTAAATATTGTATTATAGATACGTTAGTATGTAAATATTTATACGTGATCTAGTAAAACTCACATTTATCTATTTTCCATATTTACTTAGTTTATATATATATATATATATATATATATATATATATATATATATATATATATATATAAGGTATTTTTAGAATATTTTACAAATTTCTATTTCTAAGACAGCAGGTAAGGCCTTCTAAGGATAAAGTAAGGTAGATGGTATAATATTTAACCACTTTCTTTCCTTTTTAACGGTTTTTTTCATATTTTCGCCAGTTTTGTAGCAGTAAAGAAGAACTATAAGCGACCTCTTTAAAGCAAGGGGTCACGTACGATGGGCCCTTACGTTACCAAAACCTGGTTTCTATGTTTCACACAACAAACTGAAGAAAGTCAAAGGGTACGTAATCTTCAGTTCGTCAGAAAATCTTCAGAAATCTTCAGTTCGTTCGAGTCATGAGAAGGTACGACTCACGACTGTGCTTCCTCGCCACTATTTGATTAGATCACCCACATGTTCGCTCAATTGTGTGGCCCTACCATCACAATCAAACAGTGAAATTGCAGTTTTTGGCGGTTTTGAGATTCGAATACGTTCTTCGTATGCTGACGTATAAAATCAAAAGTACGAAATAACAGATATAAAATCAAATATATGAAGTAGGAGATATAAAATCGGAGATGTAAAATAGGAGGTATAAAATCAGAGATATGAAATAGCAGATATAAAATCAGAGAAATGAAACAACAGATATAAAATCGGAGAGGTAAAAAAGGGTCTATAAAATCAGATATGTAAAATAGAAAATGTAAAATCAGAAATATGAAATGATAGATATAAAATCAGAGATATGAAACAACAGATATAAAATCAGGGATACGAAATAGGAGTTATAAAATCGAAGATGTAATATAGAAGATATAAAATCGAAGATATGAAATAGCAGATATAAAACCATAGATTTTAATAGGAGATTTAAAATCATAGGTATGAAATAGGAGATATAAAACCAAATACATGAAATAGGAGGTTTAAAATCAGAGATAAAAATCAGACATGTAAAATATAATTAATTATAAAACACAAATAAATTTAAGGAAATATATAAATGGTAAGACTTCCAGCTACAAGATACGTAAGACTATTGGAATAGCCCCAATTGCTGATTTTTCAGGTCCAGTTTCAATAATAAGTTCAAACATAAGAGCAGCTACTACTGTAAAGTTACTTTTATAAGAAATAGTTATCAGCTTAACATGATAATAATTTCAAGAAGCGTCATAAGTAGAGTGTCATGCTTTAGAACGACAACCAACGTTTACCCAGTTGCTGAATATTATTCATAGCTCGCGTTAACAATGAATTTCTCCGACGAAATCGATATATGCCAACATAATTTATATAAAATATTTTATATACACCTTCACCACTAAATATTTTTTAAACCCATTTATTAAATCCAGTGAAACAGCGCTATTGCACAGATCCACTACAAATAAACCGGTATTTGTTTTATTTAAACAAACAGGACGTGTCGTTTCTATGAATTTCTATTATCGTTCAGTATCGTGACGTTATAAAATGCAACGCCTGAAGGATATACCTACCCTTTGTCAGCGATAGAGCATAATCCATTGTCTCTATGACCTTTGGGCAAGTATTGTTTTGTACGCGGGTTGTTTTGTAAGCGAAACGTTAAATTCAATTTTAACAGTGGTAAATTTTATTTGTTACATATGACTAAAGCGTTCATTTTTAGTTTGTAGACTAGGTTTGGCATTTCGGAAATGATTTTTTTAATAACGGTAGCTTTTTGATGATGTAGTTGAAACATATCAAATAACCAACCTATATCCTACATTTGACATCAAATATTTTACATGTTTTGCTAGGACGGACAATCTGACAAGATTGACGCTCGTCGCCCCCCCCCTTACACGGAAGCGAACAGCTGTTTAGTGCGTTTAGATTATGAGTTGAACACTGGAACAGTTTTAAGATGCAACAACTGCCATCAAGAAGTTCCACAAGGAAACAGAAAATCATGCAAGACATAAATCACTTCTGAAAAGTTTCTGCATAGAAAACACTTCCGAAAAAATAGAGCACCCAAACGTTTTACAATCTATTGAGGAAAATACTGGACATAAGCTATTAAATTTTATGAGCTATTTAATTTTTGTGTTTAACTATTTGTAAAAAATATATAAAAGTCCTATTTATTTGATTCTCTTTATTTCAATTGGAAATTAAGTTAAAACATAACAGCTTTATTCTGTGTACGTAGTTTTAATTATAAAATTATATTTACTCATTAAATGTTAATGTTCACCATAATAATGCATGTAATAAGAACACAGGAAAGGGAAATTAATGGATGTAGAGTATTAAATTCTTTCTCAACACATTTTGTTAAACAAATTATCTACGTGAAGTAACATTTACAAAAAGTTTAGTTTTCAAGTATATATGTTTCATTTGTTAAGTAACACCAACATAATGGACCCAGATTTATTTCAACATTGTCTATTTTTGTTTATTTCTCGGAAGTAAGAAATAGCTTGTACGCCAAATCGTTTTAGGAGAAAAGTTAAAATGCCACTTTATGCTGAAGTAAACAAACACATCAGCATAGACAATACTGCAATTACCTTGACAAGTAAGATGTAGTAAATTTATGTTTTTTTGCAGCGTTAATGAGGGTGTTGTATGTGCATTAAAATTGACCATGAACCATTGCGTTAATGGGTAACGACAAGATATTTAACAGTATACAACAAAACTACCGGCAAAATATTAACAAGATCTTGATTATTGTAGACAATTAATTGGCATTAAATTAATATTGTTATCAGTTTTAAAGTATAAAGATACACTTGTTAAGCTAAATTGGTAAAAAACCTCTTCTTGCTGATATTTGCCAGAAGGCGCGTGTTGTCGACTCATACAACCTTAAAAAATGTACTGACCAAGTGCGAAATTCGTCTGCTGAGACATATCTATAAATAGTGTTATATATATATATATATATATATATATATATATATATATATATATATATAGTCGTAATGAAAATTAACAGATGTTCAATTATCAACACAATTGTACTTAAAACTGTTTACTACTTAGCCCTATGTGTTTTCATGTATTTTTGTAAACCAGAGTATCGGCTTGTTTAAATTAATCTGTCGAAACTCCTAAATTCCGACTTGTGGAGATTTATTTCTTGTAGGCTCAAAAGAGATTAACAAGGGGCAGATCGGACAAATCCCTAATTATGCCCAAATACCTATCAGCCAGCCCAATCCGGGCAGGACGGAAACCATCCAAAGCAGGTGTCCGCTTCTGACCGTTTGAGGAGGTTAACCTGACGAAGGTCATGATTTAAAAGGTCTATAAACGTCTTGTACATTTGTAAATCTACAGAAATTAACCAGACAATACAAATAAGACATGTAAAAGAGATATCCGACCTGGTATATAGGTCAGGTATAGGTTGATAACCTGAACATACATGCACATAAAAATACAGGTTGATTTGGTATAAGTAAGGACTGTCGATCCAGTGAATTTAACGGATCGGTTGTTTTAGTGACAGCACCAGGCTTAGATCAGTGACTGCTGACAAGGGATACTGAGACAGATCTGTATGTGCCAGTAACAGGCAGACACAGCACACTGGTGAAATGATTACACACCTCATTTTCTTCTTTTTTTAAAAGCTCATTTTGTTTTAAAAAATAAACTCCTAAGAAATTAGGAACAAGCTAGCGAGTGCGAAATAGCGTCTACTGTACACAACACTGTCAATGTCATGAAACCTGACGCAATCGTCCACCCAAATCGTAGATGAGTAGAACCAGTGACATATCAAGTAATGACAGCCGTGATAAAATATGAGTAACTTTACAGCCGGTGACGCGACAGCGGCGTTTTGTCGAATCACAACAGGAACAATTCTCTCTCCCTTCAGTCAATGAGACTGCATAATGAGCGTTGTGAGCCTAGTCACTCAGTAAATTATTCAGTTCTTCTTCAGGTCCGCCGGCCGCGTACGTTCTGTAGTTTTGAATCACCGCATAGATCCATTATAACTGTAATTGCCATTTTCCATATTTTGTCAGTGTGTACCACCAGCGACAAAGGAATATCAGTGACAAATCACCGCGACAGAAAATATCAACCATCTCTAGCAGAAAGGGCGTTTTCGGTACCGAGATAGCCTACTGCTGTCTCCTTGCCTCCAAGTTAAAGTCAACGAAGCTCATTCCCTAACAGCGGATATTTCCTGTAGGAGACGCCTGCTAGATCTCCTAAATGTCTAATACATGATTAACGCGTATGAATCAAAACTTTCTTCATCCCCGCAGGAAGTTGTGTTTATCAGTCTAATCACGCCCTGAACTGTTTAGGGTTAAACATAGAACGTAATCCTTCAAGCCTATTATTTTGATACACAAACGTTTACGCCCAATCGACGATACGATATGAAATTCCAATAACGCGGGCCTTCTACTTAAATGTGCACGTATTAGATATTCTATTACAATTTAGCCCCATTCCGGTGTACGTATAGGTTCGCGGAAAACTGATAGAGTGTATAAAACCTCCCGCCCCAACGGTTCGATTTTATTCTTTCTGAGCATCATTGATTCTGCTCCATTCTCCACGAATTCACTGCAATACAAAAAGTAGATCCCCAAAGTCAATAAACGGAACTAATGCGTTTTATGTATTAAAGCTTCTTCACTATCATTTCCTAACAATGCTTACAACATTTGGAGGATTTGCAGGACCTGCTTTTTACAACAAGCAAAATAACGTTGCATAGAATATTAACAATGAGTTTCAGTGGAATGATTTCCTTTACGAAGCTGTTCGGTTTACCATTGCGTTATATTAAATTCCTTATCTTAAGAATTTTAAACTGGTTTTCTAGTAAAACCGCCCTTTTACTAGTTTATTGTACTATTTTAACTCCGTCTCTTAATAAATTTACCTACTTATTCAATTCCTTTTATAAGTCCACACTCTCCTTATATAGGTCTACAGCCTATATATCTTTCAAAATTCAATCGTTAATCAAATAATTTTTATTGATCAACTCAAGTTCAAATACATTTTCTAAAACTTGTAGTGGATGGCACTTGATAATACTAACTGTTTTTGAAATAATAATTCATTGATTAAATTTAAATAATTTATTTTAGTTTTATATGAGAGATAAACCTTTGACAAAAGGGACAAGGTATGCATTATTGTTATTCGTCCCGTTTGGCTTGAAATAGGTAATAACATATGATTTTATAAAACAGCTGATTTCATGTTATAGGTTATGTGGTAGAGCAGCTGCTGTTCTAACGCATAGCTTATGTTACTTTATTTATAATGATTGTAATTATTTAATAAAAAGTAACTAAAATAAAATTTTTCTTTGTTGACCTAAGTAGGAAATCACTTCAAAAACTTGTTTGTTTACATTACTTTTTTATACATAGATAGTTTTTATTGAGAGAGAATCTCTTGAAACGAAAGTCGATAATGTTAGAAATATAAAAAACTTTATACTCACAGATGAACGGGTCTTAACAATTTTAGTGTCATATTTATCTTCCATTCCTAGCATTCCGCCATTGTATTTTGTTGATACATTTCGAAGGTTCTCCGAAACTCGTCAACAAAAAATAATGTGGTAACTCTAGTAATGGAAGATAACTTTGGGACTCAAAATATTAAAATAAAACCTAGCAGAAACTAACATTTAGCCTTGTTATAATATTTAGACTTAAATTTATACCGTTTATGTGCGGTTAATATTATCTCCCCTGATCTGGAATACTGGTTTCGACGCTTGCCTTCTTTAGTATAGCCTGGTACTTTGTTATTTGCCACTGTGACGACATATTTTATTTTTCTGTATTCTCAATAAACATTTGTGGCATATACAACCATTTAATCAAATCTTTTACAAATTTGGATGAACGGGAAAATAATTTGTTTGAATCTTTAAGATATAAATTCGTTTATGGCAGCCAATTTCCATCTTATGCAATTACGCTTAAACAATGTTTCTTAATACTTTTGCAGCAATAGAACAAAATCGCGATGTTTAATATGCATACAGATTTTATTAAAATTTATAATTAAAAAGCAAAAAATGTTAGTTAGATTTAAAACTATTTTTGACATTTTCATACATACATTTCAGTTGGAAAAAATGTTTTCTCAATCAAATACTACAGCAATTAAGCATACTTAGATGCATATAGCCTTCATTTTATGCAGTGTATTTAATGCTTACTGATTGTGCAAGTATGTTTGCAGATTACGCCTAGACAAGAGTGGCGGTGCCTGGTGTCCTCGTCACATGGTGACAAAGGAGGCGGCGGAGTACCTTGAAGTGAACCTCCATCAGGTGCACGCGGTGACGTCTACCAGAACCCAAGGCCGGTTCGGTAACGGACAGGGACAGGAATACGCGGAGGAGTTTTATTTAGACTACTGGCGACCTGGATTTACAAAGTGGAGGCGTTGGAGGAACATTAGTGGAAAACAAGTTAGTACCTTATGTAGCAAAATATCACTTTATCAATGTATTACTTTGTGGCAGTTAATGTTTATTCACAAAAGAAACACTTTTATAAAAGTATTGTTCAGAGCGTTACACTCTACGGTTGGGATGTTACCAAAGCTAATAAAGACAAACTAATGACCATGGAAATGGACTATTTTACGACGAATTTGCAGTAAATCGAAACTTGAAACCCTCAAAAATAAACAAATACGTATCAACATGAAACTTCATAAAAATATAATGGAGGAGATAGAAAGAAGGCAATTATCATTGTTAGGACACGTAAAGGGGATGCCAGGAGACAGGTGCAGGAGACACGATACTACGAAAGGTACTGGAGTGAATTCCCTTTGAGAAAAGAAGAGAAGATGGACACTAAGAAGTAGACGTGATGGCAATGACTTCAAGAAACCTAGAAGAGACCTTAACGCATGACAGAAGAAATTGGAAATTGAGGACGGAGAGGCGGCGATAGCTTTAATAGATCATATATATATATATATATATATATATATATATATATATATATATATATATATATATATATATATAGAGAGAGAGAGAGAGAGAGAGAGAGAGAGTATATATATATATATATATATATATATATATATATATAGAGACAGAGAGAGAGAGAGAGAGAGAGAGACAGACAGAGAGAGAGAGAGAGAGGGAGGGAGAGAGAGAGAGACAGACAGAGACAGAGAGAGAGAGAGAATTGTTTGTAGTTAGTGTCGGTATATTCAATTTGTTATGAAGCTAGATTTGCTTTATGTAACTTTAGTATTGCTATATATATATATATATATATATATATATATATATATATATATATCGATACAAAAACCTATCTTTATTGCAACAACATATACCTATCAATGACGAACGTCCTCAGGAACATGGAAAAAGTAATTTAGTTACGTGTAATCTCACCGGATAGAAGGTCTTAGCACCGAGTAGAAGGTCTTGGTAGAAGATTTAGCAATCCTCCTCCCACTATGACGTAATGTTTTCCTACTCCTAGGATCAAAAGATCATTTAGTCCTTTTATCTAGTCTTCCATTTCATCTACCCTTCCTTATCTCTTTTTTCGGGATATAGAGGCCGCTCCTTGTCTACTGGTTAGGAGTAGCTCTCTTACAAACACGTAGCGGTAACACTATTTTGGCTTATTTTTAATGTCAGGGGATTATCAAGTCTTTTGTCTAATCGGGCCTTCCTTAATCTTCTTACGGAGTATAGAGGCTAGACACCCTGCACATCGGTTAAGTCCATGTCTACATTAGGTAAGCAATTTTGTCGACATGATGCAGCAAAGAATTCTATGTACCGATAGATCATTTTGCCCTTTCTTTAATCAAGCCTAATGCGTTTTATGACCCCGTTTGAGAGTAGGCCTACTCAATGTGTGATAACTGCAGCATGCAAGAGATTTTTTAATATCTCCGATGACTTGATGTTTTACATTGATGTTTGACTTTTGCTTTTATATTATTTTATTTAATTTGTTGTGATATTCTTATTGTTTTATTTCTAATTTGTTATTTGTATGTGTTTTGATTTTGTATCGTTAGGCTCCTGAGGAATATTTCATAGGTGAATCGAAAGGTTGAGCGATAAATATAATAGGAGTTTCTTGTTGTCTAAAATCTGTCGGTATAAAACTAATTAATAACTAAAACCGATAAATTATGAAATATAATTAAAATGGAAACATATATTTTGGGGAATTTGTAATCTTTTAGTTAGCTTTAATTATAGATATCATATTCTGTGTAAAGTATTGATTTTACCACTAAAAATGATTTTCCGTTCTGAGGCTTATTCCTTCATATTATTTAGCCAAGAAAGAGAGGGGAGGGGAATATTTTCATGATATATTAATTATTTAAGATTTTAACACTTTACCTTTGTATTAAAAATTAATAATTTATTTTGAAATATATTTGCTAAAGTAATAAATGTTATATTTCTACAGATAAAATAAATAACATTTTATATAATTTAATAAAGAATTTAATTCTAAAGTTCATCGCAATGCTACGAAGATTTAAATTCTAAGTAGGGATTTTTTTCCAGATTCAATAGAAATTTGTTGCAAAATACTAGAAATGTTTTTATTATAAAGAAATTGAATTGCAGCATGTTACTAAAACCCGAAACTAATAATAAGTCCAATATTATGTAATGGAATTATTTTATATTTCTTTTTTTTTTTAATTTTATATAGGCGTTAGTCCGACTGTTATTCAAGCGTTTTAGTAGCCTGTTGTCGCAGTATTACATTGATCGTCCCACTGATAGTCTTCCTATTGGTGGCCAATCTCTTGCGGATTTTACTACTCTATCTTTAGGCAATATTATTTGGTTTCCCACTTTTGTCTTCTTTTCGCCACTTATTCATTCATGATTTCCGCCTCGCTTCTCCTTCGTATGTCTGTGCTTCTTGCTCTGTACCTGAGTCTATTTAGATCAATTCTTCTAAGTATTTTAATTTATGTTGTTTCTACCGTTTTCTTTGTCTTTGCTGCGTGAAGTCGTGTTTCGGTGTTTCATTGGTCTAAAAACTAATTTGTGAATTTTGCCTTTCATTTCTCTTTAAATATTTTTACACCATATTGAACCGTTCAGGCATCCCACATGTCTGCTTCCACTTCATTTATTCTTCTACTTTTCACTTCGACCTTCCTGTATTTGAGATAATGATGACAGGGTATTTGAATTTTATTATTTAATAAATTATTTTATCTCTAATTTAGAGCTCAAAGATTTGTTACAACCATGCACTTTGTCTTCTCTGGTGATATACTCATGTTGTACGTTTTGGCGATTATGTTAACCCGGTAAAGCATTTGGATTAACCTTCAAAACAATTTATTCCAATTATATTCAGAACAGAAGATTGTCATACATTTCTTGAGAAACAGATTTAATTAATTGAAATTAAAAAAAATTATTTTCCAATATTCAAGAGCTTTTAACGTTCGTTACTAACTATGAGGGAATTGTTCCTCATTGTTCGTCTTACAGACGAGTGAATGTTTAATGGCGTAAGTACATTACAGGGGAAACTTTCAACTTAACTGAGACAAGGTGAATTGAAATCACTGGCCCACGTTAGATTGCGTGGGCTAGATAAAGGCGTCTACGCCTAGAACACGCTGTGTAAGCCGATTGTAGAACAATAGTGTTCCAGTAGCTTCCAATGTATGAATACGATTATATATAGCACGTTCAGTGAAAGGTATATCATGGATAATTTGTAGTGGAGTGGAATATCTTCTAAGTACTTTTAATTTACTTCCGTTTTTAAAATGCCAATGTTCATTTACAGTAAAGTTTAAGATATTAAAAATAATACTATGCAATTAAGAATCTCAACTTTTCCGATATTTCTAGCTAAATAATTTAACTATATAAAGACATGCATTATTGAAATATTTTTGGATTTCCAAATTAAATTCATCAATTACTAAATCCATTTATGTAAAAATAAATTTAAAAAATATTTTAATTAATTGTTTAACATGGTTATAGAATATGATATTAATTTTTGTATTCGTATTATAAACAAGCAATATAGGAAAACATTTTAAAGTCTAATCCCATTTGAGGCAAAAAAGGAAAATTATATTTTAGTTACTTTTCATTAAATAGTAACAAATAATATAAATAACATAACATAACCTAAGCGTTAAAACAGCTGTCAAATAACCAATAATAAAAAATCAGCTGTTTTTTTAAATTATATGTTATCACATATTATAAGCCAAATGGGACGAAGTAACTATATTGCATATCTTGTCCCTTTAGTGAAAGGTTTTTCTCTCATATAAAATTAAAATTATTTAATTATTTAAATCAATGAATTAATACTTAAAAAACTCTTTTAACTTCAAATTTCGTACACTACAAGAATTAAAATGGATTTGATCTTTAGTGAAGGAATAAAAAGTATTTTATTAACGATTGAAGATTTGAACCATATATATATATATATATATAAAAGGAGAGTGTGAACTAATAAAAGGAATTGTAAAAATTATAGTAATGCCAAATCACTACTGAATTCATTATAGTTTTAAATGCATTAACTGCCAGTTATTGTTTATAAACATTATTTTTACTTTTTATAAGTTGTATGATAATTTGTAATTAGTTTTCATCAGATTCGCACGATTATCCCAGGATTTGTGAATGTAATAGCTATCAGTACAGCTGTATAGCGCAGACAAAATTCCACTAATCTATCATTATGCGAAAATACATTTAGAATTAGGTAAAACTAAAGGTCGTCATTAAAGTTTGTGCTAGTGGGTATACATTGTTTTGGCGGTTCTCTTTTATTTATTACCAACCTGTTCGCTAGCTGTCTGCAGTGTTGTCGCCTCTACTTTACGCAAACAAGAATCTCAATATAACTGCTTCCATATTACTATACGTCAGGTTCAATTCTACTCGGTCACAGGTTGAGAGTAACAAAACAGAGCACGATTTATGACATCTGTAAGAAGAACGGTTCTAAAGAACTTAATATATTACAATAGAAACAGATAACTAAAAACGTCATTATACTAGTCCTCAATGGTTGGCTAGCAATGAGTACAAGCTAATACCTGAGGAAAACGATTTCGCCGTCGAAACTAGTAATAATAATCTAATGTATAATGAGGTTTTGAGTAAACTCTTTCAACTATTACCGTTGTAAATGGTTCTTACTAGGTGAGCTCTAATTTTACTAACATTTAATAATGGATGAGGGAGTAGTAATTGATAAAATTATATGCTGATATAGACACGCGTCGGATATAAAGCGAGAGAAGAATATAGCAGTGAGAAAACCGCTTCCTTGGAAACGTGGACAGTGAGTTGTTATGTGAGGCACATAACTAAATTTATCAGTAGAAAGATGAATCAAAATTTTTCCCCTCAAGAACTAAGGCATGGGTAGTGTGTGGAGACTAGACTTCCTGTGGTGAGGGCTTTATCAGAAAAAGAAAGAAAATTGACTGGAAAAGTTTGAAAATGTGATAAAGAATAAAACCATATTTTAGCTCGATAAGTCACTATGAAGTGAGCATGGTCTTAAACGTATTTTCCAAATACAAAGAGATGGGGGACTTCCTCATGCTCAATGTTTGAAGCCATAGAAAATTAAGACGGAAGTGGGTGGTTAACAAGGAATATTAAATCACCTTTAAAACAGCTGCATCTAAGTTAAAGACTGTAGTGATTATTGAAAACTCGACGGGAAGGTTGCATATAAAACAAAGAAATACACAAACGGCAATATGGAGACAAAAAAACAATTAAACGTATAAATTACTTCTGTCATTCAATATATTTGGTAAGAATTTGACTTGAGTTCTAATTTCCAAAAAGATAAGTAGAAACTTCAAATTATAATTTTTAAAAAAATTATATCCAGTACTGTAACATATAGCCATGTGAATTTCGAAACATTTTTCTATAAATTTTCATATTTTAATATCGTTTTAACAATTTCTTTTTCACGATATAGCACCACTTTTATAATTGATAGTGGATGTAAACTTCCACTATATGAGAATTTAAAATTTTCATAAACCATTTTTATGCAGCCCTAAAGGTTTTCTGAACAACCATTTCGCAACAGTTTTGCATTCTCCCGGCTAAGAATGTTACTCCAAGCACATAAATATGTTCTGTGTTTCCTCTGTAGGCAAACTTTTATTTCTCGGAAAATTGTGAAAATCCCTAAAGCCAGAGTAACCTTTCACTATTGTGGAATGACTTTCTGCGACCTTTTATGGTAAAATTAAATAGCCCAAGAAAATACGGTTCAGTGAAAATGTACGTTTGTGAGTGTTTTGCCAAAACAACAGTACCACTTGAAGTTCGTTCCTTTGCAGCATTCATGGACTTGTGTCATGACGAAGTGCTGTGAAACGAGTCGCTCAAATAACCGAGCCGTAACCAAAATGAATAAACAATACTTTTAGGCCATTTAATGTGAAATGTAATGTTTTTTCGGTTTTAGCTAACTCTTTATCTACGAACGGCTTTACAGATATTTTTTTATGTATTTTAATTTCAAGTACAGTTCACCATATACCATTCAAACCTGCTCAGCCAACAACAGCTTATATGTGTTTTTAAAGCAAAGTACAACAGGATTTTGCGTTGGATATGGGTTCATTGTAGGTTAGAAAACAGTTGTATTACAATAAAAATATTGAAAAGAACCCCAATACCACAAAAATAATCAAAAATAACAAATAAGACAAGTTACTTAAGATTAAACCCTTATGTACATTTCGATGACCATGTCATCATCATCAGAGGGTCTTGTTACAAAACACAATCTAGCACACAAGAAGTTACAAACTAGAATCATTCTAGTTTGTAACTTCTTGTGTGCTAGATTGTGTTTTGTAACAAGACCCTCTGATGATGATGACATGGTCATCGAAATGTACATAAGGGTTTAATCTTAAGTAACTTGTCTTATTTGTTATTTTTGATTATTTTTTTGTGGTATTGGGGTTCTTTTCAATATTTTTATTGTAATATATTGTACCACTGTGCTCTTGATATTGTGTAGAAAACAGTTGTATTATGAAATTTTATACAGAGCACAGTAGCGTAATTATGATACATAAATAACAATAACCCTTGCTACAAATATTTAAACACCCTCGATGTTCATTTCGCCAACACAGTTAGCATCATCAGAAGGTTACTAACATTGTTGCTGATGCCGATATGTTTATAACCTTCTGATGATGCTAACTGTGTTGGCGAAATGTACATCAACGGTGTTTAAATATTTGTAGCAAGGGTTATTGTTATTTATTTATCAGTTGTTTTATGATTTAAGAGCTCGGTATTTTAAAGAAATAAAGTTTATTAACTGTTTTTTCTTTAGTGAAAAAGCAGTTAATTTCGTCTAACGTTCCTGCTTCGGTTTCTTACAGTCGTTAATACATGTATTTTTAGAATAGCAGAAGTACGCATATCATTGGAAAATTAGAAACAGCCTTGCAAAAATAATTTACAATCTTCAGTGTAATATTTGTTCTGGATTGTTACTTAAGGTGTTAAATAAATAAACAAACAATTATAAACACTTTATCGTTATACGCGTCTCAATAACTTATGACATCATCATCAGTTACAGTTGTGATTTCGTAATAGTCTCACTTATGATGATGATACATGAGTCGTCGAGACGGGTATGATCATAAAGCGTTTGTAGCTGTGAGTTCTTCTACAGTTATTTGTGTTTAAACGCCTCTATTTTCTGATGATGATGACATAAGTCATCGAGACACTTATAACAATAAAGTTTTTATAATTGTGAGTTCGCGTACAGTTATTTGTTTAAACGACTCTGCTTTTTTGATGATGTGAGCATAACTCATCGAAACGCGTATGATGATGAAGCGTTTGTAGCTGTAAGTTCTTCTACAGTTATTTGTGTTTAAACGCCTCTATTTTCTGATGATGATGATGACATAAGTCATCGAGACACGTATAACAATAAAGTTTTTATAATTGTGAGTTCGCGTACAGTTATTTGTTTAAACGACTCTGCTTTTTTGATGATGTGAGCATAACTCATCGAAACGCGTATGATGATGAAGCGTTTGTAGCTGTAAGTTCTTCTACAGTTATTTGTGTTTAAACGCCTCTATTTTCTGAGGATGATGATGATGATGATGATGATGACGACGACGACGACGACGACGATGATGATGATGATGACATAAGTCTTCGAGACACGTATAACAAAAAAAGTGTTTATAATTGTGAGTTCGCGTACAGTTATTTGTTTAAACGTCTCTGCTGTTAGATGATGTGAACATAAGTCATCGAAACGCGTATGATGATAAAATGTTTATAGTTGAGAGTTGTTCTATAGTTATTTGTTTGTTTGAAATATCTCTAATTTAAAATCGATTTTATAAATTATTCTTTTGTCTAATCCCGAAGCTATTTGAGTGGAACAATGTTATTAGAATAAGAGTGAAGTAGTTACAGTGTCCTTTGCTCGCTTTGCTTTAATTACGCGACACATAGCCTACAAACTGTTGAGATAAATAACAAGCCGTAGTCGGTAGAACATTGCAAACAACACAAGTCCCATTCAAAGCGCGAATGTCTACAGCAGTTAGACGAGATAGCATCTAATTACATGTAAACATTCCGTGCAAAGCGTTCGCTGAAATTACAACGTCTAAACATTGTAAACGAACAGAAGCCTTACATTTACAATCGTAAAAGAGAAGTAGACCTCAGCCCAGGCCTAAGGGGAAATGATTACCCGATTTTATCTCCGTAGTACTTCAAGTGTAACGGCGGAATTAGGAGTTCCCTGAGGAGCGTCACCGAACACCCCGAGCGGCAGTGTGTAACGTAAATTAAAAAGAACCTAAGCCTACTGGGTTAGCAAAGAGTCAAAACATTTCCGCGTCGGGTAGTTATGTGGTCTTGTTGCGGCTAATGTGTTTCCGCCGTGACTTGGAAGCCAATAAACATCGACTGAATTACGACAATCGCTGTCCCCTCCCCCTCGGAAATCGTTAATCCCGGCCAGTAGTCGAGTTTAAACTCAGCTCTAATTCTCGCTTATAATCACCACTTCTTTTTTATGGTTGAAACTGTCTTCCCACTTCTGTCTAACTGGTACCACGTAAGTGCTTCGAACTGGAGTTTCGACACAGATAGCGCCACTCATTATGCCTAATTAACAATTCAAGCGTTAAAGTCCCCTGCCTGTTTTAAATGGTCGCCTTGTTTCTAATCACTATATACGTTTAAAGAAATGCATAATTATATGTTGATTTTTAAAGACATCAACACGGTTAAATTCCGGTAAATGGAGGTAAGTAAACATTTTCACATTCTATTTTATTGAAACCTTTCCATTTAGTCAATGATTAATCTAAATATTCTAAAGAAGCAAGAAGAATACCTACCTTATTCTTACCCATTATGCATCTTACCGTTCCACGCCGTTAAGGCTAGAGCCAAACTTGTGATATTTTTAAGCCGGATGCTCAATGTGGAAATACGTTACATTTAAAGGCAGTCTGTAAAGAGAAGGAGGTGGCAACAATTAGCTCCAAGCCAGAAAGCACAACTCCTAGGTCGGACGCTGATTTGCTGGGCCCAGACTCGATTCCTAGCGTCAATTGACGCTGCTTACATTGTATTTTCGCAGAACTTTCCCATGTATCAGTAATAGGATTATTTCAGACATGGTCATATTTCAGTCTTGGTTGCTAGAACCCGTTGCGCTAAAAACAGGCTACTATACACGCGGTCAGTGTGGCCCTCACAAGGCTACTTATTAATCGCACTCTTCTCATGCTGAGCTTCGTGGGGCTTTAGCGTCAACATCTAGAGAGCCATTAGTTATTACTTATATTTTGTACTTAATAATTAAAAGTAGGGTATTGTTATACGTACATATATAGCCCGCGTGTGTGTGTCTGTGTGTGTGCGAGCGTGCGTATGCGTGTGCGCGATCGCGCGCGCGTGTGTGTGTGTGTGTGTGTGCGGGTGTGTGCGTGTAAGTAAAATAAAAATAAATTATATTTTACAATTTACAGGGAACCTACTAAAATATTTATAATAATACCTAAACTATCAATATAATAAAAAAATTTCAGGTTTATATAGCTTAGTATATAGAATGAATAAAGTTCCGTTGAATCATATAATAAATAGAAGAATTAAGTATTATATACCAAATAGCTACAAAAATGGATATATAAAAAAGGAACATTAAATAAATTAAATAATAATATATTAAAAAAAATAAAAATCATAGCAAAAAATAACCATACAACAAATAATAAAGAAACTATTTGCTCCAAATTCTTATTCACCGGGTACGAAATGAAACCGATTATAAAATTATTTAAAGACAATAATATTAAACTAGTTTATTATACAAACAACAAAATAAATAATATAATAAATATAAATATTGAATTAAATACGTTGGATGCAATCGAATCTAGTAATGGAAAGTATGAAATCTACAAAGTGTCAAGAATGCTTTCTAGGGAAAACTAAAAAGGAAAATAATGAAAAGGTATACAGAACATTTAAATGCATGTAAAAAACCTAATATAGGCCTATAAATCTAATTTAGCGACACATTAAATTGATAATAGTCAGGATAATAGTCAAAGTTACATGAAATTAATTAAACATGCTCAAAAACTTTTAAGATTGAATGAATATCATCGAAAATTTAGAAATATGTAAGAATTATATTGCAAATATACTTATTGAGGAGCAAGTACGAGTAAAATCAAAATATAAAACAATTTTGAGCATATTCGATGAAAGCTTTGAAATAAAAGACTAAAATAAATAGAGATTATTGATCAATCAGATAAGATAAGAATAACTAATGTTTTAAACCTAGTACCATAATATGAACAGTCCAGATCTAGTCATAGAACTATAAGGTAGGTCTACTTAGTGAGTTTTGATACTACCAATCAGCGAAAAGCTTCAATGTATAAATAAAATATGAATTAAATATGAATTAAATATGAAAGTGTTATTTAACTATATATATATATATATATATATATATATATATATATATATATATATATATATGTATATATATATATATATATATATATATATATATATATATATATATATATACATTAATGAAACTATTTTGTAATATAGTTAATGAATAGAAATATTTCAAATACAGGAATAGTTTTCATTTATATATATATATATATTGATATTTTACGTTGTCCATTATTTTTCCGTTGCACTGACTTTATGAAGTTGATATATTACTATTGTAAATACTTTTATCCACCACTAAGTGCAATAAGTTTACCTTGTGTGATGAGGCACCTTTCGGTCACTTGGCCATTGTCGAATCACTCTGTGAATTGCACTTAGTGGTGTATAAAAGTATTTACAATAGTAATTTATCAACTTCATATATATATATATATATATATATATATACGTATTCCTTCACGGATGGAAAAATATGATGAATAGATATATAGATAATTGACATCGACTCGCTCTTCAAATGTTGTTGGGTTCACCTTGTCAATGCTAGATGAGATTCTAGCGAAACGTCTGGTCTGCGATTTTATGCACTGCAAAATGAACGGATGTACTCCAGATAATATCTATTCATCATCATCACATATATATATATATATATATATATATATATATATATATATATATATATATGTATATATATATATATATATATATATATATATATATATATATATATATCCAAGATTAAATAATATACACTAATTACAGGAATTAATTTATTGAATAATACACTCAAAGCTTTTCGTTGGTTGACATTACCAACATCCTCAGGAATAATAAGGAATTAAAATCAAGTTAACTTCTTATTTGTTAGACAGTTCTTTTGTCATTCTTAGTAATTCCTGAGGATGTTGGTAATGTCAACCAACGAAAAGCTTTGAGTTTATTATTCAATAAATTAATTCCTGTAATTAGTGTATATTATTTAATCTTGGAAATAATTCTAACAGGAAAACCTATTTGATATTTTACACACACACACACACACACATATATATATATATATATATATATATATATATATATATATATTTATTTAAAAAATTAGCAACTATCAAAAAAAGTAATTATTATATCATTAATTATAATTATTATTAATCGTTAATCATTATTAATAATTAATTTATAATTATTTAATATACTAAAATAAACTTAAAAATAAATTTGTATGTTTGATGATTTATGTCATACTTGAATTACTTAGGTGTGTATCACTTTAATAATAATTTTTAGCTTTGGAAAATAAAATCACTTTTTCAAACATACGAATTGATATTTCGCGATCTACGGAGCGTGCACCGAATGGATAAATCGCACCTGAGTGTGTCGCCGGGGAAGCAAGTATGAGGCCTTTGAAACAGAATGTTCCGTTGCCCGTATATTGGTCATATTTCACTATCGATTCTTGGAGGAGGTGAGACCTTTCCCCTCCAATGGTCTTAACTCAAGCTTTAAAACAATGCAATGCATTTCCAAAGCGAAAAGCTTTTCCATTAACTTTTTTCACGACGAAAGTGCCATTTGTTCGGCTGCTGCTCTGCTTTGCGAAATAATGCAAAAGCCGTCGTGTTTTTTAATGTGCTTTCTAATAAGATACGAAAATACCACGTTTTGGCTGATAATTGCCCATAAAATGTAGTAGGCAACAGTCGTGTGAACCGAGTTAAGTACCCTCACGTTGTGTAGAAAGATTTTGATTATTCTCACAGGTAACTTTAAATTTCCCAACAACGTGTAAACAATAATTATTATAACACTTTATACTTTTGAAACGAACTTACAGTAAAATTTAAAAACATAATGATTTTATAGGTTAGAAATAATTTTCATCTTTGATATTTTTTTCTATAAAAGATAAAATTTTTGTAATAAATAAAAAAATAGTTAAAAGTAATTTAAGCGAAATATTGTCCTCTTTTGTACGAGTTTAATGGGATATAAACTCGCTCTTTCTTGTGGTTCTTACCTCACTCACGACAGCGTATTGGTTATTTGAAACAAATATAAAGGATTAATTATAATTTTATAATGAGTGCTTTAAAGTTATATTCTATGAAGAGTATAAAAAAGTTCACATTTGTAAATGAAGCTTTTTTATTTTGAATTTATTTCGATTCCTTGTATTAGTTCACACTCTCCATATACATATTTGGTTCAAATTTTCAATCATTAGTATAATACTTTCACTCAACCCCTCAAGTTCAAATAACTTTTCTAAAACTTGCAGTGGATGACACTTGATTTTAATACAGTTTTATGAAATAAATCATTAATCACTTTTAATGAATTACTTTTAATTTTATATAAGAGAACTTTTCACTAAAGGGGCCAGGTATGCAATATAGTTATTTCGTTCCATTTGGCTTGAAATAAGTGCTAATATATGATTTCTTAAAGTAGCTAATTTTGTAGGGATTGACTTTTTAAAGAAATTCTGTTTATATTACTTTATATTTGTGTTTTGAAGATATTTGTGCACATCTTGATTACTCCCAAAGTACCTTAAAGTTAACATAAAGTAAATGTGGATTCGAGTCAAGATTGTGTGCGATGGTTACAATCACGTTTCTCTTATAAATATATTTATTAATCACATTAATAATGTAAAAATAATCCTGAATAAACGCAAAAAATAAACAACCCATGCCGTCTGATGGTAACAGGGTAGTAAATTTCGATATTAGAACTTTATAATAATAAAATATTTTAACTGCTTTATTGACTCATAGAAAATCTACATTCGAAACGCCGCCTCACGGAACACGCAGTACAATGAACAAGAACTGTCATGTTGTGAATAATCACTGAGCTGGCAAGGACAATGCTCATTCATACACAACTTTACAATATCTAATGGGTTATCGTAATCATATTGTGTGGAGTTTTGTATGTTAACATTTATTGAGGTGGGCGAGAATTCCGAAGCGATCGTACAATGCTGATGATGTACGAGACACGAGGTAAATCAGATGTAGATTACACATTTACTTGCTGTCGTAATGCTGTGAGTGGTATATAATATCTCATGGCTTTATTGATTAATTTATTTACTGGAGCTTTGCGGTATTTTAGAAAATACCCTACGTTCTTCAGCACAACCTACAGTTTGAAGTGATTGTTTATCGAGATAAATTCGTTACTGGTTTATACGAATATTCCTGATAATTACATAGATGCTATTTGGATATCTTTTTAACGAATTTTTAATTAGGTTATACAAAAAAACATAATATAAAAAAATTCTTAATGAGGTCAAAACAAATTATTTTAGTGACTTTTTACTTTATAATTACAATTAGTATAAACCTTTATATTGATATGACGGAATTACAATATTAAACTGCAAAATAGAAAGAGAATTTCCTTGCAATTTTCCTCTCTATACAGTATATGGTGTTGGACTATATTTTGTTTGTTACTATTTATTCCTTTTCTTTAGCTGATGGTGGTTTATAAGCTATCATTCTATCCATCTATTGTAGTGCTTCATTATTACAAGAAACTTTCTACATCTCCATATGCAATTTTAGTTAACATTTTTCTAACAATGAAAAAGTTGGGTCAATGACAAAATACTGGATTTCAAAGATCTACTCATTCAGTTCGAATCCGACCGAGACATCAACTTTAAACATTTTTTTTTAATAATGAATAATTATTTGAAAACACTTCATTAACATCAATAAAAAAACATCCATTAACATCATTCATCCACTATAGGTTTAAAAAATTGAATTTGTGTTATTTTACATACGGTTAGGTTATAGGGACATAGTGAAGAAATCCCAGATTTTTTAACAGAATCGAAATTTAGTAAATGAGCAGCTTTAGCAAAATAGCTTAATTTACAGAATAAATAGAAACCAGAAAAACAATGTTTTCCACAAATATTTATATTATTGGATGATTTAAAATAATGGTTTTAAATAGGCAATGTTTGGCCAAAGGTTTGAAAATTGTTTAGTCATGATTTGATGTTAACCTGTCGTCAAATTCTTTTCGGCGTATAAAGACAAAAAATCATTTTCCACTTTGTACAAATCAGTACAGGTAAATCGAAAATGACAAATTTTTAATGATCACAGGAAGATAATTTTAAATATGTATGACGTAATTTCTCGCATTTTGTTTTAGATAGCTAAAAACCAATTACATTAATCGGGTGGTAGAGATAAATCTGGTTGTTGGGGGGAAATCCCTGATAATATATTGTTCACTTAATCCTAACTCTTTATAAGCTAAATATATAACTAAAATGTTATATTTCGAGGTATTTAAAACGTCCATTTAACTGTGATAACAGACCTGGAACATTTATTAGTTTTTAAAACTTCCCCATCGTTTACTTATCTTTCATAGAATACAGTGACACTAGTAGAGTTTCACCATCCTTGCAAGATGACATCGTTATTTAAGTGACTCAGAGCGCTACAGATGTCAGGATGATCAGCCGTACATTCATTCTCTAAGATTTATGAAAGAATCCTCGAAGCCCATCGATGTACCTAGTCATGACAGACCGACATCCAAAAAATAGCAACCACGACGTCGCTAAGCAGGCCACTGGAGATTAAGTTTGATCTTACGATCAACTCCCATCTTCTACCAGAGACTTCTTCTTTTCAGGTTATCTGCCCCATTTAGCTGACGGGTAATTTATTAAGGCTGCACGAAGCTGGGTAGCTTAAGTCGGGATGGCCTTGAGTAAAGGCCACAAAACATCTCGCTAGCTGACGTCAAGGCAAGGGGCGCATTGAAAACAATCTGCTTTCTGGGCAGAAGTTGTAATAAGGCTCCAATGCATCTTGTAATAGCATCGCATTCTTGTAGTATTGCAGAGGTAACAGCCTGTAAAGCTGAGGTAGAGTCAGAAAGAAAGAGCACCTTCTTTGTATCGATGCAAGTTGAAAGCCTTTCCGAGGCATGCAAAATGTCTGCCATTTGGCCTTCGAAGTTACTTTCGTATAAGCCAACTGGAAACGAACCTTCTATGAATGCTTTATAGAATACAGCTCCGCTGAACTCTCCCATGATCAATCCACGATGTAGAAGTTTTCAAATTTAATTTTGTTCTTTACATATATTTAAATATTTTAAAACACATACTAGCAACATCTTTTGTGCCACCCCGTATTTAATTAATGTTATTGTATTTAATTTACAAAGAAATTCAAAGAAATTTAATTAAAACGCAGAGTGCACAAAAACTATAAAATGCTCCCTAGTCAAAACCTTCACCCCTTAACGGAAGGGTAAACGTAAGTAACAAGAGTAATTAAGAAATCATGTAGGACAAAGCGCGCCAAGGGTTGGCAGGTATCTCCAACGTCTGCAAATTGCTCAGTCCTTTTTCTTTGTTTTGTTTCTCAACAACTCCTTCCCCCTGAGGAAGTCGAGGCGGCAAAATGACTTCTAGTTCAAATGGAGGGGTGACTGCACCCTAATAATATATGAAGGGCTACGTATACGTCTATACGGCTAGCATTGCCTGGGGGGGGGTGTTCATTTTATAGTATTTAATTCCTGTTCACGCGTGTTGTGTGTTCATAGATGCGTCTTGTTCTGTTAGAATGATGGTTATCGCTATAACATGATAAACGATTTATCGTGCATTTTTTTTCTATAGCCTTTTAATATCCCAGTCGTAATTTTTTAAAAAGGTAGGTTTCGTAACTATTGCCTTTTAATGTACGTTTCGGAATGACTCCATTTTCAAAACTTTTTAATAGTACTGTCCGTCTAAATCTTGAGTTAGTTTTTACATACTGTTTGCCAAGCACAAACTACTTGCAGACCCAGCTTTTAGTTTTAAAAATGCTGTCACTCCGAAACACGTCAACAAAGGAAAATATTTTAATGTTAAGGAAAGCAGAAACATGTACCTACTCCAATGTATACAAATATTCTTAACAGAAGTCCAGATGAGTGTATTAAGAAATAAACACCTTTATTAAGTTCTTGCGCAATTTACTGGATAAAAATTTTATTTAACGAATTTAATTGAAATCTGTTCTTAAAAATTATCAGATGCTTTTAGTAAGTTCTTATATCAAGAATTAGAATAAAAATAAATAACCCATTATCATTATATTCAATTAGTATAATTTATTATTCCTGTGAAATAATATACTTATTTATTAATTAATATATTTATTAACGGATATCACATACTAAATATTGACATATCAACCTAACAATGTACAATATATAAATTAACATAACCTATAAGTTAAACAGCTGTTCAACAACATAACATATAGCATAAAAACAGCTGTTGTTTGAAATCATAGGTTATCACTTGTTGGAAGCTAAAATAGTTCTAGACGGCACATATATACAACTATATAGATACTTTAGAGCGTTGCAACTCGAAGATTTCCCTACTTAAAATATTTCTATTGAGGTGCGCAGAGCAAGTATTAACTTTAAAAATAATGCATAGTTATAACACTAAGAAATTATAAACTGAACTGAGTCGATTCGCACTCTAGAAACGTTGTTTATTTGAAAGTACACACAATTGGTACATTTCTGAAAAAAATAACATAAATTGATATTACCCGTTATGATAACCAATTCTAAACATATTATATTATCATTGTTGCTTGTAACATTGTACTTGGAAGAGTTTTCATTTCTATAATGTTTTTTACAAATTGTATATGTGACTGGAATAAACGCATATATATATATATATATATATATATATATTTACTACTATTACGAGTGTTTTGTCCTAAGGAACGGGAAAAACTTATTTCAATAAGCTATCCTTATTTATTTGCGTTTTGTATTATATATGTGTATATATATATATATATATATATATATATATATATATATATACAGACTGTATATATTTTATTAATCATTTGTTATTTCATCTATAACTCCAGAAGCGTAATGGGAAAAAGTAGTAAAAAAATTGATGACAGTTGATGTTAATACAAAGTTTTTCAAATACTAATTCATTAATTAAATTTAATGAATTACATTTAGCTTTATATCGAAGAAACACTTTTCACAAAAGAGGCAGGGTATGCAGTATAGTGATTTTATCCCATTTGCCTTAAAATAAGTGTTAACGTATGACTTCATTGACACAGCTGATTTTATGTTGTAGCTTATGTGGTAGAACAGCTGTTTATACGCATAGAGCATGTTAACCTTATTTATATAATTGTAATTATTTAATTAAAAGTAACTAAAATAAAATAGATTTTTGTTGACCAAAATAGCAAATGACTTTAAATAATTGTTTTTTTATTGTATAGGGTGTGTATTGCAAGAGTGTGAATTAATAGAAGGAACTGAAAAAATACAAATATTATTTGCAATAACAATAAAAATGTTCAGTATATGATGTAAAAAAAAAATTGTAACGGTGACTCTTAGAATGTTTTTAACGTTTAAGTAACTAAAATAAAATAGATTTTTGTTGACCAAAATAGCAAATGACTTTAAATAATTTTGTTTATATTGTATAGGGTGTGTATTGCAAGAGTGTGAATTAATAGAAGGAACTGAAAAAATACAAATATTATTTGCAATAACAATAAAAATGTTCAGTATATGATGTAAAAAAACAATTGTAACGGTGACTTTTAGAATGTTTGTAACGTTTGTTTTTATTGCATATCGATTAATGTATTCAACAAAATTAACTACTATGCCAGCGTAGCCGTTATCTCAGTGCATTGCTCAACAAAAATACTCTATCCATTTTAATTAATTAATGTCGGAACGCTAAACAAATGTGTCAGTTCGGAAATGTTAATTATGTATTGAATTGGACGGCGTCACTACATCCGTCTATTGTCGACAGAATGCGCTGCTCGCTGATAACATCGAGAACATGTCACGATGCCGTGATGTTATCAGTTCAAACACTTCTTTAGTCAAGGTAATGGGGTACGTGACGCACCCTAACCTACGTGACTCACTCTACTGGCATGAGAAATGGTTCTATTTGAATTCGTATAAACCTGTACGGTTTAGAACTGATTAAAACGTAACGATTCAGAAGAACTATTACGAGTGTTTTGTTCTAAGGAACAGGAAAAACTTATTTCAAGTAGGCTACCCCTATTTATTTAGATTTTTTATTTATTGTTTGTTTTTGATATTCTAAATGTTCTTCTAGATTATTGTTGTTGGTTGATTTATTAGGATCTGGTATAAACAGTTCCTTGTTGCACTACTAGTGAGTCTTCTTTCGGATGTAATCAATACTTCATCACAAGATAAGTTATAGCGGTCTGATTGGTAATAAAATACCACAGTTCCCTTCTATTGTTAGTGTGGCGAAAATACCAATTAGAAACTAGGTATGAATGGTAAACAGATAGTCGAGTTTATCCAGGTGTATTGGAGAAAGGGTTAGGTACATGAGGAAAACAATAGATGTTACCAGCACTATAAACAGTGGGGCCAATCATCTGTTACTTGGGTTTATCGAAAAATTCTTTAAAAAGTTTTGAACTGTGTTAATGTAACCCCCCTATTCTTAATATAAGTACAAATCTAAATAAACTTGATTTACGAGGGAACGATACTCTATTTGATAGTACGAAATAACTATCTTAGTTTCTGCACTATATTTATGTGTGTTCAGTCCAACAGCTTTGGTAAAAACCATTTCTCGAAATAAATTTCTACAGATCAACATAATTTCGGCTTGTGTTGAATTTTCAGGATTTATTTTTTGGGTAGGCACAGTTTAGGGAGTCGTGGATACTGGGGGCTGGGGATCAAGCACCCTTTCGCAAATTTATTTAAAATTTAAATGGTGTGTTTTAGGGCATTTTGTATTCTCAGAACTAATAGATATAATCATCTAATCAAGAGTCGCTTGGTGGATTCTGAATCTCGATATAATATTACGAGCATTTCTTTGATCTTAGATAGATAACATTTATCTTTTTAAATTATTGACAATTAACAAAGATTTGAACAAATAAATTTTAAAAAGTTGGGCCGCCACTATCAGTTGGAGCCGCTACTGCATCTCATATGTTTCAACTCTTTCGTCAATATCTACTCTTTTATATTGTAAAGTAGCATAACCAAAACCTTTATCTTGAAGCTATAGAACCAGATAATCGTATATACTATTGTTCTACATTAAACATCTGCGTTCAAAATATTCGATTTTCAGGCCAGTCCACTTTTTTATCTGAACGGCCTTTATGAACTGCTTTGGTTAAAGGAAGCCATTTTAACCAAAAACAGCGAAGATTTTTCATTGTCCTCGTTGAAAATTTATTTATTTTTAATTTTTTTTGTAAATAGAACATAGTCTATATATTTATAGCCAACTGAGTGGCTTCATTAAGCTATTGACTACCTACTTCATAATCGTTCGATTTTGGTTAAGCGAAAATATTTCTATCTGATTTGTCAACCGCATGTCGACTTATTCTGTAAGAATGGGTGCCACCTATCAAACCTAGGTTAGTAATGGGTTAAAACTTGGTGCCACAAACGTATGCCCTGTGCCGTTAGACCGACCGACCCTTATAATCCACGTCAAAAGTCCTTTCATCGCTTGGCAGGTGAGTTAGTCACATACTCTGCAAAAGTCCTTTCATCGCTTGGCAGGTGAGTTAGCCACATACTCTGCAAAAGTCCTTTCATCGCTTGGCAGGTGAGTTAGTCACATACTCTGCAAAAGTCCTTTCATCGCTTGGCAGGTGAGTTAGTCACATACTCTGCAAAAGTCCTTTCATCGCTTGGCAGGCGAGTTAGTCACATACTCTGCAAAAGTCCTTTCATCGCTTGGCAGGCGAGTTAGTCACATACTCTGCAAAAGTCCTTTCATCGCTTGGCAGGCGAGTTAGTCACATACTCTGCAATTCAGGATGAAAACGTATTTATTCGCAAAAATATCAATAAAATTCTAGTTTTATTGAAAAGAACATACAAACTGTAGAAAAATTATAAGAAATACTTTCAATTGTATTGTGTTAAATTACCATTATGTCAAACTCTATAGGCCTACAGCTAATTTGTTAATAATAATATCTTGTCTACTTTTTATTCTCATTTAAATATTTTTATGTATATTTTTTCATATTTTATGTATACATGAAAAGAGATTTCACCTTCTAACCAGTCCATGGTTAGAAATTTGAAGAGAACCAAACCATTTGAGTTAGTGTAGTTATAATGAAATATATGCAATTGAAAATGTCCAGGCAAGAACTTGAGAGTTAATTTACACTTTGGTTTATGAGTATTCAGGGAAAGATAGTGCAAGAAAAGTTGATATATGTTCTAATAAGACCAGTTTTAAATATATATATATATATATATATATATATATATATATATATATATATATATATATTTCGCTATATACAATTTTATTTATATTTTAGCGAATAAATAAAAAAAGGTTTTCATTTTGACGAAGAGAATAAGTGACTAGCCAGGCCAAGCTTTGCTAGAACTTGATGTAAGTCTGAAGGCACAGCGGCCTGCAGACTGAGGGCACAGCGGCCTGCAGACTGAGGGCACAGCGGCCTGCAGACTGAGGGCACAGCGCTCCGACATTTTACAGGAATACCTAGAACAAGTATGCCAGCCTGTCCTAAAGCAATTAAGTGGTATATAATGGATTAACTATACGAAAAACCAACATTTATTTCATAAGTTGTTACAGAAACACGTTTTATCTAAATTTAAATCTCAGTAAAAACACCGAAATAATGTTCACATTTGTTGCAAACATTTTATTATATTAATGAATAAAAGTATACAATTTTGAGGTCCATTTATAATACACTCACTTTCGATGCACTATTGTAGCAAGATAACGACACCTAAACATTGTCGCGCCCCACTTGCGCCGTACATTCACCAACCTGCAGGCTATCGGAGTTTTTAATTAGCGCATATACTTGTATCTCTAACCCGCTGCCTCTGTGTAAACGTCCTATGAATACGTCACTTGCAGCGTAGGCAATACGACCCGCCATCTACATCTGGAATTTATAACCATAACTACACACGATAAAATTACGACAGTATTATTCCAGTGTGTTTTTACATCACAATACAATTGTCGTAGTACGTTGCACTGGATTCTGTAATTGGATTTTAGTTATGGCGCAATATATGTGCATTATACTCGTGTCCTTTTATCTAATTGGATTATTAAAAACCTTGTTTCAATTAGTGCTTTGGTTTTATAAGCAGATACAATATAAGACAAATTGAAAATTTAAAATATTTATTTACCTGAATTTAATTAAATTAACTTCTAATTTCCATAAATATGACTTTAAAATAAGAAGTAACAAAACGTTGAAACTAAAATTTGTTTTCAATAATATATGTATAATGTTTATTAATTGGTTTCTTATTGTATTATATATTTCAATACTATCAGCAATATGATGTATCTAACAGATCTTAGTGGAGGTTGATAATAATGACAGATAATGCAACATGTTAAACGAAGTTTTTTATGAGGTTAAACATTTATATCTTTTCTCTGTTCATACCCCTCTCTATAAATTCATCTATACCTTATCCTTTATACTTATTTCTTTGCACTTTATCCTTTGTGTCAGTTTTTCTGTACTTTCTCTGTGCCTATTTCTTTATTCTTACGCCCTATAACTGTGCCTCTGTACTCATTCCTTTATATTTTATCTTCTATACTTCTTATTCTGTACTTTATCCTCTGCACCTATTTGTTTCATCCTATTTCCATGCAATCTATCGTCTGTATTTATTTCTCTATTCTCACTCCTCTGTACTTATGCCTTTACACTTATTTCTTTGTACTTTATCCTGTGTATTTATTCCTTTATATTTATTCGTATATTATTTGCCTATGTACTTATATATCTGTACAAAATCCTCTCCCTTCATCCTCTGCACTTATTCATACCTTATCATCTGTACTTATTTACTTCTTCCTATCCCTCTGTACTTATTAGTCTGAACATTTTCTCTGTACTTATTTATATGCACTACATCTTGTGTACTTATTCCTCTATATTTATGCCTCTGTGCTTATCCTTCGGACGTTTTCATCTGTACTATATCTTTTTTATATATTCCTCTGTTGTTCTTTTATACTTATTCCCATGTACGTTTTTCTCTGTATTGTTTTATTCTATCTTTTATGAAACCAAAAACTCTTATTTTTAAGAGTAACTGATATTTTTTGTCGATGATCTACTGATAATCAATAATAAAAAAGAATATTCCACTCTATATTTCAATAATAATAGAAAACAATAATTGTTTTTTTTCATTTTTAAATTTTATTTAAAATATTTGCACTTGTCTACTGTACACATAAACAAAATTATACTAATTTTCATTTCTTTTAACTGCGTTAAAAAAACCCCGACTTTTATTTGCTTGGAACTACATTATAAAAAGAAAACAGACGTTTTCTTATCGAATCTGACATTATGAGCTGACGTAAAAATTCGAATCTGACGTTATACCATAAACCAATTGTTTCTTGCCAATTCCACAAAACATATTTAATCATGTGAAGAACAATAGTAATAATTTAATATCCAAACATAAATTAAAATGGGTTACACGAATTCAAACTATTAAAATGTGAATATTTTAAAACCTTTTTTTGTACAAAGTAATTATGTTTATTAAAGTATTATTCAGGCCTATCTGGAAGGCGGCTTCTGTGCGTTTGACGATGTCCTCCATCTGGTAGAACGAGTTGAATACCTGTATATTTTTGTGGACCACACGGGCAGACTTATTGAAAGACTATATTTTTACGACAAAGACAAGTATTGGTCTAATATTTTACTTTTGTGCCAGGATCTATGATGAAATGTGTAGAGGACAAATTGACTGTTAGAGGGGAACGTTGACAGAAATCATATCGTAAATAGACAGTAATATTAGCCTAAAATAACGACATTATTTTAAACTTTATATATTATGAAAACTATATTAATAGGAACAGCTGACTGATATTAAGCGCCCAATAAACCTAACAGACTGCTAGCGCAACTGGTGGCAGAACGCTAAACTACATACAATCCGAAAAAAATACTAGTTGTTTTTCCAGGTCTAGACTTGAAAAGAAAGGTCACTTTAGATACACAAAACGACTATTTTCTAAGCAGTGTGATGAAAACGTTTTCACCACAGGAGAATCTGTAATCAAATGACGTAAGGACGTACTATGAATAGCAAACTATGTAAAACATGACACTATGTCACTGTTAGTTGGCAAACGGGAATTTATTACGTCACATCTTTCTACGGATCTTAAGTTAACTGACGTAATTAGGTCGTAGAGAATTACAGCTGAATTCGTTTACACTTGTGGAAGTACAGTCTCTGCAAAGATTGATTTATATTTTTTTTTAAATAACAGTCCTTGTTACCGCAATCAGTTGTATTTCACGTTATTAGCTATGTATAGATGTTTGATATAAATAATAAATATTGTTTAGTGTCTGTTGTGTATGATGTGTCTGTTGTGTCTGTTGTGTATGATGTGTCTGTTGTGTATGATGTGTCTGTTGTGTCTGTTGTGTATGATGTGTCTGTTGTGTATGATGTGTCTGTTGTGTATGATGTGTCTGTTGTGTATGATGTGTCTGTTGTGTCTGTTGTGTATGATGCGTCTGTTGTGTCTGTTGTGTATGATGTGTCTGTTGTGTCTGTTGTGTATGATGTGTCTGTTGTGTATGATGTGTCTGTTGTGTATGATGTGTCTGTTGTGTATGATGTGTCTGTTGTGTCTGTTGTGTATGATGTGTCTGTTGTGTATGATGTGTCTGTTGTGTCTGTTGTGTATGATGTGTCTGTTGTGTATGATGTGTCTGTTGTGTCTGTTGTGTATGATGTGTCTGTTGTGTCTGTTGTGTATGATGTGTCTGTTGTGTCTGTTGTGTATGATGTGTCTGTTGTGTCTGTTGTGTATGATGTGTCTGTTGTGTCTGTTGTGTATGATGTGTCTGTTGTGTCTGTTGTGTATGATGTGTCTGTTGTGTCTGTTGTGTATGATGTGTCTGTTGTGTCTGTTGTGTATGATGTGTCTGTTGTGTATGATGTGTCTGTTATGTATGATGTGTCTGTTGTGTATGATGTGTCTGTTGTGTCTGTTGTGTATGATGTGTCTGTTGTGTATGATGTGTCTGTTGTGTATGATGTGTCTGTTGTGTATGATGTGTCTGTTGTGTATGATGTGTCTGTTGTGTATGATGTGTCTGTTGTGTCTGTTGTGTATGATGTGTCTGTTGTGTATGATGTGTCTGTTGTGTATGATGTGTATGATGTGTCTGTTGTGTCTGTTGTGTATGATGTGTCTGTTGTGTATGATGTGTCTGTTGTGTATGATGTGTCTGTTGTGTCTGTTGTGTATGATGTGTCTGTTGTGTCTGTTGTGTATGATGTGTCTGTTGTGTATGATGTGTCTGTTGTGTATGATGTTCGCTTTATTTTCCTAATCGTATGACCTGCTTTGTGCTGTCTATTACTATTTATAAATATTATTAAGAATAATAAAAGAAATTATTTTAAATTTACTTGCTAAAATTATTAAAATACGTATTTTAAATTTTCGCATTATTGTCTTATTAGAATAGGCCGTTCATATACATTTTCTAGTAGTTGAACATTTAACATCTAGTTGGCACTTTGAAGAATATTTTTTATATAATTTTTGTATCGTAAAATATTTAAAAACTATGATAAATTGTATTTTTTTATAATTCTTGATTATCAAAAGTAGTCGCATACTGTTATCGTTTTTAAGTCTAACTAAAATATTTTACATTTTTATTAACAACTTGCCAAACGTATGGTTTAGGTAAATTTATGAAATAATCATACTGAGACAAAATGATCCTTTAAGACATGGTCAAAGATTGCTGCGAAATATGTTCATACTCAATACGTTCCTCATGAATGTGCTCAAGTTATGAGTTCGTCAAGTCGATAATGTGTTTAATATAAACGTTAAAGTCTCGCCAACCCTTATGAGCAATAAAAAGCAGGAGTAGAATATTTTAAGAAACCGTTGTTCTCAAATTCTTTTGTTGTGAACACACATCACCACCAAAACATTAAAAGACTTCTTTTATTTAGATAATTCGTGAGGTAGCCAATTGTAAGAAGCCTTTTAGGTTTCAAAAAATAATTTTACTAAATAAGAACATTTCAAAAGAGAACATTTATTTTTTAAATTACTTAATTTAGGAATAACTAATTCAAACTATGTTGGTATAGTAAGATATCTTAACGGTAAAATCTTGAATTTTACAGAATTTGGAAAGATTGGTACTAAGAATCTGTCACTAATCCAAGGATTATTGAGCCTACAATCCACCACTATTGCAAGAACTATTAGGTTTCCCCAATGATTTATCACTGCTAAGAAAAAGATTATTCTGCTTTTAAAAGGATTACTAGGCCTCTCCAAGGATGATTTGACCCATGCATCTATAACTAATCCTTAGATTATTAAGTCTCCCCAAGAGTTTATTGGGCATGCTTAGTGATTGTTTGCCCCAAGTATCTATAAATAATAGGCCTATAAGATATATTGGGTCTCTTCAAGGCTCATTGAACCTAAGGATTTTCAGAATGTCGAAGGATTATTGGGCCTCTCCGAGGATCAATGGGGATCCTCAGGGATCATTGAGCCTCTCCTAGAATCACTAGGTCTCCTTAAGTTACATTGGGCCTAAGGATAATTAACTAGTCCAACGATTACTGGTCCTACCCAAGGATCAGTGGGCCGAATGATCTATTAATCCAAGGATTATTGGGTCTCCTCAAGGATTATTGTTTCTCTCAAGAATCGCCGGGTTTTCTCTAGGCTCTTTAGACCTAAGTACTTTTAACTAGTCTAAGGATTACAGGGCCTACCCAAGGATCAATGGGCCGAAGTATCTATAACTTATCCAAGAAATATTGAGTCTCCTCAATGATTACTGGGCCTCTCCAAAAATTACTGGGTGTCCTCAAGGTTCATTGGGACTACCCAAGGATTAATGGGCTGAGGGATATATAACTAATCCAAGGATTTTTGGGTCTCCTCAGTTACCATTGGACCTCTGTAATGATCATAAGGCCTAAAGATCTACCAATAACTAAAGATCTTTGGGGGTAACTTTGGATCCAAGGATTTAGCTGTTTTAAAAACGTTATTCAGCTTAAGGGTTATTGGAAGTCTAACATTGTAAATATCTTGCATTATTATTATTGCCAAGTAATACGCATCAATTACATTATTTGAATATATGGATGTGTGGATTTTGAGTGCAACGATAAATTTAATATTTTTTGTCCGACAGTTGATGGAAATTATTTTTATATATGCTGTGGCTTTTTAAGTTAGTCAATCTTAGGGCAGTAACTGTATAAAGCAGGTGTTCCCAACGATCCAGTAAATGTGTACCACTGAAGGTTTTTGTAGATTTTGGGGTTAGGGGTTGTAGAAATGGACGAAAGCCCCTCTGATCCTAATTGTTTTAGAAACACATTTTCTATCAGAAATACGTGCACTATTTATTTTATTTTTATTAAATAAGTAATAAAACTCTTAATAATTATCATTCACTTTTCCAATAATTTTAAATAACGATAAGACAATAAAACAAAATTAAACCTTAATGTACATTACAGTTTTATTTAATGCTCATATCTATACAAAAACATGTTATACGATTGGCACACAAAACAGCTAAAAAACGTACAAATCAACAATGATCAATGTAGGTTAATGTGTATTTTGATTATTGTGAAGCCTTGTTGCAGGTTTGCTGTTCAGTAAAGAGTCAATTTAATTGCAGGAGTAATTGAACTTAATGTTATCTTAAAGTCCTCTACAACACTTGTTAGTTTGTTTCTTAGTTAATTTCTTATATGCAACAGTTCAGAAAAGCCACTCTCGCACAAATGCTAGTCACAAATGGCATCAAAAACAGCATAGGTTTCCGGAAGAGCATTGGATACTCAGATTTACACACGACCCAGAAGTCTTTTGATGATTTCTCTTTAAAACATTTATCCTGGAACTGTCTTCTGTTCAATCAATATTTTTTTCCTGCAGTTCCAACTCATTTGGCGAGCTTCCTGATCAGGCCACATGATTCGTACCACCTGAATTCTCTTCCCGTGTACCACAGTCTGGGAGTCCTTAGTATAAAGGATGAAAATGTAGGACAGCACGTAGCATCCAGTTTTTGAAGGAAACTAAGCAAAACAATTTAGATGTGTATAATTGTAAGAGTTAGAACAAAGAACCATTAAAATAAGCTTCGCTTACAAATAATGCAATAAATAGTCAAACAATGATATTTTAATAGTTACAACTTGACATACTTATCAAGTCTAGTTACGAGACACAGAAACATTCTAAGTCACCCATTTAAACGACGTACTTTATCGCATTTTTAATATTATACTAAATTTACATCACATAA
This sequence comes from Prosapia bicincta, assembly GCA_036971475.1. NCBI lineage: Eukaryota > Metazoa > Arthropoda > Insecta > Hemiptera > Cercopidae > Prosapia > Prosapia bicincta. The sequence goes on along the minus strand of JBAIZL010000005.1, from coordinate 236,025,120 downwards.
TTGTTTTTCATTGTTATTAATCTTGTTAGGATTAAGAATGCCCAGTTTATTTTTATTATGTATTACATTGGGTAATTTTTTTGTAATTTAATTTTTCTACGTTGTGTTTACGATCAGCCTAATGAAAATTCCTTCTCCCTTTTTCTTCATTTAAAAGAACATTCTTTTAGCAGATTCTACCTTCACTTAGAATAACCGTATTTTCGTTACTTTCGTTGCGTGTTTTATTTGTTGATAATTAAATTTTATGTTGTTGAATCTTAAATTTTAGCTGATGTTAATTCAAACAAATTTTTTATTTTTACATAGATATACATATTACAAAATAATATATTCTGAGCAAATAATATGATATTATGGTTGTGGCATGAACAAAATAATGATTACTATTTGAAAACATATATAAAAACTCACCTTTAAAATATACACGAAACTTTATAAATTCATTATTTCTTAATAAAGAACATTGTTCTATACTAAATTACTATAAAAATTTAAAATAACACTACAAACTAAGAGTTTAGAATAGGTATGATGTGAAAAAACACCGTAAACATCACTTATGTTGTTAGAAGACCGAGGGAAGGGATCTCATTCACTTCAGCAATCGGTTAGTTCGCCCGTAAGACAATTATTTTTGGACTTTTTTGTAACCAAACCTAGCCTCAACCGGATACTTTTTAGCTATTTGTGATATTATATTGTAAAATATTATAAAATAGGACTCTGTTATACTATTGATTTTTTAATTTTTAAAGTTTCTTGTACGTAAATTGGTTTTAACAATTATACATTATTTTTTGTTTCTGACATTTACAATCCCATTTTTTTGCTTAGAATATTTTTTAAGTAACCTGTGGGCATTCAAAGGGTTAAACACTTTTGTCCATTATCAATAGTTTTTTACTTCTCATTTTTGTTTTTTATTTCATATCTTTCTTGTACATTTTTATTTCAGCGAATGTCGGTTTATTTTTAATGCTAGAAGACCAATTACTACTAAACATGTAACCTAAAGTTTTCGAAGAAAATAATTTATTTTTGGGACGAATTGTATTTTTAGACTCGGGTGGTGGAATGGCACGCCTATTTATTAGTGATATTAATATCTGTTGCTTCCGGTCTTAGGCATTCGTGCTTCTATTTGTCTTTCGTGACTAATTTAGTCAACACCTGAAAGTAATCAATAAGGAACGACACCGTTAGCAACTGATATATTATTTAAAGAAATTGAATGACTGCTTCAGTCTTTACAGCAACGTAAACATCTCGGTATGTGCAATAAAAAATCTAGGTAAGAATCTAAGGGGCGACTTGAAAACGAAATTTTTAAGAAATAGTCTATATTTTTTGCAATAGGAAAGTGTATTACTTTCTTTTTATTTCGGTCACCTCGAAACAAACAATCTATTCAGAGCACAGTAGCATAATTATAATTAAAAACAAATATAACCCTTGCTACAATTTATTTAAACAACGTTGATGTGCCCTCAGTTGATGTGCACTATCACAGTTAGCATCATCAGAAGGTAAAAAAACGAAGGAGGTGTTATTTGTAATCTTCCGATGATGCTAACTGTGTTAGTGAAAAGTGCCGTTGCGCTAAAATAAACAGTACTGAAACTGAATCAATTGTAGTTACCTTCTATCAGATATAGAGTGATTCTTAGTCGTATTATAGGAGACCTCAGAAGATTTTGTTCTACCCGAAACCTGCATTTTCTTTCACAATGGTTCCAGCAAGATGGGGCAACCAGCCACACTGCCTTAGACAACATTGTCTTCCCTTCAAGAAACTATTGGACCGTCTAATCTCCCTTAGATTAGTCCCTAATCTCCCAAACTTCCCTTACCCACCACACTATCCCGATCTTACACCAACTGGGGAATGATGAAGGAAAAGATTTCCCGTGTTGACCCACCAACCGCCATCATCCAACTACAGGAAAAAGTAACCATTTGTATAGCGAGCATAAAACGACCCGTCTTCACCATAATTATGCAAAACCTTCAAGAACGGTGCGAGTGTTGCCTCAAACTAAACAGAGCTCAAGTAGAACATGTTTATATCCGAATCTAACCGATTTAGTTTCTTTTTACTTGCATCTTTGTAAAACTATATACAAAACAAAATGAAATAAAATCTTACAACTGCAGTACTATTTATTTTGGCGTATACGGTACATCAAGGTCGTTTAAATAAATTGTGACTAGGGTTATTGTTGTTTATTAATTTTAATAAAAGATTACCCTAAACCAAGAGACATGGAAACATTTACGGAGCTTCTAAGCCTATTTTGATATGAATGCGTTTAAAAAATAATTTTGTATTAAAATGAAGTTGTGATATATATTTTTTGAATGTGTTATTTGTTTATGAACCAATATTGTCTGTTTTTTTAATGAGTTACTTCTTTATGAACCAATATTGTATGTTTTTTGAATGAGTTACTTCTTTATGAACCATTATTGTATGTTTTTTGAATGAGTTACTTCTTTATAAACCAATATTGTATGTTTTTTGAATGAGTTACTTCTTTATGAACCAATATTGTATGTTTTTTGAATGAGTTACTTCTTTATGAACCAATATTGTATGTTTTTTGAATGAGTTACTTCTTTATAAACCAATATTGTATGTTTTTTGAATGAGTTACTTCTTTATGAACCAATATAGTATGTTTTTTGAATGAGTTACTTCTTTGTGAACCAATATTGTCAGTTTTTTGAATGAGTTACTTCTTTATGAACCAATATTGTATGTTTTTTGAATGAGTTACTTCTTTATGAACCAATATTGTATGTTTTTTGAATGAGTTACTTCTTTATAAACCAATATTGTATGTTTTTTGAATGAGTTACTTCTTTATGAACCAATATTGTATGTTTTTTGAATGAGTTACTTCTTTATGAACTGTTTTTTGAATGAGTTACTTCTTTATAAACCAATATTGTATGTTTTTTGAATGAGTTACTTCTTTATGAACCAATATTGTATGTTTTTTGAATGAGTTACTTCTTTATGAACCAATATTGTATGTTTTTTGAATGAGTTACTTCTTTATAAACCAATATTGTATGTTTTTTTAATGAGTTACTTCTTTGTGAACCAATATTGTCCGTTTTTTGAATGAGTTACTTCTTTATGAACCAATATCGCATGTACGGTTTTCGTAGACGACGTTGTGAACGGCGTCATCTCGGTGTAACTTTACACAGGGGGGATCACCATTTCCCTCGTTGCTGTCCCGTCAGTTTTCATGTATTCTGACATTAAACGGAAGCACCGTGCAGGCGAGGCTGTTCGTCTTTCTGACCCACTTATGCCTATGCTGGAATTGTTATGCTTCTGCCTTTGGCTTTCACTGGTTGTTAACTACAAACGAACCAGATCTCAGGAGGGGACGACTGTTTTGTTCTTTACAAAGAGAAAATTAAACGTTTAAAGTTTCAATTGAAACAAGACCGGATTTATTAAATGTAGGTCCTAATTATATGCATGGAGTAAAATCTTCTTATAAAATGTCAATACACACTCACAAAAGCAAACTTTAATTTCTAACTACAAGTTCTAAAACGGAATTATGATTTCTCAAGTTTGTAAATGCTAGGAAGGAACTTCATCCCCATGAATCATTTAGAATCTTTTATTTTTTTTATGTTGGCATCAGTGGTATAGAGTTTATGGTGCAATGGTGTAGTATAATATAATTCATTTAACTTTATTTCAGTTTTTTAATAAATCAAATGTTACGCCAAATTTATCATAGGAATTGAATTTTATTTTTTTATTCCAATTCTTATAGATATATTGGTTACTTTATTTACTTTTCTTAGATTTAGGTCATGAGCGCGGGCCTTAAATTGAAAAAAATATCGAATTTCGAGTCTCTTATGATTGAAAGACTTTAACCATCTTAATTGTTTGCTATATAAACCCTTATAATGAAGGACTTTCTAATAATATTATTGGCAGACTACTGCTAAAAAAAACTTTTAAAATGACGATTTTAGAAAAAAATTGAAACTTCAAGTACCTGTGGATCCAATAATTTTTTTTTTGTTTTTATCATTTGACACAACTATAACAGAGGCAAATTTCTCGGTATAACCTTTCCCAAAATCATTTTTTCGCCCACCTTACGGTCCAATTCTACGAGTCTATGGTGATTTTGTTACGCCAAGTTGAAGTGATTATTAAGTGTTAATATTTTCCTCATATTTTTCTTGGTTTGTTGCGGTTGATTCTGGTCCCTTACGTGTTTAAATACTTGTTTTGGGACCCAAGATCTTGTCATTCCTAGGGTTAATAGCCTACAACATGTATTTGCAAGCATTCTTGTGCTCGTGTGTCTGTCGTTATATTAGCTCGTCAGAATGTTCCTCATAAAGCCTGCAGTAATCATGCTCTGCCGAAAATGTTTGTCGTGCATGGACTTGTGACGCCCTTGTAGCAGCCACGATACCCACTCTGTCTACGCCCCCCCCCACATGTCTCTAAACCTAATTCTACTAATTAATCTATTTTAATACCTTTATGGAATTTAACCGTCGCCACCACATAATTGCAATTCTGACACGTTAAGGCCTAGTAGCAATTCTACTAATTTTTCATTTTACCGAAATTCACAACGAATCTTCTTATCAAGCAGCGAGTATTTCCAGCAGACAGATCAAAGCCAGCGCAAAAATGTCGTTAATTAAATTTATAAAGAGGCTGTGCTGTCGCACACTACTCCAGAAGTTACCTCTTTACTATAATTTGAATTATTTACTTTTCACTTCTTTTCATTAACACTCTTTCCTTGAACGTTGTAAAATATCCTTCAGTAGGTTTTGTCTTTTAAACCTTAATATTTATACAAAAACGTAATATATTTGTTCATTAGAAAAAATTGTTATTATTATCATTAATTATAACTTCTCAACCATCAACGTTTTGTAATAGGAAGTACAATTAGTGATATAAATAAAAAGTGTTCAAGTCAAAGAATTTTATTTCAGATACTTTTTATTAAAAAATGACAAACAATAATAATATAAAAAAGTAACATAATTTATGCGTTACAGCAGCGGTTCTATCACATAACCTGTAACATAAAATCAGCTGTTTTATGAAATCATATGTTATCACTTCTTTTAATTCTAATGAGACGAAATAACTATATTGCATACCATGCCACTTCTGTGCCCATAAAAGGTAAAATTAATTCATTAAATTTTATCAATGAATTAAAATTGGAAAACCTGTATTAACATAAATCTTAATCCACACAGGTTTAAAAATAATTATTTGAACTTGAGTGAATTAATAAAAAGTATTTTATTGAAACTTTGAACAAAATATATATAGCGAGAGTGTGGATTAATAGAAGGAATTCAAAATAGAGATATTTACCGGGGTTTAACAATTAATTAAAATAATTACATAAAATGTTTAAATTCTATTTTTATATTTTTTATATTGTAAACGTTATATATTATGTATAGTATGCTATACATTCTACACAATATGTATTATTTAATATAGTCGTCAAATAATAACATATTTGCTCATTCGCGTTTCAATGCAAAAGCCATCTTCAATGAGTATACCTACAAAAACTATAAAATACCTCACTAATCGCGGGTTCGGTATTCGCGGTTCGCTTATCCGCGGTTGGCAAAATTACATCATATTCCGCTAATATGTATCGAGTTTTTAAAACAAAGGCAAAAAGACAGTGTAGTTACTGTGCAGGTTGTAGGATAGTGTGATCTCGACTTATTTATATTGTACAACGCTGTAGTTATTTGTCACAGAGAAATCTGATTATTCTCCAAACATCCGTTATACCGCATATTACTAGGCATACTAGTAAAAAACTTGGCATTTTTTATTTATAACAAGTGGCGCTTTTGTCTCTGACAAACAAAGATGAGTCAATCCGGCATTTGCATGCAACTCCATACATACGTTTAGCATAAGGTGACCATATTTGTAATGACCTCAAAGGCCCCCCCCCCCGGTTACCGTGTGAAAGATATTTTCTAAATTGACACTACTAAACGTCTTAAACTCATTATTTTATCTATTTTAACACTTAAATTTACAGAAATAAGCACAGGAAAAACTTTACTGTTCAGGTAGTAAAAGTAGCACAATTACAATAATCGGACCATCAGTTAAATTATTTTTTATTAATAATGAAACAAACAAAAATACACATTTAACAATTGAAAATATTGTAAGTTACACAGTAAAATCAACTGAATGAAGTGTACTGTCCGACCGCGAGGAGAAAATAATTGGAAAACTATGTAGACAAGTTTGTGAAACATCTTCTTTTATCAGACTTGTAAATAGGTTAATTGGCAATTGGTAAAGTTTTAATTGTCAATGCAATCTCAACACATTTCAATATAAAAACAAGAGTACAGTATGTCCACTAGCCTACACGTTTACTCATTGGCATACTTTTTTGATGAATGTATGTTTTTAAGGAGGGCTGGTGTCTCTCACTCACTCTCTCTGGTCCCTTGGACACTCCCGTAACAATATAATGGTAAAAAGTTGCGAACTCACTCACTGAGATAACCTATGCTACGCGATGACAGATTAGTTGCCAATCCAAAACTACAAAATTCCCCGATGCAGGTATAACTTACACGGAAGGAAATAAACAATACGTTCAAGTGTATGCAAAGTCCTTGTTGCTTTTATATTGTGAAAGAGTCAGTCAAGAACATTTTATTTTGGGATATTAAATAATAATATTTAAAGCGGGTCGTTTATTTGTTCATCTTTATCCTGCCAAAGCGGGGCATAATAGCATCCCCCGAGTAAATCTAGAGACAGCGGGACACTAACCTAAAAAGCGGGACTGTCTCACCGAAAGCGGGCCGGATGGTCACCTTAGTTGAGCATCATTTCTGTTTACTTACATTAAATTTAATAGTTTTCGAAATCCAAACACCGATAATCTCAACCGGCGGCCGTAAACTCTAATTTTGTTTTTCTCGTCAGTTATTAAATAGGTGTCGTATTAGATTGTCGTGTCTGCTAGTATTGAATTCGTGTTTACTCGTAGAAGTGTTTAGTTCGGATTGATGGAGAACGAAATATACAAAAAAATATGCATGTAATTATCTAAAACGTAAGTATACCATACTGTATCATAACTTTACATTATAGCTGTAATTATTGTTAACATTTCTTACGTGGAACGTATCCATCGCGTATAACGAGGAATCACTGAATAGTTGCCTCGATACAGTGTTGCCATTTTTGCCACTGGTAGTTAGATTGCCGCTAAACCGTCTAGAACAAGGAATAGGTATTTATAAGGTATGGGAATCTATAAGCACAATATTAGATACCGCGATAACAGTGTCACAATCATCAGAAAGTTATATCAATATATAGTATAGATTTTTTATCAGTTGTAGGCTAATTCATTAATAATGATGATAAATACCATAGTTGTAACTCTTGCAATACTTTCTCAGGATATTTCAAAAATCCTTACATAATATTTTTTTAAAATTTTAGGAATACCTAAATCCAAATTATGCGGAATAGAGTGCTTTTGCATCAAAAGCTTGATCATTTTGTAATGTCGCCTGAATTGTATTTATCTGAAAATCAGCTTAAAAAATTGTTTCTACTGAGGCGACTGAGGGAACTTCCAAACTCGAAACACCTATAGGAGTACTGCTTTGGAGTTCTACTTTAGTATTTAGTCCTTGGCATAAAGTAGTAACTTTACACTCTAAAATAGTTTTTGATAGTTTCTAGGCACTTGGTATAAATTAATCTTAAAATTCGAGTTTACAATATCCAGTGGTTAGCAAGCTTCTTACCTCACTTAAAAAGGCGTAGACTTCAATAAAAATAAACTATAAACGTAATAAGACAAAGATCAAACAAGTTGTAGTGACAATACACAATTTACAACCTAACGAGCCAAGCTAAAAAACACGTAAAATCTCCTAAACCTAATTTCTACGCTTTAATTTTATAAATTGCAAAACAACTTTAGCACGATAATTAGAATAGGGACATAAATAATCAGAGGTAATTTTAACGGTCGGGAACAATGAAGCCATTCCAATTATCGAAAAAGGCCCCGCCTCTTCAGATAGCTCCAGCATTGTCTTAAAGAATACATACCACAGCCGACATGGATTTGAATACGGCCTCTTGTGCCTGAGATTTACGACTGGGAAAACAAATAGGTTTTTGTCAGACATTCGAATATGTTGGTGTAAAATGGATTTAGTGTCCCACGTATTGTGCATTCACTGACCGGACATTGTAGCAAAAAAAAAACAATTTCAAGCCTTGAGTCATATTGGGATAATGACAAGAAATATTCGACCATTAAAATAAAATACATAAAACGTGTACGTGAGATAATGTTAATGGGCAGTAAATACCCAATAATGCGATTAGTTTCGCATATATTAAATATTTTAACCGATGGAAAAGTCAATGATTTTGAGGACATCCTTAAATGTAAAAAACACTGGCAGCTTGCTTGTGCCGCGTACATTGGACACTGGGCCATCGGCTATGATTGATGCTGGACGCCCGTACTAAGAAGTAAGTAAGAAGTAAACCGATGGAAAAGTCTTAATAGGTGACCTATTCTATTTATAAAACTGTATTTTTCCTAACAGTAGTGTCGAGTTTTCGTAATGTTATTCGCCGCAGAGTAATCACAAAATTTTGTATCATTATCACCTGCAATTATTATCATGTCTTTGAAGCAATTTTTCTCAAATCCTTTGATAGTTCATACTTATGTATACCGGTTCAAATTTTCAGTCGTTAATAAAATACCTTTTATTCATCCACTCAAGAACAGATCCATTTTTTTAAAACTTCTTGTGAATGACACTTGGTGGTTTTACAGTTTTTCAAATATTAACTAATTTTAGTTTTATATGGGGGAAAACATTTTCAAAAAAGGGGCAAGGTATGCAATATAGTTACTCCGTCTCATTTCCCTTAAATAAGTGATAACATGATTTCATAAAACAGCTGATTTTATGTTATAGGTTATGTTGTAGAACAGCTGTTTTGAAGCATGGGTTATGTTACTTTATATTAATTGCAGTGATTTAATACAAAGTAAGTAAAATAAAGTTTTTCTCTGTTGACCTAAGGATGAATTTACAAACATTTTTGTTTCTATTACTTGTTTTAACGAATACAATAGTTGTGTACTTGATTTGTCCGATACAGCCAATCTAATTACAACAATACATTTACCTTATTTAATAAATTTGCGTTGTGAACCACAGATATGATATTGTATTTAATAGTTCGCAGGCGTAGCCGTAATAGGGGTACCTGTTATTACATAATATAGGTAAAAATAATAATAATAAACAAAAAGCTGTCATTTATCCTCCATATTTGAAAAGTAAATAACACATAAAGAAACCTCTAAGAAAAAAAGTATGAAACAAAGTTGATAACAAAATATAACAGACTTAAAACATTCGAATCACACATTTTGTTACATCTCTATGTCAATCATCCAGGATGACGAAATTCAGAAAAGGATTGTAAATATAGGACAAAAACCTCCCTGAGGAGAGATATTAAGGCATCTCGTGGGCCCATCGGTCACTTGCAGTAGACGTACTCTTTAACGGGGTCATCAATACAAGTCTACTATAAAACCTGGTTCTAAATTATGAACAGCAATGATAAATGAACCTAGATAGAATCAAGGATAAAAATACTGTTACTTTGGTGTAGCGAATTAGGTGAAATTTTATAATCGCGTGGGGAGAGTCGCTAATTAAAGACCTACTCTCACCCGGGGTGAAGTAACGTGTCTACACACTGTGCAGATAGTAATTTAAAAAAGACAATTTTTAAAAATCTAGAAATAAAAGTAAAGAATGTAAATAACGGTTCTCTAAACACAAACACGTCATCGGTTTCAGAATAACAGAAGCGTGTAATGTGGTTTGCAGTGTAATATAAAATGGTTTTCTCGCATACCACACCAAGTACAGGTTTGGTATCTATTAGTAGCAATATGTCGACATATTGTTGTCATAGTGTTACAAATTTATGAATAACATTGAAGAATAAAAATTAAAACTGGTTGTAATATCACAATTTAATGTTCCCAGCTAAGTATGACCATGATTGATGTCTGCTTGTTATATCTGCCCACGTAAACCTGTCTACCGTGCACTAACTTATTCTAATGCTACAATCCGTCTTGGCTTGTCCGCGTATTATTTAAAA
>JBAIZL010000005.1:236007368-236009868 GCA_036971475.1 Prosapia bicincta | reverse complement strand
ACAAAAGATTTTATAAATTTATATATTTCGTTTAAACTAACTCCTAACAAACAAAACTCTTCAACAAATGCAATATATAATTTATTGTATAAATTGTTAATGCAAATTATTTTCGTTATACCAAACTGTAGCCTGATATTAAATTTTAATCCTGCCATTCTTTAATGAACACGAAAGGACATCGCTTCATTGCGAGTGTTGCAGTTACACCGCTGGTTCCAAATGTTTTACATTATGCTTATTAAAGCTGTGAAGGATAAAAGCGAAGCACCCGAGTACCGAAATAACTCTAGAACTTTAATCTCTGAAATACATCAGACCAGCTGTTCCAAGATCTCACGGTTAAGTCTTGGGTTATAGACGCGATTAAAAGCAGTAACCGTTGTAACTTGAGAAGCATTTGCATACCGCCACGCTCCTAAATAATTTCTCTGTCAAAATGATTTTTTCGAATGAAGTACATTTTAGGAGTTTTACTTCGCGCAACACGTTCGTTATCAATGGTTATAATTATACACAATTTTGGTTCATAAGTATTTTATTAGTATTTATTATACCTATTATTTTATTATGGAATTATTTTATTATATTAAATTGTAAACAACTAAGCTCTTTATTGGATGAATTTTAAATAAAGTCTACAAAATTGAAAATTGTAAAATCAATAAATGTTTCATAATTTTTTATTGGTTGGTTTTTCAATTCTTAGTAACAGATCACACTCTCCTTATATACATTTCTTCTTCAAATTTTCAATCGTCAAAAAAAATTCTTTTTAGTCATCTACTTAAGTTGAAATACATTTTTAAAACTTCTAGTGGATGACACTCGATGTAATACAGTTTAAAAAAAATATAATTTCAATATTTTAATTTAACAATGAATTATTTTAGTTTTGTATAAGAGAAAACTTATCACAAAAGAGGCTAGGTTTGCAATATAGTTATTTCATCCTATATGCCTTAAAATAAGTGATAACTTGTGATTTCAAAGAACAGCAAATTTTATGTTATATGTTATGTGGTAGAACAGCTGTTTTAATGTGAAGGTTATGTTTCTTCATTTATATTAATTGTAATTATTTAGTAAAACATCACTAAAATAATTTTTTGGAACTACATCTATATTTACTTTAAAAAATTTTTATAATACTTGTTTTAAGTCTTTGTTATAAACATTATTTTCATTGCTTCATCACGATACAAATTCTTTTTCATTATTAGTAAAACATAGAATTTTAAAATTTACTAATACATTTTATATAGAATTGAGACTTATCACGTAATTTGAACTTGTAATTGTATACGTAATTGTTATAGAATCTTGTTATGTTTTACTGTCAGTCGACATATCTTAAAACATAGCAATGTTTTTAGTAAAAAATAACAATTACGTATCTCATGTAAATAATTTGTTCAACACTTAAGTGACAGTTTCACCTTAATGCTCTAAACGTTTCTACGTTTATATTAATAATTGAATTTTCATTTTAATAAGACATTTTTATTTGTTTCATAAAGCATAGAGTTTTTATTTAAATAATGTTTGTAGTTACCAGAAACGTTTGTACTTGTCATAAGCGATGTATCCAAGCGTGTAATAATGCTTCCCACGCCCGCCACCAGGGGAGCTTCATTTCATTTTAATAATTTTACCTATATTATATGTATTTGTCCCCATCCCCACCCTACATAGAGCCTCGATATGGAGTAGGGATGCGCCTTCGAACACTTGATCAATGATTCTGTCACAGGTACCAAAATAAGAGGTTTAAGTCCTGTGGGAACTAATCCTATTTGTGATTCTGCAATTCCGTCCGAACAGACAATATAATCACCCATCTTCAACTGAAACACACGCACATACATACGTAAAAATAATTACTTTATTTTACTTTTCACTGCAGTGACAAAACCAGTGAACTTTACCGCCATTAGCCTATTATTTTTAGTAATCATTTCAACAATTTTTGTAATAAATTAATAAATACTTGATATAAAAATAAAATAAATAATTACTAATTGGTAGCATGAAACACTACCACTCCCGAAGTAAAAATAACCAATTGAATAGCAACGTAATTTGAATTCTAGCACTTTTTTCAAGCACTGCCGGATATTAAAAAAAATATTTAAAGTTAAAACAAAAACAAATTAATCTCCCATTATGTTAAATAGTTCTTTATTTTTCCTGAGGAGGAAATCTGTGTCTATCAATCAAGAGAGTCGGCCATTGCGGTAGTTCTTCTTAACAGCGTAGAACATAGTAAAATATTTAGAACAAAATTGCTCGTAACCTATGGCAGTTAGGGAAATCAGCTGTTTCAGACATAACTTTGGAAAATGACTTGCTCTTGGCATAAAACGGAATTGTACTAAGTTGTAAACCTTACATTACTGCAATGAAGGGATGTATATTTAATGTTTTTAAGTAATGACTTTTTTTTAATCTTATGGTCGTTTTAGGAAATTGTTAGTTTTAATGGGTGTTTGAAAAAGAA
>JBAIZL010000005.1:235979868-236002368 GCA_036971475.1 Prosapia bicincta | reverse complement strand
AAATATATAAATATTTAAAAATATATTATTCAAACCATTTTCATGCTTTTCAATGATACAGTGAAGTAGCATTTTAATTGAATACGCAAATGTAGTATAAACATATTATTTTGTGTGTACTGTGTATATATTGTATGTGCCAAATATATTGTAAAAAAATATAGAACAACGAAATTGAATAAAGAAAATGTACTCTAATTTTTTTTTAATTATATGGAATAATAGTATTTATTAGTTTTGAATAGCTACACAAAATAATGATAACCCTCTACATCTGTGTTATTGAGTAATTTTGAACAAACTACAACAATTAACTAATTTAAATTTAAAACGATATTAACGTGTTTGCTCATTGTACCACGATAATGTTTTAATCTGATAAATATTTATTTTTTAATTATTCTTTTTGTTTTATTTATTTTACAAACTAATGAATGTCTGAGAACATTAGCGAACCTGTGTAAACTTTACCTCTGCAAGATGTGGCGTGCACAGGAATGTAGTGTCGTCACTATTCAATCATTTGAAAACCAGAACATGGTGAGAAGTTTTATTGTTTCTGGCCACCTGTTATACTAAAATTAATATGAAAACAACTGTAAATTGGAGATTTGTAAAACAATTGTAAAAATTATTTAATTTTTTCAAAACAATATGAAACAAATATTTTTCAATGAACTTTTTATTATTTATTAATAATTCTCAAAATTGTATTTTATCTGTTTCAAAACTATAAGTAAAAAATTATTTTCTCAACGTTTTATTATCTAAAACTATTCTCAAAGTAGTAGTTTATCTATTTCAAAATTATGAATAAAAAATTATTTTCTCAACTTTTTATTATCTATAACTATTCTTAAAGTAGTAGTTTATCTATTACAAAACTATGAGTAAAAAATTATTTTCTCAACGTTGTATTATCTATAACTATTCTCAAAATTGTAGTTATCTATTTCAAAACTATGAGTAAAAAATTATTTTCTCTTTGTCTCCTTTATGTTCGTATACCCGTAAGTTTCAGATGCTATATTTATACATCTTGCGTTGCATTAAGGTTAAAAGAATACAGTGATATTTTACAATTTTTCGCAACTGTTTTTTTTATGTTTGCTAACAATCTGATAACACCGTGTGCACGGCCAGCATCCCGGTGTACAGGGGTGAGCGTGGGTGGAGCGTATAATGAGGATTGTTTATGAATTTACAACTTGCACAGAGATAAAAGCGAGAGATAGGCGGCAATATTATGGGAACCCTATACATTAATGTTGGCTCCATATTTCCGCTCCGGCTCGCTGTTAATGGGCTAGATTGCAGATTACAGTCGTACGTGTTAATATGTACACAAGGAAATACGCCATGTGTCATGTGGAATAATTTATTAAATTTTTTATCAACATATTTACAAGACTGTCGCGAGGGAAGATTTCATCTGTAAAGGTCATTACCAGAGGCGTTTATATTTTATAGCGTCTATGATGCGGGCGCCATTTTGTTTGTAACACTTTCGTTTTGTTGGTAAAAAGAGTTTATTCAGTATAACGTTTGTCAAGTTATAACTAAGGAATTGTTCACGTGAATTTTTACGCGAACAAAAGTCAACCTTTGTGTGCTTTTTAATATACTTTGTTTTTAATCTTTTATTCTAAAGAGGGACAAAATGAGAAATGAACAAAACTTGACAACGAGGCACTACGAAAATGAAATAATTCCCAAGTATCAGTGATAGTGTTCGCTAAACCTGATGTGGACAAATCTTGTCTGAGGAGCTGCTTAAAATGTCTTGTCCGTGACAGAGCTGGGGAAATCATTTTTGATGGAAATGTATGCAGATTTTGAGCACATGAAGGAAAATCATGCATTAAGCAAAGGAGGAAAGATAGTTTTTGAGCCACAGGTGTTCAGATCATATCTTAATCAGAGGGAGCAGATCATTTATTGAGCAGAGGAGGGCAGATCATGCCTTACTTAAACGAAGGAAGATCATTATGGAGGCATACTTTAGTAGATTATGTTTGAGCCACAGACGAGCAGATCATGTCCTAATCAGAGGGGGCAGATCATTTATTGAGCAGAGGAGGGCAGATCATGCCTTACTTAAACGAGGGAAGATCGTTATGGAGGCATACTTTAGTAGATTATGTTTGAGCCACAGGTGTTCAGATCATGTCCTAATCAGAGGGGGCAGATCATTTATCGAGCAGAGGAGGGCAGATCATACCTTACTCAATCGAGGGAAGACGTTACGGAGGCAAACTTTAGTAGATTATGTTTGAGCTACAGACGAGCAAATCATGTCCTAATCAGAGGGGGCAGGTCATTTATTGAGCAGAGGAGGGCAGATCATACCTTACTCAATCGAGGGAAGACGTTACGGAGGCAAACTTTAGAAGATTATGTTTGAGCCACAGGTGTTCAGATCATGTCCTAATCAGAGGGGGCAGATCATGACTTACTCAATCGAGGGAAGATCGTTACGGAGGCATACTTTAGAAGATTATGTTTGAGCTACAGACGAGCAAATCATGTCCTAATCAGAGGGGGCAGGTCATTTATTGAGCAGAGGAGGGCAGATCATACCTTACTCAATCGAGGGAAGACGTTACGGAGGCATACTTTAGAAGATTATGTTTGAGACACAGGTGTTCAGATCATGTCCTAATCAGAGGGGGCAGATCATGACTTACTCAATCGAGGGAAGATCGTTACGGAGGCATACTTTAGAAGATTATGTTTGAGACACAGGTGTTCAGATCATGTCCTAATTAGAGGGGGCAGATCATGACTTACTCAATCGAGGGAAGATCGTTACGGAGGCATACTTTAGAAGATTATGTTTGAGCCGCGGACGAGCAGATCAGGCCTTAATTAGAGGAGGGCAGATCATTTCTTTAGCAGAGGAGGGCAGATCATGACTTACTCAATCGAGGGAAGGTCGTTACGGACGCATACTTTAGAAGATTATGTTTGAGCCACAGGTGTTCAGATCATGTCCTAATCAGAGGTTGCAGATCATTTATTGAGAGGAGGAGGGCAGATCATACCTCGCTCAATCGAGGGAAGGTCGTTATGGAAGCATACTTTAGAAGATTATGTTTAAGCCACAGACGAGCAGATCAGGCCTTAATTAGAGGAGGGCAGATCATTTCTTTAGCAGAGGAGGTTAGGCCTTCCTTTCTGGGCAGATCATGACTTACTCAATCGAGGTAAGATCGTTACAGAAGTACACTTTAGTAGATTACTTTTGAGCCACAGATGATCAAATCAGGCCTTAATCAGAGGAGAGCAGATAAGTTCTTGAGCAGAGGAGGTTAGGCCTTCCTTTCTGGGCAGATCATGACTTACTCAATCGAGGTAAGATCGTTACAGAAGTACACTTTAGTAGATTACTTTTGAGCCACAGATGATCAAATCAGGTCTTAATCAGAGGAGAGCAGATAAGTTCTTGAGCAGAGGAGGTTAGGCCTTCCTTTCTGGGCAGATCATGACTTACTCAATCGAGGTAAGATCGTTACAGAAGTACACTTTAGTAGATTACTTTTGAGCCACAGATGATCAAATCAGGTCTTAATCAGAGGAGAGCAGATAAGTTCTTGAGCAGAGGAGGTTAGGCCTTCCTTTCTGGGCAGATCATGACTTACTCAATCGAGGTAAGATCGTTACAGAAGTACACTTTAGTAGATTACTTTTGAGCCACAGATGATCAAATCAGGTCTTAATCAGAGGAGAGCAGATAAGTTCTTGAGCAGAGGAGGTTAGGCCTTCCTTTCTGGGCAGACCATGTGTTACTCAAACTAGGGATAATTGTTATGGAGGCATACTTTAGTAGATTATGTTTGAGCGACAGGAGGGTAGATCATGTCTTGATCAGAGGAGGACAGATCATGTGCTTGGATAAGAATTAGAGATAGTGTTTGAGGGACAGCTTATTAGTTATTCTCTGAACAACTAGCTCAGACTCTCTGTATTTATTGCTAATTTCAAAATTGATTGTAAATTTTACCTTATATACTCCTATGTTTTTTTTGTTTTTCTTGAGTAATAATCCGTATTCTCTGCCATCTACAGATATAAATCTCTCATATTCATTATTGTTTCTAAAATTATTTATAACCGCTGTGTGTTTTTAAGGAACCGTAAAAATAATCTTTTTTATGCTTATTATGAATTGAGAAAAAAGTTAACTTTATTGCCTAAAAGAAAATATTTTAGACGAAGAAATACCTATTTCTAAATGAAAAAACAATTACTAATAACTACGATCTGTTAATATTGATAGGTATATCTCTTTAAACTAAACAAGAACAGTTTATAATAGCTACGACTTCAAATATTTACAAAATATTTTCAATTTTCTTACGACACTGTACCTAATTTATTACAAATGTTCCATCAGTTCGCGATATAGACTAATAAACAAGCTGAGTAAACACTGTTCCCAGCCATGCACAGAGTTGTGGTAATAACGAGGAGTCGTTCCAAAAAACTGCTCTTAATGTAATGTTATTCAGGACGAAGAGCAGATACATCTATTTCGGTTCCACTGAAGGCCTCCAAGATCCACTTGAAGATCTAATATCGACTTTATTACAATAATTCACTATGCACTAGAGAGCTACTATCGACGAAACCTTCCAGAACGCCTTGTGCTAAAATCGATTCAAATTTCAACCACGATTAGGTCATAGGATATTTATACTTCTATTAGTAACCTAATTCTAATAAATAAATTAATTATTATTCCTATACAATTTTATATTAGTTTTTAATGAATTCGTAACGCCGCTCTAATTATCAGATGAGATCTTTGGCTTTACTCTAGAATCTCGGTTTTCAGAAGAGTTTAATGCACAAGGACGTCCATCATAGAATAAAGTTAGATCACAGATGTATCAGCTAATTCTATTATTGTTGAGGAGGCAGGAATATATAAACCTTGTTTCTATCCTAAATTTAAACTACCAATTTACAATTATATATTTAGAAATATATTAATGTATAATCAATTATAAAGTAGCACTTTCAAATTTTGAGGCTTCAGTTTCGGCAAAGGTTCCCGTTTGGCAATACATATCAGATTAGGATTTATCTGAGTTAATAATGGGAGACATATCTTCATTTACAGATCTTCATTATATGGTCTAAGTTAGTTATGAAAATGGTCCTCTTAATTTTCACAAAATCCAATTATATTTTCAAGTGTATAAATACAAATTAAAAATGTTATTTCGCATTTAGAAAATTAATTAATATCTTTCAAAACGAACTTGTTCCATACGAAATGATATTGTTTCAATGATGTTTTCATCTCGTTTATTCAGCTCCTTCTGTTAGTTCACATCTAACTATATATTTGCAAACTTTCACACGTTATTAATATTATTTTTATTCATTCACTCAAGTATAAACACGTTTTTAAACTTGTAGTGGGTGACACTTGATGTTAATGCAATGTCTTTAAATATTATTTCTCTAATTGAATTTAAGGAATTAATTTTAGTTTTATATAGGTGAAAAACTGTTCACAAAAGGGTTTAGTGACACTGATTTTATGCTTTAGCTTATGTAATAAAAAGGTTGTTTTAACGCATATGTTAAGTTATTTCTTTTAATTGTAATTATTTAAAAAATTAACTAAAATACAATTTTGGTTTGTTGACTTGAGTAGGAATTTACTTAGTTTTTTTTTATATATAACTTGTTAATCCTTTTAGTTTTACCGCTGTTGAATAAAGAAATAATTCAAACACTCTTGAGGCAGATTTTTATATTTTATAAAGATCCACTATAGAATATTCTCAAAGCTTTTTACTGAACTACAGTAACTGCAAGTAGACGAGTATAACAATTGAAACTGCCTTTACAAGTAATATAAATTATGTTTTAGGTAAATAAGTATAATAAAATATTTCGTTGTATCAACTACAGAAAATACTAAAATTGTGCATGAAGCCCTGACAACAAAAAAAAAACATCAAAGCAAAGTCAGAGATTTTCCAAAATAGATATTTTCTTTAACACAACAAATATGGAGTATCGGGTTGTTCCTAATTGTAAGAAGGTGAAATACCTAGGTTTAACATTGGACGCTAAATTGAACTGGAAATCTCATGTGAAGAAAAAAGAGATGAACTAGATGTAAGATACAGAAGACTATAATGGCTCATGAACCGGTATTCGGAGTTAAGCCCCTACAATGAACTCCTTGTTTATAAGCAAGTGCTAAAGCCAGTATGGACATACGGGTTACCACTTTGGGGATGCACCAAGAGCAGCAATTTACAAGTAATAGAACGCTTCCAAAATAAAATGTTGAGAGCTATAGTGGGAGCTTCATGGTACGTCCGTAACTATTATATACTTAGGGACCTCAAGATGAAGAGCGTGAGAGAGGAGGCTGCCACTGCAGCAGTGAATCACTTCGGGCGGCTCCAGGAACATACGAACCCTGGAGCTATGCGACTAGCTCACAGGATACCAGTGCGTAGACTTGAGCGCACTAAACCTTTGGACTTGATTCCAGAGCAACATTAAGTCAGTCTCGTTCATTGGAATAAGACGAACATTGTAATCTGCATCAGAAAGCAAGCTGCTAGATAGGATTTATCTTAGTTTCAGTTTATAATAAATAAATTGAAAAAATTTTAAAAAAAAAAATATATATATATATATATATATATATATATATATATATATGGAGTATATATAGTTGTCTGTGCAATAGATATAAATTGGTTCCTGAAGCTCAAGAAAATTATTTAAACAATTAATATAAAAACATGGCATCAAATAATTGCTTTTGCTGTTTCTGAAATCCATACCTTATGGCATATATTTCCGTCATGTTACGCTATGAGTTACCTTAAAGTGAATTAAACGATAACATATGATTTCATGGTAACAGCTGATTTTGTGTTATAGGTTATGCTGTAGAACACCCAATACCCTACTTTGTTTGTTTACAGGTTGGCTTACTTTATTAGAAACCTTAAACTTTAAAATCACCTGCACAATTTGTAGGTTAACAGCCGTGTAAGGCAGAGGGTAGTTTTCTATCTATTAGTTGTTCTGATAATGAAACGAAAAGATAAAGGGACAAGAAATAGGTAAAGATCGGACTTAGATTCAAGATTAACGTTTTACATTACACATTCTTGATCTGTGCGTGGGCAGCAGGAACGTTTCCTTTTACGGTCATGTGTAGATAGTAATTTTATGGATTGCTAAGCTACGTAAACGATAATATAATTCGAGAATACACAAATATTACAAATTGCACCCCGTCAGAAATAAATTCACCATTCGCGCATTCACCATTTAATCTTGGGATTATCTTCTAATAGACGCATTAATAAAGTTTATCTTTAAACTAAGTATTTTCATCTTTTTCATATTTTCCTTCTATTGGTTCACACTCTCCTTGTATATTGCCATTACAAAAAATATACGATCTCCGTTACATTGTTCACTTTTTGTAGATGACTATTGTATACATGTGCTTGCTCGTAGTATGACAACTGCGGAAAGATCTTTGCAGTTAGCAATAAGCAGATTAGAGGAATGGTCAAGAACTACAAGGTTTATATTCTCTGCTTCGAAGACTCAATCTGTAGCATTTAGTCGTCGTAGGCAACACCAGGAGCCGATCCTTTATCTTGATGGGATTCAGCTTCAAACCACGGATAGGTCTTTTATTTGATAGATATTGATGATATTGATCCCACACGTAATATGAATGTGATATGCAGCAAGGAATTGGATATGTCGAAGGTACTTAGTATTACGAATTGGGGAGCAGACAGAACTTGTACGCTTCGCTTTTATCGCGCGACGTCAGATGCTACAAATATCTTACTTTTCTGGTCTTTGGAGCAAACCTTACCACCCGGCATTCAAAATGGTCTTTAAAAACATTCTTAATGGAAATTACGATGCACGTCAACGTTCGATCCCTCCATTCGGTATACGAACAGTACGAATAATGGATAACCTTAGGTTGCAACTTGCTACAATGTTTGAATGGTCAATGGGCTATCTACCTCTATGGATAATAAAAGCGCCACACTTCGATTTCTCACTGACCAGTTACATAAAACACAATACTCCTGATGTGCTCTGCCACCAGGAATTTTTAACTACTTATAAATCTTATCAACACAGTGAAATTATTTTCACTGATGGGCCTAAACTGGAAAATTGTGTTGGGTGTGCGTTTTATGCTTCGGGACGTAGTTACACGTATGGATTGCCCTCAGCTTCTAGTGTTTTCACGGCAGAACTATTTGCCATTTTAAAAGAATTAACTGTTTTCTGTAATTCTATCTAGATCTTCCCACTACCTTTTGTGTTCTGGCTCTAAAATTGTTCTTCAGGTTCTTCTGGATGTTAACCCTTTAGTTGGGGACATTTTGTGTGCTGTACACAGGCTTCAATTGGGGGGTGTGGGGGTAACGTTCTGTTGGGTTCCTGGACACTGCGGAATACTCGGAAACACAAAAGCGGATGAAGCAGCTAAGAATGCTACAAGGATGGTGCTCATTACTCAACGAGTCAGGGCATCTGATTATGTGTGAAACATTTATCGCTCGCTGCTAGGAATGACGAATGGCATACCGTGATTCAGAATAAGCTGAGGGCAATTAAAGATGCCATCCGTCCATGGAGGTCTTCTATTCGTTCAAAACGTAGGGAGGAAGTGGTGGTTACACGCCTTCGCGTTGGCCACTCTTTTGCAACTCACGGATATTTGATGCGTCGTGAAGATCCACCAGTATGTCAGTACCGCGGTGATATCTTCACTATAAAACATATTTTGGTTGATTGTATTAGTGTAACTGATATTCGTGCCTTTTTTAATTTAAAAGGTTGTTTGAAGGGACGATGCCTCGGTCATTGCACCACTTTCTTGCACCACTTGAACATATGTTTTTAAAATTTAACATTTAAAATTATATGCTTTTATATTTATACATGTATTTCTTTGTGTATGTTTTGTGTATAGATTTTTTTATTTATTTAAATTTAATATATTTTATGTTCTTGTTATTGTACTATTAGGATTTATTTATTGTTATATTGTTACCTATTTTTATGTTTTAAATATTGTTATTATATATTTACTGTTATATTGTTCCTTGTTCTTTTTTTGTTATTTATAGTTTTATATTTTTTATTGTTATTTTTTCTATATTTCTACATTAAGTGGTTTTTTATTGTTATTTTTTGTTATTAATTGTTATGTTTCTCTTTATTGTTATAAATTTATGGCTACATAATTAATTTTATATTATTGTCATGTTTAAGTTTTGTTTGCGTAGAAATTTTTGTTTTATTAATTTTTTTTTATCTCAAATATTGCGATTTTGTCTTAGTTGTCGATTAGCAATGATAAATTGTTTTTACGCAAAAAAAAATATGTATGTCTTGTTCAAATTTCTAATCGTTGATGAAATACTCTTTAACCATCCACTCAAATTCAAATTAATTTTTATAAACTTGTAGTTGCTGATACTTGATGTTAAGACAGTTTTTTAAAAATAATATTTAATTAATTAAATTTAATGTGTTAATTTCAATTTTATATCGGAGGAAAACTTTTCACAAAAGAGGCAAAGTATGTCATATAGTTATTACGTTCCATTTGGCTTGAAATAAGTAATAATATATGATTTCATAGAATACCTGATTTTCTGTTATGTGGTAGAACAGCTGTTTTAACGAAATATCAGTTATGTTACTTTGCTTATATTATTTATTATAAAGTAACTAAAATAAGGTTTTTGTAGTTTAATTAAGTTAATTAAGAGAACAATCTTCGTAATAGCAAAATGTTAAAACCTCTACGTTAACTAAAATCTCTACCATTAAGGTCATTGATAATCATGAATACGTACAACATAAATAGAAGAACTGATTGGCTACCAGTTAGAAAAGGCGTAATCTGTTCTACAGCGAAGGCATTAATGTCTTTTACTAGACATAATCCCATATTGCTATTAAAGCTCCATTAAATGAACTTCAGAACGTTAAGTAGATTAAAAATTTCTAAAAGCATTGAAATCCAAAACAAATAAAATACCTAAGTATATTTCGGAGTTTTGTAGTTTTGTTCATCTGTATTATTTATTAGTTTTAAAAGGCTTTGTACAATTCATAAATACAAGCGGCGTGTAAACAGTACAAATATGTTCTAATACTTCAACATTTTTGTTTAAATGCGTATAAAATGTTCAAAGAGCTTTGAAGGGTTTTTCACAATTTTAAGTATCATAAATTGTATTGTTATATTTGCTCTGGTTTACGCGTTTCGTATAATCTCCAATCCGAACTTGTAGTGCATGATTCCTGTAGATTCTGCAGCTAAGGGAAATCTAATAAGGACAGTTAAGAGATCTATGCTCAGAGTTTTAAGACTCGCAAATACGTAGAGTATTATAACATTCTATTTAAAACAATTTAATTTAAACGGTATTATTCGATTTGGGAGAGTATTTATAATTTTAATTAGTAGAAAGGTTTCAATGTAATCACACAAAAATTAACATAAATTTCCCATCTTTTCGATATCCAAACAACCACCTCTTTAGAAGTATTCATTTTACAAAATTACGAGATATTGAAAAATAAAACTATACATTCACAGTTATTATTTATCTTAATGAAAGAGATTTACCTTAAAACTAATATTGCAATTATTTTTTAAACCCTACTACTCTCACATAAACTACCATGTAAGCTTTAATCATTCTACAACATACATGCTTATAGAAACCGACTATCCGCTGCAAATACTGAAAGATTTCACATACTTTCAAGCTACATTTACTTTTACTATTATTCCATCTACAGCCATTAACATTTTTTATTTTATTTTGCCTCAAATTTAATCTATTGTCGCTTCATAACACATATTATAGTCTTTTATATCAATCATTTTATTTAAAGATCCCTTGGTTTGTTTTAATGCATATATTGCCAAATTTTTATTTCTCTAAATAGTACCTTACGTAAAATATTAGATGTTTTACTTTACAGTTTTTAATATTGTAATCTGGACGCTCATGGAATAACATAGTGCCCAAATGTTAAAGGAAAACATTTAGCTTGACTTTCCTGATTTGATAAAACAAACCTGTGCGTTGTCGCATATAGATGTGTCCAGCTAAACTTGTACTTGCGAACTCTTGCCATCTCGTGTACTACCATACCTGAAAACCTGAATTTTCTATACATTAACAGATTCTGTATCAGATATGTCTACACGTATTTCAAATTTTTTGTTATTTCATTCCGAATCTTCGTGGAATTTATCTATTGTCGACCGTCTCTGTCAGCGTTTTGACAAACCTTATCACGTTTGTAGGAACGTATGTATACTAACTGAACGCAGCCCTGCACCGCCTGTCTCACCTATTGCGATCTCTCAATGCCAAGTGCACGGTTAAATGGTCCTGACTATACATAAATACAATTCAATTGAGAACAGAAGCGATATAAACAATCATTATAAGTATTTGTCTCACTAAGTAAGTTAATTAACAACAGAAAGCAAATGGACAAATTAATGATATTTTGTATTTTAAAAATAGCTCTAAAAGTCTTTAGAATCAGAGAGAGAACATGTAAAAATACTAGGCGTGCTTAAAACCACAAACGTAAATTTAACCAATAGCCTCTTCTATTTTAGTTTTCACAAGCCAAATAAAATACTTGGATTTCTTTCTTTCTTAAAATTTTTTGATAATTCTTATTCAACTAAAGACGATTTTATAAAACAGATTGTAAATACTGTTAACTTATTTAAATGAAAGAAAATTATTGAAACCATTACAATGAACATTTTGTAAAAGGAAAATTAGTTTATTATATACTAATTATTTATAATCTTGATCAACTTATTAAAATCCTACACCACATGGATATATAAAATATTTATTTTATGCAATTTCGCCGTATATATTTTCCTTTTTCAGAGATAAAACCTGACACGTAAAAGTGTACTTCTGTAGTGCTAACATTATTAACGGAATGTAAATAAGGTGATGTATTGAATAAGCATTGAGTATAGCGTTGAGTTTGGGGGTTTTATTACTGGTTTAGTCGATTTTACAATTGCTTGAATGGATTGATTTATTTAACTACTAACTTAAATAGAAATTGCAATATATTGTGGAAATAATATTAAATCTTATCAATAAAGACACAAAGACTTTAATCATTTTTAACAAATATGTATAGTGTTTTTATTTAATATAATAATATTTTAAATTTAAATAATAATATCATTTTCCTTTAGGAAGCCTTATAAAATATTCTTTACAAAATAGGCAAAATTGAATTAAAAATTTAAAATCTAAAAGCAAACTTTGTGAATGCAGAACGAAAGAACTATTGTATTACATCTTGTGATAAGGTAATGTGAAACTAGTTAATAGGAGAACTTTATGCGTTTCTCACAGTTTTCCATCATTGAACCATGTGCTCCGTTCAAATGCAAAGGCTTAATATATTTTCTCTTGAAAAAAAAGTCAAAATAAGGAGCAATCGGCAACAGAAAACTAGTAAAGAAATATTGTAAGTACGTTGAGTTTGTTTCACTTTTACTCGGTATGGATTTAAGTGTAGATAACGGTAGTGTGTAAAGCCTTATTGCAATCATCGACGCTTTTTCTGTCCTGATCATAACAACACATTATACACACAATATGTGTCGTCTGGTTTAGCCTGACCTGTAACACTTATTATAAACAAAAACATTTTAAATTCAATTCCTATTTAGATCAACAAAGGCAAATTTTAATTTATTTACATTTCATTGAATAACTACAATTTATCTAAATAAATTAACATAGTGGCCTGTACTAAAAACAGTTGTTCCACCATATAACCAATGATATATATTCACCTGTTTTATGAAATTATATATTATTTATTTTAAGCCAAATGGGGTGAAATAACTAAAGTGTATACCTTTCCCCTTTTGTGAAACGTTTTTCTTCCATATAAAACTAAAATTAATTTATTAAATTTAATTCATGAATTAAAAAACCTTCATTAATATCAAGTGTCATTCTCTACGAGTTTTGAAAAAAATCTGTATTTGAACTTGAGTGGATGAATAAAAAGTATTTTTTTAACGATTGAAAATTTGAGCAAGATATGTATGAGGAGAGTGTGAAGTAATAGAAAGAATTAAAAGGTAGATAAACGCAAGTAGGGATCTACAACGGGAGGCTAAGTAGCGCAGCGTTTTAATGCTATTCTATTTACTACTTCAATTGAACGAATTTTAACAAGAAACTGTCATGACGAGTATTTCCACCACACAAATCATCTTAAATTTGTCTGCAGGTTACCAGTCAGGCTAAACCAGACTTGTTTGTGTCCCTTACTAACACAATATACAGTGAACGAAACCAACTCCTTTATATTCGGTATTTCTTAAGTTTTAGCTGCCTTTCTAACTACAAAGTTTCAATAAAGCTGTTGTGCCACTGTGCGCGTTATGCAATGAATATTTTATTTTTATCAAACATAAAACTTTTCAACATCTATATTATAGTTTTAATGCTATTTATTTAGTATTTTAAATGTGTATCATATGTTTTGTGTTAAGATACATGCATTTTATAATTTGGACTTTGGTCTGCGTGGTGATGTTAAACTTGACTTGCTCACCCGAAACATTAATATCAATAACGGCAGCCACTGCGTAAAGAGACTATTAATTCCGATTACGCTAAACAACCCTCATTGGAAGCGGGGGTTGTGTTTAATTGTTGCGGCAAGGCGTACAGGGCGCATTCGATCAGGGAAGTCATTACCTTAGCTTCCATCTTTACCCTAGTTTATTACTTCCTCCCTTGCGCCTTTTAATTTACTACCAATAAAATCTTAACGTTAATAATTTTGTGCGGTAAATTTCACCCTTGTCGAGATAAATTTAACGGCCCCGAAACAATCCTTTAAAGAGAAAATAGTTTCCTGCAAATTTTCTTGGAGTTGAGTGTGAATTTACTTTTAAAATGGTGAGTGACGTATGCTTCGTATGTGACGTAAGAGAACAGATGATTTGACCGTCGGCCCATTTCTTGGTTAAGGATATTCACGCATTTTATACAAATAACATCTGCCCAATTATTCCGAATAGTGTTATCACGAGATATCATCGCAATTCGTTAAAACGTACGCACTTGAAGAAGGCGAAAAAAGCTTTTAAAGTTACCATCTCTTACTACTTTACTTTTAGTACTACATTTGAGGTTAATAATGATTGAAGTGAATATTTGTTTTGGCATTCCTGAACAGAAACATTGTACTGGAAAAATCTTGCACTTGGCGTCAAACTCCAACACATATATAAGGGCCGTATACAATTACTTCAGCTTTGAATTATAGTAACATTTTATTTCATACAATATTTTATACTGATTTTATTGGAACTAGTACATAAAACTTTAATTTTGTCATAACTTATGTTTGATTGAAATTCTTGATATAACAATTTAATGCCCTTTTCTGTCTTTCCTAACAATAAAACATTGTTAAAAATAAAGAAAGACCAATGTTTTAAAGATATAAAAGGTACAAGAGAGCGCTCAAATGAATATGTTTGATTATTATTGTAATTAAAAACATGTTATATTTTCAGAAACTTAGGACAAAATCTTTAAAACTTTTAACCACCAATGTACACGCGGTATATTGTAACAGCGATTGACCAATTTTAATATTAAGAAAACGTTTAATAAACCCCATATATCTGAAACACAATTAAATGTTTTAACTTCATAAAGTTTTCAGACTATTAATAAACTAACGCACTACGTTTTATTAAACGACGATACTCACAAATATACTCACAACTATACTCACAACTATACTCACAAATATACTCACGACTTTACTCACAAATAAACTGACGACTTACTCACAAATATACTCACGACGATACTCCCAAATATACTCACAACTATACTCACAAATATACTCACGACGATACTCACAAATATACTCACAACTATACTCACAAATATACTCACGACTATACTTACAAATATATTCACGACTATACCCACAAATATACTCACGACTATACTCACAAATTTACTCACGACGATACTCACAAATATACTCACAACTATACTCACAAATATACTCACGACTATACTTACAAATATATTCACGACTATACCCACAAATATACTCACGACTATACTCACAAATTTACTCACGACTTTTCTCACAAATATACTCACAACTATACTCACAAATATACTCACGACTATTCTCACAAATATACTCACGACTATACTCACAAATATACTCACGACTATACTCACAAATATACTCACGACTATACTCACAAATATACTCACGACTATACTCACAAATATACTCACGACGATACTCCCAAATATACTCACAAATATACTCACGACTATACTCACAAATATACTAACGACGATACTCACAAATATACTCACGACTATTCTCACAAATATAAACACTTTATTATCAAACGCGTTTCAATTACTTATCTGGCCATGATCATGGATAATACTAAATAAACACTGTAACTCTGTGTTGTACCTCTGTGTCGCAGTAGTGAGTATGTAGTAGTCTCAATGATGATGACATAAATCACTGAAACTCGTATTAGAATAAAGTGATTATGATTGTGAGTACAGTTATTATTATTAACCTCAACTCACAAGTTATCTTAAATGTAACACTGAGTTTGATTCAGTACCCTACCGTCTACAAATTAATTCCGCTTAAAACGCTTTCGTCTTCCTCCCGATCTCTTGGAGGCTACTCACCTTCCTTCCCGGTTGAAAGCAGGTCTTCATTCCCACAATCTTTCACGTGACCAGGATTTTATATATCCCAGCAACAGGGGATCATTATGTCCTTTGACGTAGCGCATTCTTGAATTCCAAGCTACTGGGAATCCAAGTTTGGGGATTTATTTGCGTCTGTGCTAGCCGAAAAAATTATCGCTAGCAAATCAGCTGGGAATTGGCTGTGTAGATAGTCATAAAATTTTCACTTTATGTTCTTTGCCAAGTCCAATTTGATTTCATCTGTAATTTATTTTTATTTTCACTTGCTTTCATAATTAATTACATCTTTACATCTATTTAGAACTTCTAAAGAGAGTAGGTCGTGGATGTTGCTTTAGGTGACCCAGACCACGTGATGCCAAGATCTTATAACCTCTATAAAGGAGTTTATGTTCCCTACTTTAATCCTACATACTCACAATCCTTTCCTATTCATACCAGCCGATAATAGTCCTAGGGCGAATATAAGGGCTGGGGCCTCATTGTGCTTAAACCCCTCCCGAAATTTCAAACACAAAGAGACAAAATAGCAGATACACGTCCATTTATTATTTTCAATAAGTTGATCTTCTATACTTTGTACTACATTTTTGGTATATTGGTTTAACAATCGATTGTGATATTAAAATGGATTCTAACGAAATCCAAAATATATCTAATAACTGTTTATTAGAGATAAATATCCAAACTTTTCCCTTGAGGGAATCACCGAAATCTCCTTTGACTCCCCGGTTGTTGAGGCACCCCCCGAAATTTTCCTCTACTCTATATACCCCATTGTAATAGTCACGCTGATTATTTGCTTCAAACTAAAATAATTACCAAAAATAAATAATAAATATACTTGGTTAACGCCGTGATTCCTCTTTCCCTAATGAGCTCCACCTTTTTCTCTCTCGTTACATTACACTTCCTCAATGTACGCGGTCCTCTACGCTATTTAATACCACCTTCCTGAGTTAGTAGATTGTGGAAGGCTTACATGGTGATGTATAGCATTACTATCAGATACAGGTGAATAAAGACATAGCTTCGTTGTTTATCAATATTTGTTTTAATTGTTGATTTCTCGTTATATTTGTTGTATAAAGGTTTTTGTTCAGTATCGATGCTCTTCATATTTCTATTCGATTTACCATTCGTAATTTATAAACTAGTGAAGAGACAAACAAACTCGCAAATATATTTATCCTTAAATCTTCACTTCGGATGTTTCAGTTTCCATATTAATAAACATCGTATTACTTACTATAGCTAACAAAGGTCTGTAGAATAAATTGTCCTTTGTTTCTTGTCAAATTATTCGGTGCCAATAACAGCATTGGTAGTAATAAATACATTTTATTTTATCCGTAGTTTATGTCCCCCATAAAAGCCACCTATTTATGGTAAATTGAAACTTGTTGGAACTACTCTGTATTAGTTCCCAAACAACAGTATTAGCTGAATGGAATGAACACATGTTGACATTGTCGTGGCCTAGATACACGAAGCGTTAACGACCCTTTCGCTAAAGGTCATCCCCTGACGTCATCCACCCTGTATTTCACTACTACCCCTTCCCCTAACAACGTCCTGCCAATAAACTGACATTATCGAGGATTTAATTAGTGATAAGAGTTCTTGTCGTATCAAATTAATTACAGTGTTATGATTTTCTTCCGATGTACATCGTCAGACCATTTATTAGCACTTACAATTTTATTGGAAAAATATATAATTAAATTAAAACCACCTTAAACCATATATATATATATATATATATATTTAGGTTAGTTTTGGTTGGTAAAGATTATTTAGATTTTTTGGACTAGGATACTGACAGACTTACCTTGGTAAGAGTCCACTCTGTAGTCTTGAAATAGAAACACATAAAAGCACTTAAACAATGATATATTTCAACCACACAGTGGTCTTTGTCAATCGAAGAGAAAACACAAAAAGAAATATGAGAGAATGAAATAAAATAATTCATTTTGAAATATGAGAGAGAAAAAATAAAATTATTTTATTTCATTGTCTCATATTTCTTTTTGTGTTTTCTCTTCGATTGACAAAGACCACTGTGTGGTTGAAATATATCATTGTTTAAGTGCTTTTATGTGTTTCTATTTCAAGACTACAGAGTGGACTCTTACCAAGGTAAGTCTGTCAGTCTCCTAGTCCAAAAAATCTATATATATATATATATATATATATATATATATATATAATTTATAAATATATATATATATATAAATATATATATATATATATATATATATATATATATATATATATATTCAATAGCGTAGACCATAAACATGTCTCTTGAAAACTAGTTTCTATTGCATTGACAAAGCAGTAAACACACACACACACACACACACACACACACACACACACACACACTCACGCACGCACGCACACACAGACTACCATATATTATAATACCAACAGTGATAAAACAAAGGCTAAGGCAGACGAGAAAATTCTATCACTGACACTGAAATGCATCAACAGAACACAAGTAACATCTTCATTTTCTCGATTTTTCATCTCCATACTGAAGGGCTAATATATTTACTATAATTTTAATACATTAAAATAGGTTAAAATGCAGTTCGTATCTGTAACGAGAGCTTATAAAAGCAAAATTTTATCAAACTACAGTACTATGCCCTAATTAAGATAGGGCCTACAGATGTGTTATATTACGACTGACTACGTGAGCCAGGGAAGGCGTTAAAAAGGAAGAAGTGTACCTCACAGACGTTTGTTTCCACTATACAAATCATTGAATAATGTAATGATGACGTATCTGGGCCAGTAATAATCAAAATAATGGTATTTACAAACTAAACCTTATATACTGTAAAATATTCTACATTCGTCAGCCATGCTTTAATTTTTAACTAAGTTACAAACAGCACAAAACCAATGAAAAACGAAAATGCTTATATGTTTCTATTGTAATAAATGTAACCGTATCAGTTACAGACATAAACAGTTAATATCTAAAATTTTCACATCACTATTTGAAAAAATGTCACTATCTAAAAATATCACTTTCTAAACACCCAGAGGGATGTAAAATTTATAAATATAATAACAAAAACATACTCTATGAACAAACTCAGGTCAAAACAAATAAACCGACCACATTATTGAAAGCTTGTACTTAATAAGGCCCAGGTGAGCTCCACATAGCACCTTGATGGCAAATCTAGACATACTACTTATCTGTGGCCTTCCTCAGCATGTGTCCGCAGTTTACCAAACCCTTAATGGCATATACATCTTCGTCATCGAGATTTTTTTATTATCACCATTTGTATGGATTTGTTTCACTGTAATGTAAAACGCTCCTATGTCTTCTTTTATTTGGTTTCCATGCCCAAGACCTCAGCGGTATTCGTACCTCATTCATTCTTTGTATATGCGTAGATCAAAGTGAAATTCGTCTTTCTATTTTTTCGTTTAGTTTCCTATTTATAATCATTTGATTCATATGTATTTATTTCTCTTTTAACGTTTGTCTGCAGCTTTTTTTCCAAAACATCTTTACCTATCTCATTTACTGTTTCCAATCTCTTATTTACCACTTGTGTTTCTGAACTATACATTGAGCAACTTTCTTCTATTGTTTTAAATATTTAGTGTTTAGTAATCTTTATACAGTGAACTCTCTATAATCCGCCCCTTCCCCTATCCAGCCCCTCCAGTAGTTCGGCATTTTCGTCAAGGGCGGAAGATGTAAACATAATCAATATATAAAAATAACTTGTATACTATTTATTAGGAATATACTTTTATTCTTTGTATGTATCCTCTGTGGATGGTTACTTGGTAACTGAAATGTACATAAGGGTAAAATAAAGAAAGTTTGTGATTAAGAGGTTTTTGTGTATTTGTTATTTTTCGCTGCATGTTGATGTCAGTGACCGAGAAACCTTCACACTACCTGGTACTAGTTGTCTATCCCGTGATATACAAACTGTGATTTCGAGCTGTTGTTGCAGTAGTTACGTACAGTGACTGATACTGAAGTACAACTGAAAAATGTCGTTGCAGTGTAAACGGAAAAATATATAAATTTTTGTTGTTGCAGTTAAAGATAAGACAACCTTTATTGTAAGGTGCAGACCAGTAGGTCCTACATTCATTCTCGTTTTATATTTTCAAATATAGTACAGGACTATCTTCCTATGTTTTCTTTATTTTTGGGCAATACACATAAATATTGTTTAATGGTACATTGTATTTTGAATGTATCCTCCAGTAATCCGGAGTTTTCAGTAATCTGGCAGTATTCCAGTTCCATATATGCCGGATTAGCGAAAGTGTACTGTATTGTTCATTTGTTTGTTCTATAGTATGGAAAGTAATTTTTGTGTAATTGTTTCCCCCCTTTTATTACCTTATTAACTGTAAATGTTCAATATGATCCTACCTCTTACAGTTACCAAAAATATTCGTACTCGTTTGTTGGCTTTGTGGGGGACATTTTTCTAGACCTCCTCAGGTATTTATAATGACCGTTTATTTTATGTTATCGTAGTTAATCTACAATTGCCATTTTCCTAATAATTCTTTCAGCTTTTTCATCATGTAAATGATATATTCTTTGTCCTTTTCTAATATTATTTGATTATCTGGAAACAGAAGTCTTTGGATTTAGTTTTCGTCACTTTTACCTCATGAATCTGCTTTTCTTGCTTCAACTCTTTTAGGCTTCGTCTAAATATAATTTTTATTATGATTGTTGATGGACAGTGACCTTGTAGAAGTTACATATTCACTTTAAATGGGAGTGAGTACTTTTTTCCTACATTTGTTTTTTCATAATGATTTTACGTAGAAGTTTATGTAGATGTTATTGATTATAATAGCTGTCCGAAGATTATTCACTGATATACTATCATGAGGGTTTTTATTTCACTTATAAACTGTCCAAGTCTTTATAATGCAAAGTTTCAGTACTAAAAGACGCCGAACGCAATGCCAGCAAAATTAACGTGCTCAATATTTAGATTTAAATAACTTTAATCCAACAACAGTAATAGTAAACAACATATTGTCTTACTGATCATGTAAAATTCGATAGTTCAACTTTCATTATTCACTTTTCAACATGATTACCAATAAAACAAATAAAAGACATACACAAGACTCACAAATTATTCATTTATTTACTCATACGCGATTCAATGACACAATCTTTATCGACAGTGAGTGTTGCAACTACAAACTCTGACAACAATGTTGTAAGTTAGAGTTTGTAGTAGCAACACTCACTGATGACGATGACTTTGTGATTGAAACGCTTGAGTAAATAAATGATTAATTTGTGAGTCTTGTGTATGTCTTTAATTTGTTTCAACATAACCTCACCAGCTAAGCTCAAAGAATAGTTGAATGATTACCAATGAAATAATACCCGTCTTGGTCGCGACGTTTAGGCGACACTAATTGACGAAAGCTAACACAAATCATTTCTTCTCTTACGTTACCGCGACTAAAGGCCTAATTTAGTCCCATCTCGTGTTTTTATGAGCCCTAAATATTTACCTGCAGATGATCCGTGTCAGCAAGGGTGACTGCATGAAGAAATAACGGATGTTGGTGTTTCGTGGCGACTCCGTGGGGAGGTATCGCTTCCTTCCTTCCTGTTTACTTTTTAACCTCTCACAAATGTTACACGCATGGCTTCTCTCACTCCCTTCTGCGCAGCGTTATAGATGCGTCTAGCTGTCATAAGGCTCGGCTCGTCTTACACTGTACCGCTCAGTTTTAACAACACCCGACTGTACTGCGTGTAGTAGACGCTCTTGCTAAAGTATTACCTGATTATTCTTGTACCTATTAAAATAATGATATGGAATAAAACAGCTGCTCTACAACATAACCTCAAAATCACCCGTTTTATGAAATCATACGCTATAACTTATTTTGAGTCAAATGGGTCGAAATAACTGTATTGCATACCTTGTCCCTTTTGTGGAAAATCTTCCTCCCATATAAAACCAAAACTAATTAATTATGCACAATTAATGGATTGTAGTTGAAAAAAATGTATTAACGTCAAGTATCATTAATTACAGGTTAAAAAAAAAATGTTTTTGACCTTTAGTGGATGCATCAAAAGCATTTTATTAACGATTGAAAACTAGAACACGATATATATATATATATATATATATATATATATATATATATATATATATATATATATATAAAACAACATAAATTATTCAAATACAAGAATATTATTTATTTATATTTAAAGCTTTTCGTTGGTAAACAGAAACAACGTCATCAGGAATGAATAATACAATAATGCAAGATATAGGCCTAAAACATATAATAAATTAGAAATAGAATTGTTGCTAAATTTATACAAATTCCCAAGTTGATTTTGTTGCTGTAACATTATTGACATTGAATATAGTATCAAATTTAGAATGTATTTGTATTTGTTCTTTTATTAATTTGTTATTATTATTGTGTTTATATATTTCGAATGCTTCATATATATATATTCATTCTTAATCCTTTATTAATTTCTTTTATAAGTTTCATACTTTCAATATTTGTATCAATTGAAACATATTTTATATATATATATATCACTTTCACTTATGTACTTAAACAAGAATCTTACTTGGTATTTATG
>JBAIZL010000005.1:235959868-235969868 GCA_036971475.1 Prosapia bicincta | reverse complement strand
GAGCGCAGATGCGCTATTGTATATAGAGGAAAGAAGCCCCCTCCCCTTGACGTCAATCCGTTCACACTTGACCCAAGCAATCCCCCACATTCCTTTTCTTTACTTCACCTTTCCGCGAAAAAATCTATCGATGACACATTTCCCCTCTGCGGGCAAATTAAAAAATAAGCCTTAAAATAAGAACTGGGATATAGGACATACCATTGATTTCCATTCTTACCGACTGATTGCCCAAGAGGATAACTACAGGACTAGAAATATATTTGGGGCTGTCGAAGTAGAGAAGCAAGGGAGTCTTTAAAAACGCGATGATACTTTGAATTTTCCCGCAGTTGGAAATGTGTCATCGATAGATCTTGTCGTTGGAAAGGTGAACAAAAGGAAAGGAATGTGGGTGATTGTTTTGACCAGGTGAGTGTAGAATGGGCGGAAATTCTTTCCTCTATATATAGGAGGATATTTGGGTGAGCTCTTTATTCGCACTTCAACTGTTATTGGGTTCACCTTGTCAATGCTAGATGAGATTCTAGCGAAATGTCGGAATTGGATTTCATACATTCCAAAATGAACGAGTGTACTATATATATATATATATATATATATATATATATATATATATATATATATATATATATATAATAGTTTTCACAATAAATTGGATAAAATTACTATATAATACATTAAGACTCTTAGCCAGCTCCAGTGTTGTTATCTTTGAGCACAGAGACCATAACCTAGTAACAAGGGTCTATCAAGACTAAACATTCTACAACAAACAATGGCGCCGCTCAGTACGCTAAAGCCCCGTCAGTCTACCCACTGGTACACCTAATTGGGACACACACCTCTAGTCTATAGCCAGTTTTTGTGCAAAAATCCACGCCCCCTTGAAAACTACTTACACCTCCTTGATGAGCACGTCTCCCATTTTGGGAACCCCTGTTCTAAAAGCAGTTTTAGGTAAGACCTATGAAATGTTTTTATCAGTATAATATTATTGGTAGAAAGATTACCCATTGTATACATAATTTGTTGGTTAACAAGTAATAATATTGATTGATAATAGGAGAAAACATTTTCAATAATATTTATAAACTTTATTATTGTGTTTTGTTATTGTTATGTTATGCGTGTAAAAATATTACATAGAAGAGCTACAATACTACGTGTGACTAGACCTTGATAGATACTTACGTTTTTACAAATAATATTCTTATGTAACCTGAAAACGTTGCATTATAATAATCGAAAACAAGTTTCGAAAATAAACAAGTTCTGAACAAACTTATTTAGTTCTCTTTGAGAAATATTTCATTAAAGTTGAAGAATGTCAGACATGAACTTAAATTTATTCGTTGTTGGTTGAAATTAATTACTATAAGATCTTAAAACTAACTGTGGAAATTTTAAACGGTAACTAAATAATAAAACAAAATCGTAGGATTCATAATATTTATATTC
Organism: Prosapia bicincta; assembly: GCA_036971475.1. NCBI lineage: Eukaryota > Metazoa > Arthropoda > Insecta > Hemiptera > Cercopidae > Prosapia > Prosapia bicincta. Next base: position 235,968,407 of record JBAIZL010000005.1, on the reverse strand, counting down.
TTCGAGTATATTTTGTGTGAGGTAATTTAACTCGCCTCAAGTCTGTGACCCCAAATAGCCCTCTGTAATAATTAATAAGGGATTTCCCTTTTGCTTGCGTGCAGCATTGTGAATTAGTCTTGTTTAGAGACATTATATTTAATGAAGGTCTTTAATAGAATTTTTATTTCTTTTGTGTACAAAAATATGAGTCAACAACAATCTTTTATTTTAAAAAACGTTTTCACAATTAAAACTTGTCAATATTCGTCAAGAATTATTTATATCTGTTAAACCTTGAAACTAAATACATGTGCACCTATTAGTAATCGCTATATATATATATATATATATATATATATATATATATATATCGCAATATGTATTCTTGTGTATTAAGAACATAAGTCAAAATACAAATACAAGAATTATAATTGAATTTACAATTCAAAGCTTTTCGTAACGAAATTCAATTATAATTCTTGTATTTTTATTTTGACTTATGTTCTTTATATATATATATATATGTGTGTGTGTGTGTGTATGTATATATGATGAATAGTTACTATCTGGAGTACATCCGTTCATTCTGCAGTCCATAAATTCGCAGTTCCGACGTTTCGCTAGAATCTCATCCAGCATTGACGAGGTGAACCCAACAACAGTAGAAGAGCGAGTGAACGGATGTACTCCAGATAGTAACTATTCATCATATTTTTCCATCCGTGAAGGAATACGTATCAGCATATGTATATATATATATATATATATATATATATATATATATATATATATATATATACATCACTAAATATAATGAACATTTACAAAATAACGCGCACGAAACTTTTAATTAATTCAATATATTACCGGACCTTCTCACATTGGCTACCTTGAAGTGTGCAAAATTCTTGATAATATTACTATAGTAAACTGTTGAAAGCTTCGAGCACGTTATTTTAAAATATTAGTGCTTTAAGACATTAGACTATGGATTTGTTAAATAAATAACTTCGGCATTATTATTGTTATTATAAGGAAATAAAAAGAGTTGAATGAGAATTTAACTAGGAAAACGTCATCTACAAGTCATAGTATAAAATAAAATTTTAAATAATATAACTTTTCGAGTTATTTATCTACTTTTAAACCTAAGTACTTTCACTATGCCTAGATAACGGTGTATTATTTGTTGCTACAATTTTTTTCCAGTTCGGTCAGATAAGATAATATTAAAGTTTAATACGATAGCACAATACGTCAGTTTTCATTTAATTACTTACACGAAACCTAATAGTAATATTAATAATTTAAACATGGTAATTAAAAAAGTATTTATTTAAAAATAACTAGAATATTTACAAAAAAAAATTGAAATATAATGTAACAGCCCCCCCCCGGTATTTTGTAAATGGTATATACAAACATATATTTAATTTTGAAACAATTAAAATATTACACTTTAAAAAATTGTTATTTTACATGTTTAACATCATGAATTAAAAATTATAAAAAGTTCGTCTTTTTCAAATGTTTATGACAAGGTAGGTTAATGCACGCTGGTATTGTATATATTTACTTATTTTGAAAAATATCAAGACTTAAATTTAAAACATACGTTGGCAATTACTTAAACTTACTTGGCTTTGTTGGGACATATAATAATATACTAGGATTCCCTTTTATAAGATATTTATATTTTGAAAATATTAAAATAAATGTAACAAACCCACTAATAAAACATTTCCCTGTTGTTGATAAAATTTTGAAAATTAAGTTATTAAAAGTTTAACATAAAACTTAACGACAGCCAGCCCATGGTGATACTCCGTGCGCGTAGCTTCTAGAATATAGATTAAACGCATTTTCTCACGGTAACCTAGCACATGCTTCTGAATTTACCCACCCTTGAATATTCAGAAAAGGCCTTTCATTGGTTCACGTATTTAACATGACGCTATTTTGACTAGCTTGTCATGAAACATTTTTTGAACATAAATTGCTTTTAAACAAGGCCGATTTTACATTAACAAAATAACAAATACTTATCCAACATGTTAACTCGTAACCAAAAATTATTTAGCATATTACAATATCAACACCTGATTGATTTCCAATTGTTTTGATAAAAATTATGTTAAAGTTGTATAAAATGTGACAGTCTGAAAGTTAAGCGTATTATTATAATGTCCATAATTTTATATCGCTTTCTATACAATTATTTTCCGTTCCAGAGGGTCTGATAAGCTACTCTATTCCTCAAGGGTCATTTCGTGGAACAGAGATAGACCTACGTGACAAAACATATGACGGGCGAGATGAATCGGGGCAGCTAAGTGGAGGACTGGGTCAGTTAGTAGACGGTCATCGTGGCCAGGATGCATTCAGGATAGACGTAGACGACCACGGTAAAGGTAAGTCTGACCTTAAGTCTAACCTCACTTTTGTTAAGTAATTAAATTTTGAAAATTATATTGAGAAAATAAACTATATTAACTGATATTATTGACCCATATCAACGTACCGATATATTTCAGGTTTCGGATATTCATTATTAATTTTAGTTATTTATTATTTACAATTTAATCATATTTACTATTTAATCATATTTACTATTTAATCATATTTACTATTTAATCATATTTACTATTTAATCATATTTACAATTTAATCATATTTACTATTTAATCATATTTACTATTTAATCATATTTACTATTTAATCATATTTACTATTTTATTTTTTCAACGATGTTATTTATTTCACTTTATAGCAACATTTTATCGATTGTCATTATTCTAAATACAATAAAAACATCTAATTTAATCTACAATCATTCGGTGTCAAGGACACAAATTCATTTATAAAATAATCTATTTAAGTATGATTTACTCAATACGATGTCTTTTCTTAGATAAAAAGATGTTTCATAAACACTTCTTTTGGGGCGCCTAAGTAGAAACATTGTATGGGAAAAATCGTGTAGTTGCCGTGTCGATAAAATCGTCACGTCCTAGCACAACTGTATAGTTGTATATATACGCTGTACACGACTATTTCAGCTTACATTAAGCGATAACATATGATTCCATGCATCAGCTGATATTATTTTATAGGTTATGTTGTAGAACATCTGTTTTAACGCGTAGATTATGTTACTTTATTCAGTTTTAATGTTATATGATATTTTTATAAGTTAAGAAATATATTTATTTATATTTTAATAAAGCTTAGTCAGTTATTTTAATATTACAATGGGTTATATATTTTTTTCCAAATTTTGTAATATAACCTATTATTCCTGAAATGTGAATAATTGTAAATATTTTGTTGAACCTCTTTTTAAATTGAATCAAAGAAAATCTACTTTATGGTTAGTCCTAAGTTAATGCATAGGTTGTACATTATATATCCCGGTGGGGGGGGCATTACCACCTTATCTGTATCCAGGCCAAATGCACCACTTCGGCCGTTAAACCTGTGCTGCTAATTGATTGCGATAAGCTGTGCAAGTACCTTGTTCTGATTGGCCAGAGTACAATGTGGCCAGTTAATACCTTTTGTCCACTGACATTCCCTGATCTATAGACACTGTGCCAGGAGGTATGGTTTACCTGGTATAAGTTACAAATATAAAAATAAAGTTAATGTTGGAGTGAAAACACTGTAAAAGAAAATATATATTAAGAGAAATTAATGCGAAAGCAGATCCGGTCCGAAAATGCGAATTTTTAAAAGAATTATTATTCTAATAGCTCAAGATTTGTTTCGTAATCTATCGGTTTCAGAAGCCAAATTTTTAATCCTCGAAGAAAGTTCATTTGTTTTAGGTCATTTGAGTTGTCATTAGGTTGTCAACAAACCGATCTTAACGAAAGTTACATATTTACGTAAATAAGTTTAGCTAAATCGTAATAATTATTATAATTAATTAATAAGTATGAACTATTTTGATTTACATAATTTATAACAAGAATACATAGGTCCATTTGAATATGATTAAACTGAAATAAAGTGCGAAATAGGTGTTGCGTAAAATCATATGTAGTTGAATTGTAAAAACCTGCTGATCGGATAAACTGATGCGTGTATATACAGTATGATCAAATATCTTATATTTGGTAAATCGACTGAAATTTTTCCCATTAAAAACGAATGTTGCTAAAACATACTTCACCTTTAAGAATAATCATCTTATTAATGTGCAAATACGGCATTTGTCTAATTAGTGTATATTTTTACTGTATTGTTATAAAAATTACATAAATATTTTACAAAATTGCAAAAGGAATGGGGTATTCCTTAAATTGGTACTGGGGTAGTAGCTAGAAGGGGGTGGGTTGTGTATTTTGAGACCAAAGGCAATCGTCTTTATATTCAGTTTCCTGTGAATTGGCCTACCTAAAAACAAATATTATATTGTCCTTAACAGATTTTTTTAAATCTGTTATTATGTCGTTTTGTGTCATTTTCCAACAGGAATTTATCAACAGTGTGTAAGGGTACGGATAACGGCTTCTTTTGAAATTTATCAACAGTGTGGAATTATAGGGATAACGACTTCTTTTGAAATTTATAAACAGTGTGGAATTATAGGAATAACGACTCCTTTTTAAATTTATCAATATTGTAAAATTATAGGAATAACGACTCAATTTGATATGTATCAACAGTGAGAATTATAAGAATAACTACTCCTTTTTTAAATTTATTAAAATTGAGAATTATAGGAATAACGACTCCTTTTGAAATTTATTAACAGCAAGAATTACAGGAATAACGACTCCTTTTTTAAATTTATTAAAATTGAGAATTATAGGAGTGACTCCTTTTGAAATTTATCAACAGCAAGAATTACAGGAATAACGACTCCTTTTTTAAATTTATTAAAATTGAGAATTATAGGAATAACGACTCCTTTTGAAATTTATCAACAGCAAGAATTACAGGAATAACAACTCCTTTTTTAAATTTATTAAAATTGAGAATTATAGGAATAACGACTCCTTTTTAAGTTTATCAACAGTATGGAATTATAGGAATAACGACTACTTTTTAAATTTATCAACAGTATGGAATTATAGGAATAACGACTCAATTTGAAATGTATCAACAGTGAGAACTATAGGAATAACGACTCCTTTTTAAATTTATTAACAGTGTGGAATTATAGGAATAACGACTCCTTTTTTAAATTTACTAAAAATTGAGAATTATAGGAATGACTCCTTATGAAATTTATCAACAGCAAGAATTACAGGAATAACGACTCCTTTTTAAATTTATCAATATTGTAAAATTATAGGAATAACGACTCAATTTGAAATGTATCAACAGTGAGAACTATATGAATAACGACTCCTTTTTAAATTTATTAACAGTGTGGAATTATAGGAATAACGACTCCTTTTTAAATTTATTAACAGTGTAGAATTATAGGAATAACGACTCCTTTTGAAATTTATCAACAGCAAGAATTATAGGAATAACGACTCGTTTTGAAATTTATCAACAGTATGGAACTATATGAATAACGACTCGTTTTATGGCCTTAAGATGGCTTAGGGTGTAATATGTTAAACATTGGCAATAATTTAGCCAACACCCCAATAATGTGTTGGGGCAACTTTAACCCCAAAGTTACATAAAAATTGGTTTTGTTTGGGGTAATGTAAAGTCGGCCGAAGTGTAAAAAAATTTAATTTCTGAAAACGTTCATTGAAAATCGTTTGGGTAGGAATTTATACTAATAATACTGGTAACCAATCAAAGCACTATTTTTAAAGTATAAGGGGAGGATTCTGTTGACTAAGCGTGACAACTTGAGTCACTGCCCGGTCTGTTCTTGCCTTCACCGTAGACGGGCAGCTGGGTTGCATTTATAGTTAGATGGCTTATTGAAAATGTCAATAATGTCTTAATCAAAACTTAATAAGTGAATATGTTTGTAGAGCTTAAATGTAGCTTGTATTTGTATCTTTAAAACTTAAATATGTTACACGAGTAAAGCCCAGCATTGTTCAAGTGTTTGCCGAGGTAGTTATAAACTGTTATATTTTCAAGTAATTTGATAAAATCAGCAAGTATGTATTAATATATATATATATATATATATATATATATATATATATATATATATATATATATATATTTAACTTTGCAACACTTCTTGTATTCACTTATCACTTTCACTATATATGTGACTTATCACTTTCACTTTATATGTACATAAAGAAGAATCTTACTGGGTATTTATGCGAATTAACTTTCAAAGATTGATAGTATCTCCATTATCTAGTATTACTTAGTGTAAGTACTCTCGAGTTTAGCATCCGTATCTCTTTAATATCCATTTGTTTACAATTTTATATAATATATACCTTTATCTTTATTTTAGTCTTTATGTTTCATTGCTGTGTTGTGCATTCTATCTAATAAATTACATAGAGCTGTCACTTATATTTGTATGGATGTTTAAAATAACTTGGTTCTATATGCTTTATATGTGCGTACGTTTATGGTATATTTTATAACCGAATTTCCATTGTTTTTATCAATTATCATCTAAGAAATTAGATTTATCGTTTGAACAGTTGTATAACTGAATTTTGTTGTCTTTTATTTTCTATTTTTAGTACCAATCTTTCACACTGTATTATACTATGCCAATAGGCGATCTTTTAGCTAATATTACGTTCCGTGTTCAGTGTAACTGTCTCTATGTTGAGATCTTGATATTTGAGTTTGAAAAAGGAATTTAAATTCTTTGCGGTAATATTTGTAATAACGTTTAATGACTCAAAGCGTGCGTTATAATGCATTCTGTCACGTGACGCTTGACGGAACATGCAAAAGTGTAGTGTATTTTTCCTAACACACAGCTGCACTGGTTCTGCTTTATGTGCAGTCTCTATAGCGAAGTGAAATTATGAATTGTATTGCCCCTCTTCATATTGATTTTATTCCTTGGGTTTCCCCGTATTACGTCTGACATGTACGGTCGGCATTGCATAAACTAAATGTAAATAGGCCCCACTGTCAGACCCCGTTCACTTCCATTCCGACTTTATGCGCTCCTTGAAAAATTCTTTCACTAACTTCCCGTCTAGTTATGCTTCCGTATTGTTCTTACCCACGCTATTTTTATGTCTCATCTGGCTCGCTTACTTACCCGGGGACTATCGACTCAAGGAGGGGACTTTATGTGACTAGACGTAACGTCCAAACTTTAAATAAACTTTGTAAAATACGCCGCATCTTTGTAATAGGGAGAGTTTTTATTTTTAAATCAGTATTCAATCGTAATAGATTGGTTGAGATGTATTGCGTTTAGCTAGATACAGAGTCCCATTCACCTGGTTTATGTAAACGGCTTAGCCCGGAAAAGGACGTGTTTTAATGATGATCTTTACAATATTTCATTTTCTAATGGTCATTACATTTTTTCTTTGTTTTATTTGAGACATCAGAAGATTTATCTTCGTTGTGAAGTATTTTAAATTTCAGTTACGTGTAACCAATTGCTGCAAATAATTGTGCATTTATAAAATTATATTATTTTAGCTTTAAAACGCGGTTAGGTTTTGTTAGGGTGAGGCCGTTCTGCTTCCAATTTTGTACAATTTCAAGCATCGAAAGATTTCTCTTGGTTGTGAAATATTTTAAATTTTACTTACGTGTAACCAATTGCTGCAAATACTTGTGTATTTATAAATTTATATTATTTTAGCTTTAAAACGCGATCAGGTTATGTTAGGGTGAGGCCGTTCTGCTTCCAATTTTTTACGATTTTATAATTACAGTTAATATAGTTTCTTTACACATAGTCCGTTTACGAAGCAAGGTTCCGTTAGTCCAGTTTGTTTGGTTATTCTTTTCATACATTTTTTTTCCTAAAACATTATTTACGATATTGTGTAGTAACCATGGCAACCGTTTAAGATTGTGCAATGGAGGTTTCGATAACAACCTGTTGGGAAAAAAACTTAATAAAGGCCTACCTCTCTCAGAAATACATTTCAAGCTATGGGAAACATGAAATCGTTCAGTTCGAATCCGATCTAACGAATTCGACTTTTTTACATTTATTTAATTAATTAATATTTTAAAAAAACTAATATTAATAGTTATCCACTAAAGTTTTAAAAACCGTATTTGAACTTGATAGGATGAATAAAAAAGTACTATATTAATGATTGAAAATTCGAAGAAGCTATATAAGGAGAGTGTGAACTAAAGAAGGAACTGGGAAAAACTATTTTAAATGGTAGGCTACATTCCAATAGTTAGTTGTTGCTGCTAAAACCTTTATTCATGTACGGATTCAATTCTATTTCGTTTCTATATTTCTAATGACAGTTTTTCTTCAAACACAAAATCATAAAACTAAAAGGCATCTATAAAAACGAAATTGCCTGGCGTATTTATTTTCCGAAGCTGTTATTACAAATTTAAGCCTGACACCGGACTTAACGAACGTCAGAGCAATCTTGTCAGCGGTGTTAAGCTGTTTGCGATCGTGACATTGCAGGCGCCGTGCCGTGGCTTACGTGGTAAAACT
>JBAIZL010000005.1:235949868-235954868 GCA_036971475.1 Prosapia bicincta | reverse complement strand
GAATCTGTATTTTTAAATAAATAAAACCTCTAAACCACAAATAACATTTATTTAAACCTTATGTACATTTCCATTGCCCAGCAATCATCTTCAGAGGTATTTAAAAAATACAACTTAAACCTTATGTACATTTCGATTGCCCAGCAATCATCTTCAGAGGTATTTAAAAAATACAACTGAGTTGTATTTTTTAAATACCTCTGAAGATGATTGCTGGGCAATCGAAATGTACATAAGGTTTAAATAAATGTTATTTGTGGTTTAGAGGTTTTATTTATTTAAAAATAAACATTACGCCACAGTTGCTTCATACAGTTATCAAATCTGTAGTTCATTTCACACCGAGTGCGTTGAATTATTTCTGGAGTCGCAGTGTTGAGGGAGACCGTGATGCGCTCGCGCAGATGCTCTAAGTCACCTATCTTCTCAGTGTAGACTATGTTCTTTATATACTCCCGTAGAAAGAAATCCAAAGGGATAAGGTCCGGGCTTCTGGGCGGCTAAGGAATAGGTCCATCTGTGCCAATCCAACCATTAGGAAACCTGGTATTCACGGCATCACGTACAGCTAGAAGATGGAGAAGGGTAACTTCCCGATAAAACAATTTCCTTGTTTCCAGTACATTTTCCATTTGCAACCATTAACTTATCTTAAATTGTTTTTGAGCGATTTTTTCAAATCAAGGCATTCTTTTTGGATGACAGTGTACATGAACGTTTAGCATATGGGTGTCCTAAAGTATCTTTTGGCTGGAAGACAGCTAGTTCGGGCAGCATATATAATCTCATCTCTCCTACACATCCTACCGATCCTTTCAACACCGAAAATGCTTTCAAAAGGCGTCTACGTCATTACGCTCTACTGTATATGATTTAAAACAGGGGTGCACAACCCGCCGATTCCGACTTTTGTTTGCAGTCCACAGACCACTGTTAAATATTTCTCTTGAATTTAGACAATGTAATACTATTTTATAGCGACAGGCATGAACTAGCAGTGTATGTGACAATACTCAAATGAACTGTTGATCTGCAGCACATGATTTAGTTGAAGTAAAAATTATGTGATTTCATGAACTGATTTCTAAAAAAGTTATTTACCTCACGAAATGGTTAACCTGCGAGAAGTATTTTAAAAATTTCATGTTTGTTCGATAGTACTATTATTTGTGATCCAGCTTTATGTTAATGAAGCTTCAAATGTAGTAAAAATTGTGCGAAGTTTCATTAACTAGATAAGAAAGAAATAAAATGAACAATCTTGGAAAAGAAATACACAGAGAGACAGAATGGTTTAAATTTATCTATACGGGAAACGAGGTTAATAAGTTGATAAGTTTCTCATGTTATATAACATATATTTTTAAATGATAACTAAAAACAATTTAAAGGAGAATACATATAGAAAAAAGAGGTTTAGTAAAAATGACATTTATAATCCTAGAAGACCCGGTGAACTTCGTGCCGCCTAAATGTAAATGAATGGCGTCGTGTTAACATTAACTGAACTTAATTTAGTATTTTATTAAGATAATAATAGATGACCTTAGAGTGGTCGATCAGGAAAAGTGTAACAATAAAAGGTCTTGATTGAATGTTATTTATTAAACTGCACTTTGATATATAATATTTCTATTTTTTCTCTCAGATGCATACACAAATAAATCGAAAGTATGTGATCCAAAAATTAAGTCCAATTACTTTAAATTTGTAGAGTCTTGCTTGACAACCAAAATTCGAGATGAATTCAATCAAATTTCTTAGGGTAAGATAAGATAGAATATAATATTTTATGCTATTTTGTCACTTAGAAAATACGTGTTAAAAAAAATTGTTATGTCGTCGGATAGCTATTTCTTAAACTTTATAGGTTAATATTTTTATAGGTTAATATTTTTTTATATATAATTAAATATCCGGTTTATAGGTTAATAGTTTTCTTCTAAATTTAATTTGTTTGAGGGGGTCACGTGCCCCCTGTCCCACACCCCTGAGATCATTCATATATATATTTTTTTTAAGATTAAATAATATACACTAATTACAGGAATAATTTATTGAATAATACACTCAAATGTTTTTCGTTGGTTGACATTACCAACATCCTCAGGAATTACAATACTAAGAATGATCTTAGTATACATCTAAGAATACATCATTCTTAGTATTGTAATTTTTTAGGATGTTGGTAATGTCAACCAACGAAAAACATTTGAGTGTATTATTCAATAAATTATTCCTGTAATTAGTGTATATTATTTAATCTTAAAAATAATTCTAACAGGAAAACATATTTGATATTCTACATATATTTATTTATATAAATATATCGCCATTTTATAGATTAATATTTTTCTGCTAAAATTAATTGGCTTAGGTTGGGCTATGTGCGGCCTGTGCCTCCCTGACACCATTCATTAATATATATATATATATATATATATATATATACATTGAGAGAGAGAGAGAGGGGGGAACGTGATTCGAAACCAACCAACATAGGTAGGATAAACAAAGTGAAAATTTCAAACCTAGTATAAGGAACATTTAAGGTCATTTAAGTATGAAAAATATTATTCGAATTATGCTACGCATGTATTTAAAAAGGACCATACACTGGACGAAATATAAAATACAATGAAAACTTTAAATTATGCTATTAAAAAAAAGGTTATACAATTATTCAAAATTTATAAATCCAAATTGAATAAAGAATACATAATATTGAACAAATTCTCACAGTCGGACCTCTTGTTTAAAAGTTTAAAATTTTTGGACCATACTAACAATATATAAAGACGGGCTCAAGGTTTGGGCGAATAGTAGTAATTAAAAGTTGAGAATGGAGTAATTCCGAAACGCGTCAAAAAAGTAAAATATCGTAATGTTGGGAAAGGCAGAATAATATACTCAAATCTTTACAATTATTCCTGACACAAGTGAAGGTCATTATATTAAGAATACCACACTTAATTCTTTACACAATAATAGAATTATTGTAATTAAAATTTGTTAATGATGAGGTGTACACTCACAAAGTTTTTTAAATAAAAACTCGGTTAATGGGTTATCCAAATTTTTAATAAATCAGGTTTCTTTGACTCACGCATCAACCGAGTTTTTATTTAATAAAATTTGTTCAATTTTTAAAAATAATTAAAATATTTATAACAACAGTTGCATGTATTCGGTATCTCATATATCGATTTGTCTTGTATCGAAGGGAAATGTATACAATATTGTACAGCTTTGAGTGATATTGAAAATTGTTGGATAAACACGCTGTGATGACAGGCCTCACAGATATTAAATTGTGCAAAATACATTGCACTTATGACACGATAGGCGGACTATCGACCTTTTGGTATCGCAAACAGTGATTTGTAGGTTGACAACACGCCGCTCTGAAATGTGTAATGAATAGACTAGTAATTGATGTGCCAGTGTAAGAACTCTCTGTGACACATCACACAAACACATTGTTTACGTGTAATTTTATATAAAACCATAGCTATTAAGATAAACGTTATAGCACTTCAGAATATTTTTATCATTTAGCTAAATATTTAACATTTAGTACATCGATGTCTAAAAGTATCTGTTAGCTGCAAGACAGTGAGCTCGGACAGCATATATAATCTCACCTCTTCTCCACATCTTACCAAAAATAATATAATTATTACATAACTTTCATCGCCGAAAATGCTTCCAAACATCGTCTACGTCATTGCGTTCTATTGTATATAATTTAAGACAGGGTTGTACATCCCGTGGCCTCTGATTTGTTTTTTACGGTCCGCAGACTCTTCTTAATTGTTTTCTTGAATTTAGAGAAATTCAATACTATTTTATAGCGACAGGTATAAACCAGCACAATATTACTGAATTAGCAGTGTATGTGACAATACTCAAATGGACATGTTGATCTGCATCACTTGATTTAAAGTAAAAATTATGTGAAGTTTCATGAATTGATTTCTAAAACAATATTTACCTCGCGAAATGGTTAATCTGCGAGAAGTATTTTAAAAATTTCATGTTTGTTCGATAGTACTTTTATTTGTGATCAAGTTTTATGTTAATGAAGCTTCAAATCTAAACCTCGTTCGCATTTATCTGACAGTCAGTTGGAATCAACTTTGAAAATATTGAACTATAAGCATTGTAATAGGCATTGAACATTCATCAAAAGGAAAACAGTATCAACACTAAAATAAACAATTTTCAGACTTCATTTTATGTTATAACATTCACGAGGTTACATGACCAATTTTGCAACATTATAAATATAGTATATTATAAATATAATTACATCTGGATACATTGTTACAGGTAGGCATGCTATTATGTATTATACAATGATGGTATTTACGCATACTAGAATATAAAATGTAAAATATAATTTGAAAATGTAAACATCAAATGTATTCCAATTGTTGAATTCAGAAAAATTAGTCCTGCGACCCGGGTCTAGAAAAATGAGCAATTAATTGGCCCACCATTCAAAAAGGCCTTTAGCATATAAATGGGTAATACTTTCAGTTATCAGGAAATCATGTTGTTTATCAACTTTTCTCAATTTTATATGTGTACTACCCTTTGAACCTGTTTACCAATGTGGTATGATATTGCCTACTTAACGCCTTGTTAAAGTCTATGTTAAATTACACGTTTAACCACGATTATTTTTATTTTAGTTATATAAATACTGATTTTCCGTTAGTAAGTTATTACTTCAAATACGTTTAAAATAACCGCATACTTAAAAACCGCGCCTTTATACATATACACCCTATAAGTATCTTCACTTAGGTTTACTTATATATTTATTATTACTTATGTACCAAACTATTATTTATATACGTTATATAAAAAATGAAATTTACATGTTTTTTAAAACATTTTAAAAGCATTATTGTTGTGTCCTGTGGAACTCTGACTTGTGGCTGTTCCGGCAATAGCAATTTCGGCAAAAATGTTTGTCGTTGTACAAAAAGGAT
>JBAIZL010000005.1:235912368-235939868 GCA_036971475.1 Prosapia bicincta | reverse complement strand
ATAAATTAAGATTTTATTTTGAATATCACAGTATATCTTATTTTGATTCTTTCCATAAATGTTGAATCTGGAATTAATTTAGCAGTGCTATCATAACGTTCTGTGACATTAATAATTAGTTGAATATTTCAAAATCATTTACAACTTTACTCGTATATTAAATAAAAACAACCTCTTACCAAAATTCAACAATACCTAATGTACATTTCGATTACAAATTAATCATCTTCAGAGGTATTTTACAAATAACACAGTGCATGTGCGCTCTCGCGGGTGCGTGTGCGTGTGTATTTGAGCCCCGCTTAACCGAAGTAGTCATACAAAATATACGTTTTGAGCAATCACTTAAAAATACGTGTCAATTCATGTATGTTTTTTTACTTTTTATTTTTATTTTACGGTTTTTTTCAATTAATATCACTGTGGATGCCTTTTTCACATCTTTTACGATGTTTTTCATCGTTTTACCTTTCCTGTGTTTTAACAAAGCTGTATTATCCGAATTGTCAATTATCCGAGCTACCCTCGGTTTGCTTTATGAATAATCCAGGCTGGACTGTATTCGCTCCGAACATGGTTCTCAAGTAAGATAGTTCAGCCGGTAAGGAAAAAGGAGGCCCACTACCTAAATAGGAAACGTTGCAAGGCTTCAGTTCCAGTGAATATGTGGCAAGCAATGTACTTTGTGACACTCGACGATGTAAGGAAGTGACACATCTCTTTAGCCCCGATAGAGATTTGGTCTGTCCTAAGAAAGCAGCCGTACTGAATGAAAGCCCTCACGCCTTATATTTTGTTACGAAGTTATTATCTGTATAAAATCTCTATTATTATAATAATTTTTTAGAGATTTTTTGAAATCTCGTAGTAACTTGGCTCAGTTTTTTTTATATGAAAAGTCATATTTATGTCTAGAGCTTTGCTTAAAACAATCAACATATGGATTTAATTATAAACGTAAATATTCTTGTTCCACGTTCCTAAGAACTTATAACAATTTTAGAAGGTTTTTTAAAATATTTTAAAACACATTTTCAAATTCTATAACTAGATTTGAGTTGTAAGGAACATAATCAATATGCCAATCGTAACATGATTACTGTGAGAATAAAGAATATCATTTCTTGTACACTTTACTTTAAAGATCAAGATTATAAAAACACCCAAGTTTTTGTAGTGAAATAGACTTGATAAGGACAACAAACCAGTTAACTGGACTCGCTTATCCACCGCTTACAGTCCTTCTCAAAACACTTTCACGCGACCGCTTAGAGAAATATTAACATGTTTTAAATTCCGAGACAAGTCGGCAGTTCCTTTATTCTTTGTAAGGGTAAGAGATTTCTAAGACTGAGTGATCTCGGACGGGCAGGCTGGGGGAGAGTGTTCTCTGCTTGGGAAGTTTGTTATCTTTGCCAGTGATATTTATGTGGATCCACTGGATATTAAATACCCACCCGGCGTTTAGTCTTCATCTGCAGGAAATCTGCCAGTTTCCAGAGAGATTCAGGATAACGACCTGACAGTCATGAAGGAAAACGCCTTTATCTGGAGCAGCAGCGACCTATAAACGCATGAAAGTAGCGAGCGAGAGGAAACGCAAAAAACTGCTATATAATTAGAGGGTTAGTTCGTAGAAATAAAATAATTAAATTTTTCCATATTATGACTATAACACATTGTTATATTTTCTTCCGTATATTGGAAAGAAACATAAATAAATATAAATTTACTTAGTCTTTAATTTCACGTAACTACGTTCCCTGCTAAATGGATGATAACATTCTACGAATTTCACTTGGTTTAGTGGTGAAACCAGTTATATTTGGAAATGTTAAAAATATTTACTGAATACTTGGATATAATTTACTCTGACGCTTATGCAGGAAACCATTATTACCGCTGCAACGTATATTAGGACGTTTCCAATTAATTTGATTTTGCGGTTAATGCGGTTTTCCTGTAAACTTTCAAATAATTTTTAATTAAATATCAAAATCGTGGGAAATGAGCCGCATAACTGCTTGGTTTCATACACCCAAGCATTACGAGACCACTTCGACCATACACACTGGTCAGGACAAAGGCACGGTCAGGACAAAATCGGTTTTGTATTATTTTATACGCGACAGACCTAACGTTTATCACAGAGACACAAAAATAAGTGAAGGTAATATCATCATACATAACCTCATTACCTATAGTATTTTTGTAAAAATTCAGAAGTTTATACAAAACTATAAATATAGACTTTTGTTTTGTGAATTTGAAATTAATACAAAAGCAAATCTTAAATTTACTAGAGGCATTTATCGACCGTTCGAATCTTCTACGTTATCTAAAATCGATCAATAAAATTTAGTATTCTCATATTTGATTTCTTTTCTCTTTTTTCCTATTTTTTCGTAGTTTTATTTTTCTTCCCGTGTACCTTTATATTTGATGATATGTATATTTTCGTTTTGTTCTTATAACTTTTCTCTTTCTGCTCTCTAAAGTTATTTTGCATGTTTATTTTATTCTTTATAAATTTCCCTTTTGTTATTATTTTTTTGTCAGCTATAATGTAAATGTATATTTTATGTTTCCTGTGGGCTCGGGATTTTCCTCTTGTTATTAAGTTATTTTTGTGTCTGTTCACTGAAATTATTTTTCGTGTTTAATTTTATTTATTAAGTTATGTTGAGCTATGTATATTTATTACATTAATAACTTTATATATATATATATATATATATATATATATATATATATATAACATATTTATTTAGAAATAAATAACAACCCAATAGAACTAAACTCACTAGAAAAATACCACATTTATAAAAACATACACAACAATTTAATGAATCTACAAACAACATATACAGAAGACATACTATATAGAAATATCATACACACAGATCAAGAAAAAGTGCGCGTAACGTCAACAAACACCAACTTCACAGACCGAACATCTACAACAGAAAAACATCAGTGATTCGACAATGGTCAATTGACCGAAAGGTGCCTCATCACTCAAGGTAAAATTATTGCACTTAATGGTGGATAAAATTACTTACATAGTAATATATTAACTTCATATATATTAGTTTTTGTAGGCTGTAATGTAACTGTAAAATTGATGTTATCTATGGCTTTGGGCTTCCCTCTTATTATAACGTTCTTCAATTCCTTCTATTAGTTCACACTTGTCTTACATATAGGCCTATCTTGTTCAAATTTTCAATCGTTATTAAAATACTTTTTATTTATCAACTCTAAGTTCAAATTTTTTTTAACTTGTAGATGACAGTTGATACAGTTTTTTCAAATATAAATTCATTATTAAAATTTAAAATAAAGTAATTCTAGTTTTGTATGGGAGAAAATCTTTTCACGAAAGGGACAAATATGCAATATAGTTATTTCGTCCCATTTGGCTTAAAATAACGGATATCCTATGATTTCATGAGACACCTGTTTTTTTTCATATAGTTTATGTAGTAGAACAACTGTTTTAAGGCACTTCATTTATATTATTGTAATTAAATCGTAGTTAAAATGGTTTTTCTTTGTCGACCTAAGTCGGAATTGGCTCTAAAACTTGTTTTTGTATCTGTTCATTAAAATTATTTTACGTATTTAATTTTTATTTTAATTGTTAATGTTTTATATTTTTACATCTATATGTGATATGATAATCTTCTAGAAGTGTTAAGCAAATAAATAAACATTTTATCTGTTTTTTAACAATATGCCATCACAATGCAATAAATATAGCTTATCTTAATCACAGGAATGACAAAATTAATCGTTTTTCGTGAAATGTAATTAACAAAACATTTTAAAGATATCTCTTCCAGTTCAAATCGTGTAAAATGCTTTAAATAAAGTCGTGGAAATTTACAGGTAAAATCGGTTTTACTATCAACAACAAGTTAAACTTTCGGTAGAAGATTTTACAGAATTGCTTGGAACATTTAATTGTATTATGAAACAAACAAAACAAGTAATATAAACAAAAATGTATAAAGTCAATTATTACTTAGGTCGACAAAGAAAACTTTTATTTTAGTTACTGTCTATAGTATAATTACAGTTAATATAAAGAGCGTAATACAACCAATGTGTTGAAACAGCTGTTGTTCCACATAAAATCAGCGGTTTTATGAAATAATACGTTATCACTTACTTTAAACCAAATGTGCGAAATAACTACACTGCATATCTTGACTCTTTTGTGGAAAGTGTTCCTCCCATATTAAATTATACCTTGCCTCTTTTGAAGGAAAGTTTTCCTCCCATATTAAATTATACCTTACCTCTATTGAAGGAAAGTTTTCCTCCCATATTAAATTATACCTTACCTCTTTTGAAGGAAAGTTTTCCTCCCATATTAAATTATACCTTACCTCTTTTGAAGGAAAGTGTTCCTCCCATATTAAATTATACCTTACCTCTTTTGAAGGAAAGTTTTCCTCCCATATTAAATTATACCTTACCTCTTTTGAAGGAAAGTTTTCCTCCCATATTAAATTA
This sequence comes from Prosapia bicincta, assembly GCA_036971475.1. Taxonomy (NCBI): domain Eukaryota; kingdom Metazoa; phylum Arthropoda; class Insecta; order Hemiptera; family Cercopidae; genus Prosapia; species Prosapia bicincta. The sequence goes on along the minus strand of JBAIZL010000005.1, from coordinate 235,935,347 downwards.
TACCTTACTTCTTTTGAAGGAAAGTTTTCCTCCCATATTAAATTATACCCTACCTCTTTTGAAGGAAAGTTTTCCTCCCATATAAAATTATACCTTACCTCTTTTGAAGGAAAGTTTTCCTCCCATATTAAATTATACCTTACCTCTTTTGAAGGAAAGTGTTCCTCCCATATTAAATTATACCTTACCTCTTTTGAAGGAAAGTTTTCCTCCCATATTAAATTATACCTTACTTCTTTTGAAGGAAAGTTTTCCTCCCATATTAAATTATACCTTACCTCTTTTGAAGAAACGTTTTCCTCCCATATTAAATTATACCTTACCTCTTTTGAAGGAAAGTTTTCCTCCCATATTAAATTATACCTTACCTCTTTTGAAGGAAAGTTTTCCTCCCATATTAAATTATACCTTACCTCTTTTGAAGGAAAGTTTTCCTCCCATATTAAATTATACCCTACCTCTTTTGAAGGAAAGTTTTCCTCCCATATTAAATTATACCTTACCTCTTTTGAAGGAAAGTGTTCCTCCCATATTAAATTATACCTTACCTCTTTTGAAGGAAAGTTTTCCTCCCATATTAAATTATACCTTACCTCTTTTGAAGGAAAGTTTTCCTCCCATATTAAATTATACCTTACCTCTTTTGAAGGAAAGTTTTCCTCCCATATTAAATTATACCTTACCTCTTTTGAAGGAAAGTGTTCCTCCCATATTAAATTATACCTTACCTCTTTTGAAGGAAAGTTTTCCTCCCATATTAAATTATACCTTACCTCTTTTGAAGGAAAGTTTTCCTCCCATATTAAATTATACCTTACTTCTTTTGAAGGAAAGTTTTCCTCCCATATTAAATTATACCCTACCTCTTTTGAAGGAAAGTTTTCCTCCCATATAAAATTATACCTTACCTCTTTTGAAGGAAAGTTTTCCTCCCATATTAAATTATACCTTACCTCTTTTGAAGGAAAGTGTTCCTCCCATATTAAATTATACCTTACCTCTTTTGAAGGAAAGTTTTCCTCCCATATTAAATTATACCTTACTTCTTTTGAAGGAAAGTTTTCCTCCCATATTAAATTATACCTTACCTCTTTTGAAGAAACGTTTTCCTCCCATATTAAATTATACCTTACCTCTTTTGAAGGAAAGTTTTCCTCCCATATTAAATTATACCTTACCTCTTTTGAAGGAAAGTTTTCCTCCCATATTAAATTATACCTTACTTCTTTTGAAGGAAAGTTTTCCTCCCATATTAAATTATACCCTACCTCTTTTGAAGGAAAGTTTTCCTCCCATATAAAATTATACCTTACCTCTTTTGAAGGAAAGTTTTCCTCCCATATTAAATTATACCTTACCTCTTTTGAAGGAAAGTGTTCCTCCCATATTAAATTATACCTTACCTCTTTTGAAGGAAAGTTTTCCTCCCATATTAAATTATACCTTACTTCTTTTGAAGGAAAGTTTTCCTCCCATATTAAATTATACCTTACCTCTTTTGAAGAAACGTTTTCCTCCCATATTAAATTATACCTTACCTCTTTTGAAGGAAAGTTTTCCTCCCATATTAAATTATACCTTACCTCTTTTGAAGGAAAGTTTTCCTCCCATATTAAATTATACCTTACTTCTTTTGAAGGAAAGTTTTCCTCCCATATTAAATTATACCCTACCTCTTTTGAAGGAAAGTTTTCCTCCCATATAAAATTATACCTTACCTCTTTTGAAGGAAAGTTTTCCTCCCATATTAAATTATACCTTACCTCTTTTGAAGGAAAGTTTTCCTCCCATACTAAATTATACCTTACTTCTTTTGAAGGAAAGTTTTCCTCCCATATTAAATTATACCTTACCTCTTTTGAAGAAAAGTTTTCCTCCCATATAAAATTATACCTTACCTCTTTTGAAGGAAAGTTTTCCTCCCATATTAAATTATACCTTACCTCTTTTGAAGGAAAGTTTTCCTCCCATATAAAATTAAAATTGATTAGTGAATAAATATTTGAAAAAACTCTATTAACATCAAGCATCATCCACTACAAGTCTTTAATAGTAAAATGTATTTAAACTTGAATAGATGGGTAACTTGTATTTTATTAACGATTGAAAATTTGAACAAGATATATATAAATAGAGTTTCAACTAATAGAATGAATTTTTAAAAAATGAGCCATTCAATATGACTAAAAATATTAGCTATAAACGTTTATAACTGTTCATTGCGTAGATTGTATGTATTAACTGTAGAAATACTACAGCATGTGTCGAGAAGTAATTGTATACTTCCGTGTGTATAATATGCACAGAAAGCTTTTAAGAATCCCTAGCTTTGGAAAAACCACGAAGCAACTATAATGGGGGGGGGGGGGTCAGCGGTATTGGTTGCTGCGACTGGACAAGATAAATTTACAGCGCCTGGAAAAGTAGTGTATTCCATTGACTCTCATGGTGAATTATTGAATGTCTCCAGGAACAGGAATGTGGAGTGTACGAGGCCATGGCATGCAGGTCTTCTTCAAACTGGGGCGGATTGTCACATTACAGTGGACACCAAGCAAAGTTGATTTCGGTAATGAAGTGCTTGGAAAGTGTCTAGCAGGGAACACGTCCGTCTCTAAGTGCTCTGATGCCCGAGACAAATCAAAAGCTTTGTCAAACCGCAGGGAACTATCGACGGGTATGACGTGAGAGACCCTAGTAGGGACTGGCTCCATATGCCCTTCTTCCTCTCGAGCTGTAAATATTGCCACCGTCCTCAAGAAAGCTGGCCATGATTACCTATTAGCACACTTGCACGAAATCTGCTCTTCCGTCCCTATAATGCCGTCATGTGGAAGTCAAGGTGCTGATTAACTCGAAATCTGTTCGATTTGGACTATTCAGTCTGGCAGATCTTATTCTGGAACATTCATAAATTTTTTTAATAATTACTGGTTGATATAACTAAAGTAATGTAAATGCTGACCCACTTATACTTGGTCTTATTTTTTCAATTCGTTCTATTAGTTCACACTTTCACTATAGGCCTATATATCTTTTTCAATTTTTCAATTGTTAATCAAATACTTTTTACTCATCCACTTAAGTTCAAATACGATTTTTTTAAATTTACAGAGGACGACACTTGATGTTAATACTGACTTTCAAACATTAATTCGTTAATTGAATTTGAAAGGAATTCATTTTAGTTTTATATGGGAGAAACTGCAAGGTATGTAGTTTAGTAATTTGGTTTCCTTTGGCTTACAATAAGTGATGACATGTGATTTCATGTAACAGCTGGTCTTATGTGATAGATTATGTGTTAGACCAGATGTTTTAACGTATAGGTTATGCTAATTTATTATATTAATTGTAATTATTTAATAAAAAATAAATAAAATAAAATTGTTTTCTAAGTAAGAAGTAACTAATAATATGTTTGTTTATATTACTAGGTAATACTTGCCTCAACATTTATTACTAAATAATAGGGGAGTAAAATATGTTTAAAAACAATTTTATCGATTCTGTTACGGAATCGCAATATTATAGATGTGATAACATGCAAGATCGTAGGTCAAACTTTCTATGTTATCTAAATACAAAGTCACAATGTATTTAAAAATTAAAATGAGGGCAGAGGACAGTAGCGTAACTATAATTTATGAACGACTATAAACCTTGGATAGAAATATCTGCGCAACCTTGATTTACATTTAGCTAATATAGTTAACATCATCAGAAGGTACCAATCAAATACGGTTTGTATTTTCTTGTCTTATCCAAAATATCTGTAATCTCCTGATGTTGCTAGCGAAATTTTCAACAAGGTTGGGTATTTATTTGTAGCCAAGGCTTATAACTGTTTACCAATAAGAATGAGTTAATTATACACATTTGATTTTAATCGCCAAGCTTAGACGACAAATCGAATTAAAAGTATAAAGAAGAGAAAATTAGATTATTTACTTGTTGAGTATTGAAATGGAGTTCTTGAGTTCAAAAAGATTCAGGGATAGTTGTGTAACCAATTTAAAAAGGTATTTTGTGTGCACGTGATGTACAATGAATTAGATGCAATGAATTACATTAGTAAAATGAATCAAATAGGGACAGGAAATAGAGTTTACGTTAACGGAAGTGAACTGTTAAAGGAATTGTGAAGTACGAGATTCACAGGAGTAAACGCTCAGTGGTGATAAATATGTCTTGTTAGTTACCGTAAACGTTTAACAATTTGAACGTTTTCTATTCGTTGTACACTGTATGTTGTTTTTTTATTTATTATTTTGGATTTTATCGGCTGCCTAAAATTTAGAGTGATTGATGAATGTGTTTTATATACTTTAACTTTACACACACACACACACACACACACACACACCTTTTAGAAAACTAATCGTCTTCTAGCTTTACAAAATCTTAAAAGGGAGAGCACATAACTAATAGTTCTCGAAAATCGTTTCGCAAATATACCAGGTAAGAGTCTTGTTTAAGTACATTAAAGTGTAAATGATAAATGAATACAAGAAAATAGTGTTTGAAAGTTAAAAATATAGATATCGCCCCAGAAGATAATTACTATCCAAACTTTAAACAGTCTTCTAAAAAACTTAAAAATTACAGCACGTAATTAAAAGTTCTCGAAAGTTGACTCACATATATACCAAGTAAGATTCTTCTTTATGTGGATTAGAGAGTAAGTGATAAGAGAATAGAAGAAAACAAAGTTTCCAAGTTTAATATATGCTCGTGATAAATGAATACAAGAAAATAGTGTTTGAAAGTTAAAAATATAGATATCGCCCCAGAAGATAATTACTATCCAAACATTAAACAGTCTTCTAAAAAACTTAAAAATTACAGCACGTAATTAAAAGTTCTCGAAAGTTGAGTCACATATATACCAAGTAAGATTCTTCTTTATGTGGATTAGAGAGTAAGTGATAAGAGAATAGAAGAAAACAAAGTTTCCAAGTTTAATATATGCGCGCGCGTGTGTGTGTGTGTGTGTGTGTGCGTGTGTGTAGTATATCATTTCACAGATTAACTTGCCCTTGTTAAAATTAAGAACAATAATCCTACAACCCTTCAACCTTACGTCTAGTGCTTGCCTGTGCTAAGCGCTCGCCATTGACTTTTCAAGTGGAGTGAGGAGGAACTCAGAGTTTGTTAAAGAGAGTTGAAGTGGAAGTAAGTGGAGACTGTAAACCTGAATAAGATTTCATCTAATTATTTGAAGTGCTTCGACATTTACTCAGTAACAAGTTACCCCATGCTAAAGTCTTGAAGCTTCCACGTATGTCCCTAACCTCAATCTCCCTAGAAATACAATTTAATGCGAAGAATTTAAACCTTTTCCTATGCAGAGCTTTCTAGTGCAGCTCATTAGTTTTGTTTCAGGAGTTGTTTTTGAAAACGTTTTAAATTTTTTATTGTTATTTGTAATTGCACTTTTTCTAGTGAGTTTTGTAGTTTGTAAAAGTAGTATTTTTTTACTATAGCCTTATTTAAGATTTCTTTGCTATTTCCAGAATAGAGTTCAGACGGATAAGTTAAGTAGGGACGAACAAAACACTGAAGGAGTATATGATATTTAAATCATTAAGTTTTAATTGGAATCCATTGATAATCGAAAGAACTTAGCGTCTTGTATATACGAGTTTATTATAAAAGTCTCCTATTATAAAAGTTCAGGACTGTAAATCAACACCACAAGACTTTATCAAATTTATAAAGTATTTATATAATTTATACTTTATATCCTCGGCGTTTCGGCTATTTAATATTTGTCATGGTCATTTTCAAGACTAAAAAAATAACAGACAACCAGGATAATTATAAATCTAACAATAAAACAACTATGTCGCAATGTATCTCAGATCCTCGCATAACATGACTCAATTTACAAAAATAAAAAGATATTTTTAATATATCTTATTTTATTAGTTGTTGTAATCATCTTTATTTCACTCAATAAATCATAAGTAACTATTTGAATAAATAAGTTAAAACTAATTATTTACTTGCCGACGCGTTTGGAAACAATCGTTTCATTGACGAACCTAACCCGCTACTCTTGTTAATAGTTTTACTTAGTTTTTTAAATAATGACTTATTATTTGAGAAGTGATATCAAAATGATTACAACAGCCAACGTACAAAATTGTAATATATAAATATCTATTACATATTTCTGTATTTTGAATCGTGTTATGTAATGATTTGAGATATATTATAATTTACTTTCATTGATAATTACGTTGTTTTATTACAAGAGATTGTTAATTATATTGGTTATGTTTCTTGAACACGGACGTAAGTTTAAGTAAATGGCCGAAACGTCGAAGATAAACGGAATAAATTTAATCAATAATAGTTAATATAGTCTTGCGCATTTGATAGAGTCCTGAACTTATATTAAAAAAAAAACTTTATTGAGCTCTCCTGACACATTTTGCCATATATAGATAAAACGTCATTTAGAAATATTAGTAAGTATAACTTAATTTAATCATCATCATAATCTATGAGTTCTTAAAATAACCGATTTAACGCTACAAAAGATGTTTTATATAACCTACATTCCTTTATTATTAACTTCATCAACTACATTCCATTTAAACATCCTTTAACTTACATTCTTTATTCCTAAATACATTAACTAGATTCTATTAAAACAACTACATCCTTTATTTGTATCAACATTAACAATATTCTATTAAAACAACTACATCCTTTATTTGTATCAACATTAACAATATTCTATTAAAACAACTATTTTCTTTATTATTTAGCTACATCAACTACAAACTATTAAAACGCCTACGTTCTTTATTTCTATCTACATTAACTTAATTGTAATTAAATATTTACTAACTACAATCTATTAAAACGTCTATTAAACACATTATTTATTTAATACCTCCATTAACTGGTTCTATTAAATATGTTTATTATTATCTGCTTTAGCTAAATTTAATTAAATAAATTCTATTCATTGATGTTTTCCATCTACTTCTTTAAACATCCTCTAATTTAAATTTCCGAAATTACGAGATATAGAAAATAGTTAAAGGTGATATTAGGGCGACAATCGGTAATGGAAATACTACTTAGAGCAATCAATGAATAAATCCTATAGTTTTGTTGATAATTAAAATAAAATAAAGTATGTCTGTTATTTAAAAGTTTTAAAAAGTAACGCCAATGCTACTGTATTATAAAAGATATAAGGTTTGGAAAATTTATTAAAGAAGGCATATATTCGATATAAAATAAGTATTTCATCTGGAAGTTTATAAAGAGTACAAATGAAACTCTGAACATTGTAGAAAAATTTTTAATGACGAACAAAGATTAAAATATTACATAAAAATATATATTAACTACATATTTTTATTGAAACTTTCATTTCTGTTCACGTGATTGCCACATTTTTTTATTCCTAATAAATACGGATTAAACCCCAATTTTGTTATGCATGTTTAATGATGTTTCTTGATATGTTCCTACAGTTTGTTAAAAACTGTGTGTTAAATGGCGTTACTGAATCAATGAAGTTTAACAACACTTCTTTTATATACTGAATATTTTTAAAACTTGTCTTACAACAGATACAGTTTCGTTCAGAAAACTAGTGAACACTGAAGTCCAACGTGTTTGCATTTAAACCGAGATAACCAGGAAATTGTAAAACTCATATTAAACTGAATTTGAAATTACGATGGCTCTGTAAACACTAGATTTAATTTTGTGATATAGTTTGCATTATTTTATTGGCTTGATATTGCCTATAGTCGGGTAAATATTCAATACCATACAGTTTAATGCTAGCAAATCCAGCTATATATTGTTATAACTAACCATAAATGATATAGTTTTAGTTGATGATCGGAGTTACTCTGGGAGGGAAATGAACTTTTAAACATAGCCTTTAACATACTCTGTTCACTATTGTTTTGTTAGAACAGTAGCCTATATACATGCATAATCTAAATTTTTCTCTGTAAATTAAATTTTATTTTCTGTATGAATGATGGCTATTTTTATATTACTATCGAAATTTTCCATTTGTACAATTCTGGAAACCCAACTGGTAAAAATATTCATTGAATTATTGTTGCTTTTAATGGTCTAATATCGGTTCAAGTTACCGACCAGACATTTTGCAAAATGTAAATAAAAGGCAGTTCCTGTCACTAAGATGCCAAAGCACTTAGAAATGTTACTATTTGAAACTTGGATCATATTTATGGTACAGAGTTAAAGAGCTGTTTTAAATGCACTAAAGAGTTTATGTAAGATTTTGAATGGAAAATAATGAAAGCAAATACATTATAGTGAAGGACTAATGATGTAAGATTAAGAAATAAAGTTGCAGAGAGCCCTCAAGTTCATGGGCTTATTATGATTAGATATGAAACTGTTTATTAACTTGGTATTAATCGCACTTTTTACCAAGTTTTCTTTAAAAATATTTGTTTTTCTTAAAGAGTGCATCTACTTAAATAGTGTTACTAATTTTCCAATATAACTACAATATTTTAATATTGTTTACAACTCAAAGAACAATAAATACGTAATAACGGATACTTTTTTCCTGTTGGGACACGCGTTTTTTTAATTAAATGAACGATCAGACCAGCTAGCGAAGAAAGGTCTGCTTCGGGTGTATACCTTCAGAACTGCTTTGCAAAACGTGGAAGAGCGAAGTCAGCATGTCTCTACTGTGAGACTTGGCGGAGATGCCACGATTGGATAAAAAAACAAAATTAAAGTAGTTCATAACGCTTTGTTTTAATTTGTGACATTAAATTTCAAACGTGAAATTTCAGAACATGGCCCTACGGTCATGCCTGGAAAATTACATTTAGTTTTTTAATTTCTTTTCATTTAGTCTGTTCTTTCAAGTTTTGAGTTTTAACACTAAACGTTTGTTCACTAAACGACTATACCCTTTCTAATTTCAAACAAATAAAAGCCTAATTAGAAATCAACTTTAAAAGATTTTAATTAAAATTAAATGAATAAAATGTTATTTCATTTTACCTAAATGCATGCCATATAACCATTTACACGTCACAATGTTCCTTTGTTTTTGATTTATTACACTGGTATGCATCAAATTTGCTTCAAGAATGAAAACAACTGATTATAGTCAATTTCGATGCCCTGAATTCAGATCTGTTGTTAGTTTTTTTTCTATCACGTCGGGTTTTTACGTAATTTAAAAAAACGTATAATAATAATAATTTACTTAATTACTGCACATATGGGTACCTATAATGAATTTAAAACTCTATATATGTTTATTTGTTTACCGGAATATATTTTATAAATAATCAAGGATGTTATAGTTCAACGTAATTATAAGTGACAATTTAAAAAACTTACCTAGTGTTTACAGCACACTTGAGACCTTTTACCGTTTTGACATTCTTCTAGGGCGGTCAGGGGAATTTCTCTTTAGGCACCAGCAGTAATCTGCCATCATTGTTTCATTCCAATTCCCCTGGTATCTTGTTTGCATGGTTTTAATGTCTTGGTGGAATCTTTCACCCTCTTTCTCACTCACCGCACCAAGATTTTCGGAGAAATAGTCGATATGGCTATATAGAAAATGTACATTCACACTTATTTTACAGCCCAAGGATTTGAAATGTCCTAAACATTCCTCAACAATTTCCCTATAATTTTCAACTTTATTGTTTCCAAGAAAGTTTTCGGTTACCCTCTTAAACGCCAATCATGCAGAAGCTCGAGTTCATTCATCGAGAAAGTGAAAGCACGGTCTCTCATGAGTTCTCGAATTTGTAGTCCAGCAAAAACACCAGCTTTCAGTTTCGCATCACTTTTATTTGGAAATTTTGTTTGAAATTATAAATGGATATTGCTCTCATTACTTAAGCTTGTCACGAACTGCTTCATAAGTCCACGTTTTATATGAAGAAGGGGCAACAGAACTTTCTCTCTAGAAATTATGGGTTCAGACAGTACATTTTTTCTCCTGGTGCAAGATTCTTTCTTAGGAGCAAGTTTTTTCTTTCCCAGTGCTCAGATCGTGCTATGCTATCCCACTCACAGAGAAAACAGGGATACTTAGTGAAACCGGATTGTTGGCCAAGAAGTATCGTCAGTACTTTAAAATCCCCACACACTGTCCATGAATGCTTACGATACTCAATTTTATCAATTTTATTCAGCAGGATTATATTGAACACCAATTGCCATAAACAAACCTTCTATATTTTTACAGTATACAAGTTTATTGGTTTAGCAAAGAAAGGCATGAATTCTCCCTCTCTCTATGCCTGAACCAAGGAAATGTTGTGCCGGGGAAAGTAAATTCTTTTCTTTTAATCGTGGTCCTAAAAGTTCTGCAGTAATTTTAACGAGGTCTAAGTCTCTGACTAAATCGTTGAGCTCACTCTGTGTGTGAACTATTCGAGCAAATGAGAAGACTCAACTATTTCAAAAGTGGGATCAGGATTTGACAATGGCTCAGATTCAGATTCAGATGAGTCTGTACTACCTATATTCTGAGGAGGAGATGGAATTGGCACTTGAACACTATGGGGAATTGGTCGAATGGCTGATTTCAAATTAGGATATTTTACTGAATGTTTATTTTTAGTATTAATGCCATGAATATTTGTCGAACAAAAGTAACAGTCACTTACATGATCGTGTGTTTCGCGCCACACCATAGGAATACCGAAGGGGTATTTATACTATAGATAAAGTAGGGAAATATTTATTACCTAAGAACTGCATGTTTGTGAAGCCTATCAACACGTAGTTTGTGTATAAAGAACCGTAATAAATATATGTTTATAGTATATCAATACTAGGAAGTCCATCACATTTGTTCATAAAAGTATAAATTTGAGAAAATTTATTCTTATGATTAAAAAGAAAATTGACGTGATAGAGAAAAACTAAAAACAGATCTGAATTCAGGACAACTCAATTGACTAAAATCAGTTGTTTTCACTCTCGAAGCAAATTTTTTTTTTTAATGCATACCAGTGTTATTAATAATTTATACTTTAGCTACTGACATATTTTTTTAGGTTTCATTATCTTTAGGTATTTTATTATATTTATAAAGCTTATAAATAGATTAACGATTATAATAAAGAATAATAACAACGTTTCTATTTATCATAATTATTAGTTTATGATTAAGTATTTCTGTAGCTATGGTATTTTTTATTTATCCTTGCAGTCAAATCATTTTGGTGGAGTTTTTTTTGTTAGTAATAATGTTATAATTATTATAATTGGTAAATAGTAAAATATTATAAAGTGGAACGAAAAATAGCAAGAACGGATGATTTTATAGACATTTATAGTTCTCATTTTATAGTCCTTATATTTACCTTCTGTACTATGTACAAAATGTTTACTCTGCTGTCGCAACAATTAAACTTTTATTGTTGTACACAGATCGTCCCAAGAGTAACTGTTGTAACTGATATAAATAAATAAAACAATCCCTGAATAACATTCTAGTTCCTAATTGGCACAAACTGTAATAAGTGGGTGAAAGTACCCGGGTTTACTTCACAAGTCAACTCGACTAAAGGGAGCTTCGGGTTTGGGATTTCTCAAGTGGAAATGAGGAAGGAAATCCAATATCAGGCATCTAATTATTGTGCTCTTCCGATTAGCGTGCTTGAACCTGTTCCAAGTACTTCAGTAACTTTTTTATTAAGTGATATATTTAATTAGGTTATATGAACTAAATTCTCAACTTACGTTAGACTAGTAACTCGAACTGTGATGATTTTATTTCACTCTTTTGTAAATAGTTTCAATTCGTTTCCAATTATTACTAGTATAGTCATTGACAGTACATCGATCTTAATATATATTAACTAAGAAATATATATATATATATATTTATTTATTTATTTATTTATATATATATATATATATATATATATATATATATATATATATATATCACTTTCACTTATGTACTTAAACAAGAATCGTACTTGGTATTTATGCGAGTACTTTCAGAGACTGGTTAGTGTCTCCATCTTCGGGCATACAGTATGCAGTATGCCCGAAGATGGAGACACTAACCAGTCTCTGAAAGTACTCGCATAAATACCAAGTAAGATTCTTGTTTAAGTACATACGTGAAAGTGATAAGTGTATACAAGAAAACAGTGTTGCATAATCTACAAAAATATATATATATATATATATATATATATATATATATATATATAATATTTTCAGATTACTAATTACGTCTTTTCAACTTTTATAATATTTGTAGAAAAATAAATTTCAGTTTTGTTTTATTAATTTTAAATATCGTGTGTATCAAATTGAATATTCTACACATGAAAATAATCTGTGTTTGCATAATTAATTCTGCGTTATTAAAAATCATGTGCAGGTAAAGTTTCAACTAGAATCTTGTAGTAATTTCTTTAAGGCATCATGTTTGTAAGAACTATATTAGGTAAAAATATTTCTTAGTAAAAGATGTAAAAAATATCTGTTTGCTTTTCCTTCAGATGTTTTTAGTTTTTCTAAGTCCCTCTAAATTGCATGTTCCAGTATGCTTTTAAAAATATTTGAGTCATTATATAGTTTTCTGTATGAGTGTAGTTGTTGTGTATAGGTTTTTATAACGCACCTGAAAATGACATTTGCGAATGCTGTAACATATACAAGCATGTGAGATATGTTGTATCTTTAATGATTTAAAACGCCGAAGTAAAAACTGTCTTATATGGCGGGACGGTTACTGTAAGAACAAATCCTTTGCTGTCGACGACAGGTGGTATTTACCATCGACAACAATCTCACTGGCAGGCAACTCCTCTACAGATAAGGATGTGAGATATGTTGTATTTTTAATGATTTAAAACGCCGAAGTAAAAGCTTTTCTATAAGGGAAGGATTACTGTAAGAGCAGGACTTTGGTTGTCGACAACGGGTGGTATTTACCATCGACAACAATCTCACTGGCAGGCAACTCCTCTACAGATACGGATGTGAGATATGTTGTATTTTTAATGATTTAAAACGCCGAAGTAAAAGCTTTTCTATATGGGAAGGATTACTGTAAGAGCAGGACTTTGGTTGTCGACAACGGGTGGTATTTATCATCGACGACAATCTCACTGGCTGGTAACTCCTCTACAGATAAGGATGTGAGATATGTTGTATTTTTAATGATTTTAAACGCCGAAGTAAAAACTGTCTTATATGGCTGGAGGGTTACTGTAAGAACAAATCCTTTGCTGTCGACAACAGGTGGTATTTACCATCGACAACAATCTCACTGGCTGGCAACTCCTCTACAGATAAGGATGTGAGATATGTTGTATTTTTAATGTTTTACAACGCCGAAGTAAATGCTGTCCTATATGGGAAGGATTACTGTAAGATCAGGTCTTTGGTTGTCGACAACGGGTGGTATTTACCATCGACAACAATCTCACTGGCTGGCAACTCCTCTACAGATAAGGATGTGAGATATGTTGTATTTTTAATGTTTTACAACGCCGAAGTAAATGCTGTCCTATATGGGAAGGATTACTGTAAGATCAGGTCTTTGGTTGTCGACAACGGGTGGTATTTACCATCGACAACAATCTCGCTGGCTGGTAACTTCTCTACAGATACGGATGTGAGATATGTTGTATTTTTAATGTTTTACAACGCCGAAGTAAATGCTGTCCTATATGGGAAGGATTACTGTAAGATCAGGTCTTTGGTTGTCGACAACGGGTGGTATTTACCATCGACAACAATCTCGCTGGCTGGTAACTTCTCTACAGATACGGATGTGAGATATGTTGTATTTTTAATGATTTACAACGCCGAAGTAAATGCTGTCCTACATGGGGGAGGGTTACTGTAAGAGCAGGTCCTAAGCTGCCGACAACGGGTGGTACCTACCATTGACAACAATCTCACTTGCTGGCAACTCCTCTACAGATTTCAACATCTAAAAACTCGATATGTTCTCGCAAATTTCATAGAAAGCGGTTGGATAATAATCCTGCAATGCATCCGGTGCCAGCGGGGTGAATGGCAATAGAAGGCCTGATGAGCTCGCAAAACTAGGCGCACATGTGCAGCGAACACCGATTCCAATGATTTTTTTCACGGCCAAAGACATATGACAGGATCATCACTAATGATTCCTAAAGATAGGATGATAGAGAAACAATATTGGAAGAAGTTTTTAGTACGCCGCTTATGCACCGGACTTTTCTACAAGCCCACCTACACAGATTTGGTCTCCTCGATACCCAATCCTTGCCCTCTGTACTGGCGAGATGACGTCCGACCACCTACCCTCTTTGCCATTTGGCAGCATCGTATTGGCTTTACTGGGATGCTCATCCCCGAGCACCATAATTGCCAAGTAAGAGAAGTGTATTTTACAAACAAGGGTTTCAACACAACAAGTAGAACTGAACATCTTATGCAATCTTTCATAAAATTTTCTTCTACTTTTAATAACGTATTGCAACAGAAAAATAATATAAAAGCAGTTAGTAATAGAAAAGATACGTAAAGCAGCGATCTTATTAAATCCTAAGTAACGTGTATTTAATCAATCTAAACAGTCAAACAATAAGCTTTTACGAATGCAACTTTACCTTCACTGTAGCAATGATTAACTTCGTTTTCATTCACCTCCTCTAAGAACGATATTCTTTCATATTACAATTTCTCAATGGTTTTTTCCTTGAAATATTTTTTTAAACCAGCACACCATACACTTGTGAATAAAATATTTTGTTGAGTTTTAGGATGTTTGATAACTACTTTGGTGCATGCTTTTTGCAGTTTCATTCATGTGTAAAATGTAGTTAAATTTAAAACCATTTTGAAACAAACAAATTTGTAATAAACTTCTTGTTAAATTTATATCTTTAATGAACATTGTTTGTTCATAGTTTGTATTGATTAACATATTTTACTTTTTTTGTTTTCTTTTGACTATAAAATAAAACATCGATGGGTATCTTTCTTACAAAAAGCATGAAACTAGAAACATTACAATTAGGTATCCAGGAAGCAAAATATTATACGCATTTCCTTTGTACAGCTTTGATACTTATTGTTCTCAATATTGTTGTATGCGTTAAAACAGCTGTTTTATAACATAAAGTCATCTGTCTTTAAGCCAAATCATATGTTCTCACTTATTTTAAGCCAAATGGGACGAAATAACTATATTGCCTACCTTTCTCCCGTTTCTGAAACGATTTTCATCTATATGAAACTAAAATTAATTCATAATAGAATTTAACTAATGACTAATTATTTGAAATCTGTTCTAACATCAAGCGTCATCCACTACAAGTTTTAACTGTGTATTTGAACTTGAGTGGATGAATAAAAAGTATTTAATTAACGATTGAAAATTTCAACTATATATATATATATATATATAATAGGAGAGTGTGAACATTAGTTCTATTGAAAAGGAATTGAAAAATATTAATATAATTGGAATTATTCAAATTATTAAAATAGGTGTTTGTAAACAAAGTGATAATGTATTTGTGTAGAAGTGTTAATAAATTATTTGGTATGCATGTATGAATGTAAAACTTACTGAAGTCCCGCTTTTATTCCGAGACTAAGCCCCGAATGGTTTTTCTATCCAAGTTGACATTTTTATTGCTATACTTGCATTTTATGATCTCTTCTCTCTTAAAGTTTCTAGGAGACTCAATCAATTTATTCATTTTAGGTTATAAGAGAATCCAAGTAAAATTTTTAAAATGTGGAGATAAGTTAAGTTTTATTATCTTTGCTAAAACGAAGTGACTATACTGTATATAACGTTTGTTTTAAAATATTAATTACTAGGGTTTTCCAGATGTGCATTATGCTACGTATTAAAACAATCATGGACATGTAAGAAACTTGTATCATTATATTATAGCCTAGTAATAAATATTAATTTGACTTCATTAATAATTTATCAATATTTAAACTTTTATCTCAGACCTAAAGGCAATTTAAGAAAAGTATTATATAGCAAATTTTTTTTAAAGTCAATTCCTTCTAAGGTCAACAAAAAAATCATAAATAATTGTTTTACTAAATAATTTCAATTAATATAAAATAAAGTAACATAACCTAAAGGTTAATATTATGCAATAAAACAGCTGTTCCTCCACACAACCTATAACATAAAATCAGCTGTTTTATGAAATAATATGTTCCCACTTATTTTACGCCAAATGGGAAGGAATAGCTATATTGCATACCTTGCCCCTTTTGTGAAAAGTTTTTCATCCATATAAAACTAAAATGAATTCCTTATTTTAATTTAATTATTGATTTAATATTTGAAAAACTATACTAACATTAAGTGTCGTCTACTACAAATTTGAACTTGAGTGGATAAATATAAAGTATTTTATAAAGGTAAAAAACAATGTTACTGCTTATACTCATATTTGATTTTTTTTTTAAATGTTTTACTGTTTTTTCATCTGGAAAATTTTAACGGGTAGTTGAATTTGGGACTTGAGACTTAGCAATTTGTTTATCTACTTCTTCTAAAAAGCCGAAATGAGTAATGCGATCCTTACAATGGATGGGCACAGAAAAGCTGGCAAACAAAAGTAGATGAGTATTTTTTTATTTAAGGGAACCATGATTTTAAAGTCAATGGCATGAATTGATTAAGGCAAAGAAGAAAAAGAGTTGTGGCACAGAAAAAAAATATAATGTAAAAGACGAAATTAACTTTTTTTGTTTGACATTTAAAGCTACAAAATTATAAGTGATCAGGTACAAGAATATTTTTGTATGTGATGAAATTCACAAATAATGAAAATTTCATTAAGTTTTAATATTTAAGAATTAATTGACATCTATTAGAAAATGAGAATAAAATATACACAGTAAAATATAAAGTGAGAATATTAATAAAAGATAGTGTTTTAGTGATATTCAATCATTCAGAACAAATATTTTGTTCTTACATTCTAATGAAACAATTTTTTCTCTTGGATTTGTTTTCTACTACACACAATATTGTCTTAAAATTATGAAGACAAGACAAAATCTAGCAGCGAAAGTATAAATTTCGTAGTTTTAAAATTTAAAATAAACACAATTTGTATCGAATTTTACAATTTTAACAGCCCTAAAATGGACCGTTTTGAATTAAGTTCAACAATACTTCTTACTAAACCGATCGGTTTTGCCCATCTCTAATTTCTCTTGTTGAGGGGGTAGTCAACCCTCCATAACTACAAGCTACCCCTCATGTCCCATGCTACTCATTACTGACGATCGATGGCCATCTGCCCTTTACCTCGTGTCCTATATCTGAGAACAAAACAGATTTCAATATCGGCTACATGGTTCAAGCTTGTGAAAATAAACTAGTCCAATTGTTTTTGAAAATTATTATTTAAATAATCACCATTATTTCTCTTTTTGGGTGACAATAGTTAAAATAAAAGAGCATTAGTAATAATAATATATCTAATATACTTTGTTCTATTTTAGTATAAGTACTCTATTAATGTAACATTGTAGAAGTAAGTCTTTGTAAGATGTTATTATTACTCGTACATTGTTAAACACTTCCTCCTTTTACATTGTGACATTTGTTTTCATGGTCACTTATATGCTTATTGTCTATAAAAGAGTAACTTTCACACTTCTCCTCATTGCTCTTCCTTATCACAGAATAAAGATAAAGATTACGTCAACCATTTTGTTTCGTTTGATTGTAAGCACGTTTTTTTATAAAATATTAATTTTATTTTACAAACATTTTACTTTGTTGTATCAATGTTTACAACATTCACATTACTTTAATTTATTATTTAAATGTAATTAATTAATTAATTTTATGATACAAACTGTTGTTAGTTGTAGCAGTATGAATAAATACAATGAAATAAATAAGTATATAGTGAAATGTTGATATTATTTGTGTAAACGTCTTATAAAATTTGACTGTAAATTTAAAATAACTTTTACATTTGTACTTCTTAATGTATTTTTTTAATATCAGCAGTAACATTACGGTATATAATCTTATTAAATTACTTCCATTTTAAAAGTATTGAACTTGTAACAATCTTAAATCTTAAAAGCAGGCGGATTTTTTTGTAACAGGGAATGTTTACTAATAAGTAAATGTGAACAAGTAATATATAAAAAAAAATTAAGTCAATTCTTACTTAGGTCAACCAAAAAATCTGTTTTATTTACTGTTTTAAAAATTATTACAATTAATATCAATATATATATATATGTATATGTATTAATATCAATGTGTATGTAGAATCACAATATGAAGTGGCAAATGGAAAGTGAAATTAGCTATTAAAATTAATTATTTAGATTTAATTAATGAATTAATATTTGAAAAACTGTATTAACATCAAGTGCCATCCACTCCATATTTAAATGTTTGCGTTTGGGTAGTTGAATAAATAGTATTTTATTTACGATTGAAAATTTGAAGAATATATATATATATATATATATATATATATATATATATATATATATATATATATAAAATTAATAAATTAAAAATATTTCAAAAACAAGAAAACTTTTAAAGAATATATTTATTCAACGCTTTTCGAAGATAAAATAGTACCAGCATCTTCAAAAAAATAATTATCTAATCTAATATATATACTGTATATATATTGGGAAAGTGTGAACTAATAGAAGGAATTAAAAAATGAGTAATGTTTTGAATTTGGGTGCTGTATTTTTGTTCAAGAAAATATTAAACATTCTACTGTACAAAACAGTAACAACTTGGTGTGTTTGGTATATAAGAATAAGAAACGATTGTAAGCGAGAAAACCGGATCTATATTCGACTATTAAACAACTATAAAAATATTTATAAGGACAGTTGGCAAGAATTAGTGGAATGAACTTGAAACCTTTGTTTGTCGGTCACAAAGCGGATAATTTACCATTTACCACTTCCCCTATAGTTGTTTGTGTATTTAAAATATTTCACAAGTTCAAATTTATTTACAATTTATTGAAAAATTGATCTATTCAAATATGTGAGTGTCTTGTAATCTCTTATATACCCATATTTAATGCTTGCAATTATTTCAAATCTATTTCTTACCATAAAAGCAGTTTTTTCTTCCACAATAAATTTCAAGCAATTTCGATTTGAATTCGGAATGAGCTCTATACTTGTGTTATATGGGTAGACTGGGACGTAGTAAAAGCAGCAAATTGCATTTTATGGGCATAACATAGAAGTTGGGTGTTATTGAGATTTGTAGCTCCGAGCGGGAACGGGTTTGTACCCCTCGGAGACGGATAACTTGTCTTTAAGCCATTGCTGGCGAAGAGTTATGGGCGCTACGTCATATCGCATTGTGAACCAAAAGGCAGTTCGACATTGACAGTTCCGTATTTACAACTTCAACCATGAATCTGGAGCTTTGGCGTTTGTAAATAATATATACAATCAAAGAGTGGCGCTAATTTAGCTCAAATCCTTCGATTTTGATTATTTTGATACGTTTTAAATATTAAAAATAGCAAGCGTTTGCTAAACTTAATTTTTCTATCACGTTAAACACGTTAGAAAATACATATACTTCCACTATTCAAACTATATATCAGTAAAAGAAACTGGTTAATAAATAACTCCACGGTGTCACAATAAAACACACACCATTAAGTACAGAACGTGTTATTGATAAGCGTTGATTTAAACCGAGGTATTGTTAAATAACTCGCATTGTTAGATACGTTCGCTGCGAAAATCTCTCAATTTATAAATTAGGCTATAAATAAGTTAATCTTAATAAATAAAAATAATGATAAAATAAATATAAAAAAGGTCCAAATTAAATAATAAATGTCGTAAATAATGGAATACTCTTAATTAAAAAGTACATTGAATAAAAGAAATACATAACTGAAACTAACACGATAAGCTAGTTGTTTACTTATTGGTATAAATTATGTTACAACGATAAATTAATTATTAATTTAATAGTTCCTGTTTCTTTCTTAAGTCACCTTCAGAAAAACACTAGAAAAATCCAGAAATCTAAATAAACAATAACGTATTGCTAGGTTATAATACTGACAGGTCATAGTTGACAGAAACTTCGGTAAAACCTATTTGTTGACATGCATGGTGGAAGGAATACAATTATCCAGGTAAATATTAATATAACTTAACCTTAATATAAATGACACGAAACGCACAGTATTAATTCGGTTAACAGGCTTGGCAAGTATTTTCAATATTCAAGTAATGGTACATATGGATTTGTGCAGATGTTACCTGGCACCCAACGTGGGGCATAAGGCGATATGTTTTGTTTCCTTCACGTGCCTAACCCTTTCTTCAACACACCTGCAAAAACTTACACTATCTGTTTACATTATTACCTACTTTCTAATTTTGGTGTTGTCGCCACACATTTATGTATATGTATTTCCAATTATATATATGTTAATACAAAATGTACCAAGACTATTGAGACTTTTAAAGCGTACAACCTCGTTTAATTACTCCATTTTTTAATAATAAGAATACTTACACGAACCTCTTTTAAAATAAAATCACTCGGATAGGATAAGTTTTCCGTTCTGCTCTATGGGGTGGAGCAATCGACAGACCAATGGGTAGCCGTTTCTCTCCAACAGGTAGAGAGCAGTTTTAATTAAAGCAGCATTGACAATTCGAGTCATGATTTCTCTATCTCCTCAATAACAGAAAAAATTATTTCAATTCCTTAATCTTATACTGTGTGCCCTTTTACCTAACCTTATTCTCCTACATTTTTACATTTATATAAGGTAAGAATATAGGTGCAGGACAGAGATAATGCGATAAAAATTTAATTCTCGGTAAAAACTTTTCTTTACAACTAGGTCCATATACATTTTTCTTTTTTTTTTAATGAACAATCTACTGAGTTTTATGCCTTATTCCGCTCCACAGAATCGAGCATTGGCCAACGTCGGAAGCACTGATAGATAGATAGATTTAAGTAATTTGGGATGCATATATATCATGATAAATTGAATAACATGACCAAATCTCCAATATGGAAGTATTAAATAAGACGTTATACTCTCCAATAAGAGCGGTCATATAATAGAACAGGATGAATATCGCCTGTTTCATCTGCTAGCCACAAGATGTTACAAGGGTCAAGAAGGACGAAACCTTAGTAGTAACATAGCCATCGCCAGTGGTTCAGCTCGATGTCTGAACAGGTGTACCGAAGTTTCAGCATAGCTCTTTCAACAAAGCTAATAATAATTAAGTACTGTAACAACTAACAGCAATACAATAACATATTTTTCTATTACCGTTTAATTGACAGATTCATTATTACCAAAATTGTTGACTGTGATGTTCCTGTCATTTTAATTACATTGCAGATATGGTGTGGTTCACTCACGCAATGATGACGATTTTTTCATTGAAACACTTTGGAAAAAATATATATGTACTGGAATTGATGTCATTATTATTTAATTATCCCTTTAACTTTACATTAATTACGTGCCGAACCTATTAGTAATTTCTTTTAAAAACCAACTGAAACAACGTTTTCGATCCCAACTAAGTGATCTTCATCAGTACAAACGTTTTGCCAATCGTCATTTTTTTTTTATTTCTTCGGTCACTTAGAAATGCCTTGAATATACTCAAAAATTCAATATTAGCCAACGTTCGAAGCAGACAATGGACGAGTTTCGCAAGGTAGTTCTAGGTACCTGAAAGATGTTAAATAAGCTACAGGATTAAACAAGTAATGTAAACAAAAAAAGTTTTAAAATCAATTTTTACATTAGTCAACAAACAAAAATTTTATTACTACTAATAAATCCAATCTGTCATACCGTTTGTAAACAGCCAAAAACCGCCAGTAGAGGGTTAGCTTCGTAAAAGGAACGATCGTTTTGAAACGCATCAGCAAGTAAGAAATTACGTATTCACTTAGTTAAGTAGTTTAAAATTAGTTTAATCAGTGAATTCAAGATGATTACATCAAGACACTTCAAAAATTTTATATTAGTTACTTTTTATTAAATAATTACCAATAACCTTAATAAAGTAAAATAACCTTTGTGTTGAAGCAGCTGTTCTCAAACATAACCTGTAACACAAAATCAGATTTTTTAAAGAAATCACTGATTTTAAGTCAAATGGAACGAAATAACTATATTGCATACATTGCCCCTTTTGTTAAAGGTTATCCCACATATAACTAAAATTAATTCATTAAATTTAATTATTGAATTATTATTTGATAAAACTTATCAAAATTATTTGATAAAACTGTTATCCACTGCAAGTTTTAAAAAATATATTTGAACTTGAGTGGATAAATGAAACGTATTTTATTGAACAAGATATTTAATGAGAGTGTGAAATAATAGAATGAATTGAAAAAAATAGAATATATCTAATAGTAATGCCGTATTAGTTTAGACAAACCATATCACCAAATCCACGACATGAACATCCTCTTATAACCAAACAAAGTATTAAGATCTCACTGCTAATGAGAGTTGATTATACTCAAACCTTATTAAATTATTCATGGAATTTGACGTTTTCAATACACGAGCTAATTTAGTCACAGTATTATGTGCTACAATATTAATAAGCTATATAATACTCTTATTAATATAATACTCTAAGTTTTATACTGTTTCGATGTTATACTGTTAATCTTTAGGTATTTTTATACAAGTTAAAGTTATTTTTATAGCATTTGATGTTGGAAATTGTCCGCTTGAACTGGCGTATAAAGCAACCCAAACATTAGTTGTAAATATACATGTAAATAGAGTGGCTTCGCGGTGATACTGGGTTTCAAATATTTTTGAGTGTTCCAAATTGAAAAATGTTATTTCAATTTCTTCTTTTAGTTCATATTTTTCCTATCTATCTATATATATATATATATATATATATATATATATATATATATATATATATATATATAT